>JAMXBD010001267.1:0-423362 GCA_024138025.1 Combretum micranthum
TTGTGATACTTTTCTAAGAAAAATGATTTTTGTTAACAAATAGTTTTTCCTCAAAATAAACGGGTTGTTGTGATTTTGGTTGAAGAAATTTTTATGATATCCGGATTTGATGAAAGTTATTATTTATTTTGGTTTATAAAATATATTTGAAACAAGACAAAACTCTTTTATAAGACTTAACAAAACTTAAAATTTTTATTCATTTTAATTGATGGTACAATAATAACTTTATATAGTGTTGTTCGGTACTAACAAATATAGTACTATAGAATTGTATCAACTAATGCTCCTTGTACTGTATTGTCTAATTCTTTTTAACCTATCAATTCTTTCAGTCAAATACTCGTTGCTGATATATTAATCATACATATAAGATACAGATGAAATATATATATATATATATATAATTCAAATAGATTCCGATACAAGATGTATTAGGGTAGTCCATATTAGTACATATCCTTTAAAACATGGGTTCTAATGAAATTATTGACCTTTGTCATTTTCAAGTGTTTAATCACTTCGTTTTGTTGTCTTGCAGACTTGATGTAGTTTGGCTGCATATTAACAAGGGCACTTCCGTCTAGGATTGAACCATCCCATGCATTTCTATGTAAAGATGAAATTGGGATGAGTTACTATTTAATCTTAGCTAAAAGCTTGTCTGGTCTATGTTTAATTTCAAACCTTCTTTTAATGTTTAAATTAAGATTAGGTATTCCAAGATCTACTAACCTTGATTTTTCAGTTGTAATCGTGTAAATTGTGTTACAAAAGTTTCTGTTTCGTTAACGTAGTTATGAATTAACTAAGCTAGTGTTGAAAGATCTAGTATAATTGCCAGCTTTTGAAGGATAATTATTCGCCATGTGGTACAAGCTGAAAACTGCAATAATCTCTAAAGCTGAGTTAATATTTGGAATTCCTATGGAAGCATGGCAGATCGATCAAGGATAGGACTCAATCGTTAGGAGGGATGTATGGCTGATGGGAAAGCAATCTGTTATGGTTATTGAACAGTTCATTAAAATTTGTGGATTAGTCTTTGGTTTGTTTCCATAGAAATTTTTTTCCCTTAAATTCATATGGGCTTTTCAAGTAAATCATTATATGTTGAATTTTCATGCTCTAATCTCTCTTCCTTTTCACTATAAGAAAACTAAACTTTAGAGATAAAATTTTTGTTTTTAAACATAAATTTCTATTGCAAAAGTTATCTCCATATTTTTATTTGAAGAAAACCTTTTTGATGAATTTTATTTTGCAAAATATCTATTTTTGAAGATCAATTTTTTATAGTGTTTAATATTATTTGTCTGCATTGTGGCAACAAGGTCATCACATCTAGAATTAGTGTAATACTATACTTCATAAGAAGAAAATATCTATATGACGAAAGCACTTATTGAAAACTCAAATAAAAAAAATGCTCTTTATCTTTCTATATATTTATTTATTAAGTAATGTCCACTGATAGGATGGAATAATCCGCCCATAGAACAACACAAAGACACGTATTCATATTTATTTTCAGTTACTTTAGCTTTTGCTTACTCAAATGGTGTGTGAATCATTGAAGCAAAGTCAAAGGACGGTACGCAAAAGTTGTTTTAATTTGGGGTTCCTTTGTTCATCATTTTTCAGCTTCTGCTGTGGCGAAAATACAAAAGTGTAGAGGCAATTATTATAGCATAAGAGAGCACATTTTGCATTTCCCTAGATAATGAAACATCTCTTTATGATCTTTATTACCTTTTTGCACGTCATGGCTAAAGTTTGTGCAGACCAAAAGAGCTCCAAGGAAAGCAAAAGATGCAGATGCAATGCCCCTTTTGGCCAAGCGTTTTAAATAACACCACCGCTTTTTGTCTCCTCCACCTCGCTCCAATTTCTTCGATTTGCTTAGAGAAAGATGGTGGCAACTGTGTTAAGAGTCATACACACACACACACACACATTATTTTTATTTTTATTAGTATAAAAATATATAAATTTGAAAAGGGACTATATGGAGTTCACTTACGATATGATTGTATTTATTCATATTATAATCATATCTTTTGTATTATGTATTGCTATACTTATGTATTTTTTCTTGTATAACTATGCTCCTAATTATGTCATATTTGTAGCTATGTTATTGCATTGTGTTGAAGCTTACTAGCCCTATCCAAAAGACAATTTGGAGTGAAAAAGAAAAGAAAAAAAAAAGGAAGAAATAAAAGAATTTATTTTCCCTTCTTTTATGTTGTTCCTAGCAAATTTCGACAAATAGAGATGTCAATCTACTGAAATTATGATCTGCATTCTTTGGGTCTAGCAAGCTTTTAGTCTATTGGTCCTAGGCTAGTGAAGCAAAAACTAGTCAGTGGAAAATGAGGATTATCCAACATGACCATTACGATGCTCAAGTTTGTAAGTATGCAGGATTAAACCAATAGCAAGATGGCTAAAGTGTAGAGAAAGTGATTTTGTCCTACTTAAGCTTGATAGGTAATAGGTTCATCAATGATTATGAAAGTAGATTAAATCAAAAAAGAAAACAATGTTTTGATTGTTAAGGAAAGTATGTGTAGAAGTATTAAGCAAGTGCACCTTTGTTAATTATGAAACATTTTGGAAGTTGACTTTATAGGCTAAAGACAACTAGCATAGTAGTTTACTTGCTTAAATTATTCAAGTAACTTATACTATCACTTGCAAGATCGGTGGGGTTGTCGAGGTGTTGTTAAGTAACATAACTTAGCATAAACTCATAGACCTTTCTTGAGGCCAACTCAAAACTCAAGTAGTTCAACTTGAAGCCTAAGAGGTCAAGCCATATCATGGAGAGGTTGGATTGGACTTGGAAAGCTGATGACCAAAATTACCTAACAATACATACAATCATGATATTTCTTTTTATTTTATAATTTTATTCTTTTTTGCCAAAAATATGGTCATGGTTGAATAAAGTACTAAGGAAATTATTTTTATCCTATCAAAGCAATATAGAAGATTTGAGGACCAATTAGAAAGACTATATGACTTTTTGGAACTTTTTACTTTGCTGTTATATACATAATCTATATTAATTTCATTTCTCACTTTTCTTTTTTTACTTTATTAATCAAAACTAATTAGATAAAAAATTTACTAGACCTACCATGTTTTATGAGTTCTTTTATATTTTTCCTTTTCTAACGATGGTGCAATGTTTTTATGATGCAATTAAAGCTATATAACTATAAAAAAAAAAAGATACAAAGTATAATAGTTAAAAAGAAAATAAAAGTCAATAACATAGTGACCTAATGGTATGAATCTTGGTCTTTCAAGTGAAGGGTACTATGTTTGAATCATTATTCCCCATTAAGGATGTAATCGAGTGGACTGTTATAGGTTCCCGATTAGCCTAATCTATTGAAAACCCTATAGAATTGAACCCTATAGGATTTTTAGGGTCAGGTTTAGATATATAGTAAAAACCTTATAGGTTTATAGGGTTAGGTTTGGATCATATATCAAATTCGATGGATAGTAATCCGATACTATGATTTAAAAAAATAAATAAAACATTACTCAAGGAGCAAGGAGAAGAAATGAGACATGCACGAGCTGCCATATTTTCTACTTCCTAGATGCATGCAGAAGCTGCCATATTTTCTACTTCCTAGATGCTTTTTCTTTTATGTTTACTAAATTAATTAATGATTTTAGAACTTTTCATTAAAATTTATTCAAGTCATGTTTACTTTAATATTGTTTTATGTGTGTTATATTTTAGCCTCAACAAGAGATTTAATTTAACTATATTCTCAAAAATTTATGTCATTTTCTATGTCTCATAAGTAAGGAAAATTTTATGGTTCCTATCGATACTTTTGGTAGCACTGGTCCCATCACCATCCAACGACTCACACCATACCTAACCATAATCGAATCACTAAAATAGTTAATATCTCATTTATCATATTTATTTTAACGGTTAAATTAATAGCGGGATGATCCCGTCAATAGGACGTAGAAGGTCCTCATAAGTAATATATTTATGTGTTTAAATGTTAAATCATGAATATGGTCTCTCGCATATTCTATATATTCCACATCCATCTTTTCATTTTTGAACTAGAAGCACCAGCTTCCCTTAAATTTATCATTAAAAATTGAAAATAGGTTGAAAATAAAAATTAGGTTATAGAATTATAAGGTCGGGTTCCAAGTTCTAATTTAACCTATAGGGCAGGTAGGGTTATAGAGTTGGGTTGGGTAAATCCTATAGAGTAATGGGTTGGGTAAACCCTATAGGGTAGCAGGTTGGGTTTCATGTTCATATGATCTGTTTAAAACTCGACCCGGTTATATCCCTATTCCCCCCCCTGTTGTAATCACTGAAAATAGAAAAAAGAAGTACAATTCACGTATGTGCCCATTAGTGACCTTGTATAAGAAGTAGAAATATTGAAACTTACAATCTTTAGTTTACCCACCTTACTCTTGAAATTCAAATAATAAAATAATAAATTGTACACACCCTTCTAGATTTAAAGAAGAAAAAAATTTGGAATAAAGAAGAAAAAATGATTGCATTCATGGTTTAAGAGAAAAAAGGTAATGGTTTAATAAAAAATTAAAAAGTGTCACCATATTGAAAATAATTTTAAAAAATAGGAAAATTAAATTTGTCTTTTAAAAAGATAGGTTTCACTTGAAATAAACTCATCTATTCAAAAAACAAGTTCAACACAATTATCTTGAACTCATCTTTTCAAGAGATGTGTTCAACACAATTTCATTAAATTATATTTTGAAGAGATAGGTCTAACATAATTATACTGAACTTGTCTATTCAAGAGGCTAGTTCAATATGTTAAACTCATCTCTTCAATAGAGGTGTTCAACACAATTACATTGAACTTATATCTTGAAGAGATTTTTTCAAGAGATAAGTTCAATAAAAAATTCACATTTCTCTCTCTCCAACCTCCATGTTAATGAAACTTTAAGCTTCCAGACATAAATAAGAAATGAAAATACAAGAATATCTTGTTGGTTTCTCTCAATATGAGTTTTGATGATAACAAAAAGGATTAAGTGATTATTAACAAATTTATTAAGTGTGTAGTAAATTTAAGAATGATCAAATTTTTATGAAAATATTCTTCAAAAGAGATTCAACTTAGAAAGTAATTTAGAAAGTGTTCAGAAAGTTTTTCTAAGAACAAATGAATAATCAGAAGGTAATTTACTGATTGACAAGACAATTACAACGTCAGAAGGTAGATCAGAGGGTAAAATTTCCTATGAACACAACAAACAAGTTTCACGAACAGATTTCAAAAATTTAGATTTTCCTTGATTCTTTATGGATTTGAAGACCCAGCACCAAAGTTAAATGTATTTGGATAATATATTCAATTATGTTCCACAAAGTTGGTTCATATATCCAAGGGGATTCAAGATTTCAAAGATTTAATTTAGTCTTTTGATGTATAAAGTTCACGACAGCTTTTTCATGTTCAAGTATCTTCAAGACATATCCAAGATTCAATGTATAACTATCATGAGGAAATCTCTAATTTTGTATCAAGGACATATTTCTCAAAGGCCAGAGGAATTCAAATTCGAAGTAGATTTTCAATAGTAAGATACGATGCTAATTTTATGGGATATTATTTCGAAGCTAATCAAGAACAACACAATCTATTTTACAACATTCGCTCCTCAAAAATTATCCACGATAAGATAACGATCAATTTTTATCTTCATCAAAATGCAAAAAATCAGGAACAAATATCAATAGCCAAAGCTTATCCAAGTCTTATCATTGGAAGAAGACTCAATAGCAGATCACATCCGAATAACACATACAATATCAGGATTTAATCTTATTAAGTTCAAGTTCTAGTCATGGAAGAAAAGCATATAAATATTATAAGCATAGAAGATAGAGATACAATTGAAAAATTACGTGAAAAAGGACAAGTACTCAAAGCTAAAAAATTTCCAATTTACTCAAGCAAATTTCTGTCATATTTATATAGTTTTTCTTGTACTGAAAACTAGAGGATACACTATACTTCTTTCCTCTCTTGATATTTGAATTTTTGAGTTAGAGATAGATTGCAAGTAGACTCTGAGTTTAGAGATGGCTAGTATTAGCGTAAAGTCTGATAGAGTGAATTATGATACTACTTTGTAATCATTTTTTATTGGATATGGTGGAACATATTGATGTAGAATCCCGGGTCCCTAGCGTGGTGCTGGAAGAAAGACTGACGCTTGAGATGAAACCTCTATAAATCGACTTTGTACTCCTCTCTACCTTATCTCTTTAATTTTGTGCGTGTTTACTTATTTGCTCTTGCTGCATTTCATGCTTAGAGACTAAATCAAAAAGTAACTGGAAGTTTAATTTCTAACCAGAGACTAAATCAAAGAGTAAAGTGGAAGCTTAATTTTAAACTTTTGCTTAACCTTTTGTGAACTTAAGTGTACCTGTTATATCCGAATTTTAATTAACATTATTTGTAATCACGATTAATTGTTTTCAAGTGAATTTATAAGCCATTATAATTTGATTAACCAAGTTGTATGATTTTGGTTTAATATTGAAAAGGATAAATTTTTATTAAATAACCAATTCACCCCCTCTTGGTTATTCTTTTGGGGCTAACAATTGGTATCAGAGCAGTTCTCTTTTGTTTAAATAAGAGATCCAATAATGGCTGAAAATAACAGTGCAATCAATAGAGCTCCATATTTTGATGGCATAAATTATCTTTACTGAAGATGCGCATGTCCACTTACATAAAAGCTAATGACTATGGTTCATGGCAGGTAATTGCATTTGGAGACAATCAAGTAACAATGACTAATGAAGCTAGATTCACTGATGCCGAATTAAAGCTGATAAAGAAGAATAATAAGGCTAAGAATCTCTTACATCTACAATAAGTCCATCCAAATTTTACTTGATTTTCTCTTGTGAAACAACAAAAGCAATTTGGGATACCTTGTCTATAACTCATGAAGGAACTGACACTATTAAGAAAACTAAAATCAATGCCTTACTTCAACGTTATGAATTATTTAAGATCAAGTATGATGAGAAAATTAAAAATGCTTTTAACTGTCTTACTGCTATCACCAATGAGATAACATCTCTTGGAAAGAAATTGGATGATTATGATCTTGTTAGGAAGATGCTTCCAATCTTACCAAAGTCATGGGATGCCAAGAAGACAGTTATAGAAGAAGCCCAAGATCTAAATAAGGTCACGGTCAGTCAATTAATGGGAAAACTGATGGCATACGAATCTCATCTTAGTACAATTGAGGAACTCGAGAATAGTTCAAAAGCAATTGCGTTCAAAGCTAAAAGAGTTGTTAAATCTGACTCTGATGTGGACAACGATGACGAGAATATCAACATGCTTGCAAGAAGATTCAACAAATTTTTAAAGAAAAGAAAGGTAAAAAGTTAAAAAATTTTAATAAATTGAAAAGTATGATGCAAGAAAAAGCTATAAAAGATAAGGAAGAAAATAAAGAAAAGAAGGAGATCCTATGCTACGAATGCAAGAAACTAGGACATATTAAATATGAGTGCCTTGTTCTTATCAAGAAAATGGAGAAGTTCAAGAAGAAAAGTCGAGCAATGATGGCAACTTAGAGTGATTTGGACGAATTAGAGACTGACTCAAAAGCTACAAGTAACGATAAGGAATAAGCAAATTTGTGCTTAATGGCCACATCAGAGGTAAATTCAGATTCTAAACCAGATGCAATTGATAATGAGATGTATATGGAAATGAAAAAGCTTTTAAAAACTCTCAAGAAGGCTGATTTAAAAATTTCAAAATTAGATTCGAAAATTAAAGTTTAAAAAATGAGAAAGATGTTTTAAGTCAAACAAACAAGTTACTAGCTGATGAAAATGTCATTCGAAAAATTGATAATGAGAAATTATATGTCAATTCTTATGTCTTAAGAGAAGAGAATGAAGTTATGAAAAGTGAAATTAAAGATTTGAAAATAAGAGTGGAGGATCTGTCACAATCCATTAACAATACGCTCAACAAATTTGATAGAAGTGGCAAAAAACTAAACATGCTTATAAATAATGAAAGACCTACATTTGTTAAATATGAACTAGGATATGAACATGGTAATTCATCAAATAATGTGAAAAAAGATTGTGTTTGTTAAAGGAAGTGAGCTCGTAAATCTTGAATATGCTAAGAATAAAGAATCTATTAAAAAGAGGTTGAATAGTAATAGCAGAGGATACTTTAGAAGGTACCCTCAACAAAAATATCCAGTTAGAAGGTATGGCAGAGAATACATGTATGGATATAATAGATGGTACCCAAAACAAAATTGTTATCAACAGGTAAATCAAAGGTATAATACACATTCTTATATGTGTTTCTTTTGTAATAAAGTAGGTCATATTGAAATATATTGCTTTTACAAAAGAAACAAGCTCAATACACATCAAGTTAAGAAAAAGATAGGAAGCGCTTGACTTATCAAGGACCTAAGCTTGTTTGGTTCTTAAAAAGATTTGATCGCCTTTTTGTGCATAATTGCAGGAACAAGGAGCAAGGATAAAAAGAACTTGGTACTTGGATAGTGGATGTTCAGGTCATATGATGGGTGATACGTCCTTGTTCACTAGCATTATGTTGAAACAAAAAGGATATGTAAGGTTTGGAGATGACAGCCCTGGTAAGATAATCGGGTCAAGTACGATTGGTCATCCTCTATATATGATTGAAAATGTTCCTCTAGTAAAAGGATTAAAACATAATCTTTTGAGCATAAGTCAATTATGTGATAAAGGCTATAAAATGACTTTTAAGAAAAACAAATGTTTTGCATATAATTTTGAAGGAGTAAAATTATTTGAAGGATTTAAGAAAAGAAACATATATGTGATCACACCATCTGATATAAGTGTTGAATGTTGCTTTTTGACCATGAATGATAATATACATATATGGCATGGAAAGCTTGGTCATGTGAATTTTAATTAACTACAAAAGCTTTCTAAAAGGAATCTTATTATCGGATTGCCAAGAATTAGCATAAAGTATGATGTGAAATATGCAACCTGTTTAAAGAACAAAATGGTTTCAATTTCTCATAAAAGTAAAAATCTGATTTCAACAAAAAGACCTCTTGAGCTTTTACATCTGGATTTGTTTGGACCTATTCGAACTTTAAGTCTGGGGGGAAATAAATATGGACTTGTGATAATTGATGATTTTTCAAGATATACATGGGTATTCTTTTTAAAACACAAATCTGATATTTTTGATATGTTTCAAAAATTTGCTAAACAAGTTCAAAATGAAAAAGGATATTCTATGGTTTCCTTTAGAATTGATCATGGCAAAGAATTTGATAATGCTTTGTTTATTACTTTTTGTGAAGAATATGGAATAAATCATAATTTTGTAGCACTTGTACACCTCAACGAAACGAAGTAGTTGAAAGAAAGAATAGAACTATACAAGAAATGACACATTCTATGCTAAATGAAAGTAAAATAGCTGAATATTTTTGGGCTGAAGCTGTTGCAACTGCTTGCTATATCATGAATAAAGTGTATGTTTGACCACACACTACATAAACATCATATGAATTGTTTCGTGGTAGAAGAGCATTTGTTTCATATTTTCACGTGTTTGAATGTACATGTTTTGTGAAAAAGAAGTAAATAATCTTGGAAAATTTGATGAAAGATTTGATGAAGCAATCTTTTTAGGATAGTCTCAAAATAGTAAAGCATATAATATTTTTAATAAAACAATAAAGGTAGTTTAAGAATCTTTAATGTGCATTTTCTTGATGAAGTGAAGACTGATTTTGATGATGATGATGCATTTTTGCCTGAAAAAGAAAAAGAGTCTACTTAATAAAAAACTATAGTAGAAGGAAAGTCTGATAAAACTCAAAAAGTTGCTAAGTCAGAATGTCAAGCAGAGAGTAATTCTGATGAAATCCAAAAAGCTACTAAAGTAGAGACTAAAGCAGAAGGTAAGTTTGATGAATATTTAAAATCTGATAATTCATAAACTAGGGCAAAAGGTAATCTGGAAAATAATTCTAATAATGTTGAAAGTTTAAAGCTTGGAAATTTAAACCATCGCTTCCCCCTAGCCTAATTATTGATGATATAGAATTTGGAACAAGAACTAGATCTAAATTACAAATTTTTGAAAATCATTTTGCTTTGTTGTTTGAAATAGAACCAAGTAACATTGATGAAGCTTTAAATGACAATAATTGGATTAATGCAATGCAAGAAGAACTAAGTCAATTGCAAAGAAATAATGTTTGGAATCTAGTACCTAGACCATAAAATAAATCTATTATAGGTACTGAATGGGTGTTTAAAATAAAATAGATGTAAATGGACATATTGTAAGAAATAAAGCTAGGCTTATAGCTAAAGGATATTCACAAGAAGAAGGAATATACTATGATGAAACATATGCACCTGTTGCTAGACTTGAAGCTATACGTCTTTTGCTTGCCTATGCTTGTTTTAAAGATTTTAAATTATTTCAAATGGATGTAAAAAGTGCATTTTTGAATGGTTACATTAAAGAAAAAGTATATGTTGGACAACTACCTGGATTTGAGGATCCTTTTAAACCTGATTATGTTTTGAAGTTAATAAAGGCTTTGTATGGACTTAAACAAGCATCAAGAGATTGGTATGAGAGACTCAACGAGTATCTCATCTCGAGTGGATATCAAAGAGGTATGATTGATATGACTTAATTTATAAAACATTATAATGATGATATACTAGTAATACAAATATATGTTGATGATATAATTTTTAGATTAACTAATGAAAAGTTGTCAAGAGTTTGCAAAGTTCATGTGGGCTAAATTTGAAATGTCCATGATAGATGAACTGAATTTCTTTTTGGGCTTACAAGTCAAGCAAACAAAAGAAGGGATTTTCATTCAACAAGAGTAGTATACCAAACAAATATCGAAGAAATTTGGATATGAAAATTCAAAAGAAGCTGCTACACCAATGAGTTCTTTCACCAGGTTAGATCTTGATACTCAGGGTAAGAAAGTTAGTGAAAAGCTTATAGATGTCTATTGGTTCTCTTTTATATTTGACTACTTCTAGACCAGATATTTTGTTTTCTGTTTATATTTGAGCAAGATTTCAAAGTAATCCAACTGAAACACATTTACAAGCTGTTAAAAGAATTTTCAAGTACATTACATGCACCGCAAAATTAAGAATCTGGTATCCTAAAAATCAAAGTTTTAAATTAGTTGGATACTCAGACGCTGATTATGTAGGATGTAAAATGGATAGAAAAAGTACTTCTGGTACTTATCAATTCTTAGGAGATAAACTGATTTCTTGGTTTTCTAAAAAGAAAAATTCAGTTACTCTATCAACAGTAGAACCTGAATATGTTTCAATTGGAAAATGTTATGCATAATTCTTTGGATAAAACAACAAGGACAAGATTATGGATTAAATTATAAAAATATTTCCATATAATGTGATAATACAAGTGCAATAAACTTAACAAGAAATCATGTGCATTATTTTAGATCAAAAGATATAGAAATTAGATATTACTTTGTTAGAGATCATGTTGCAAATGGAAATATTAGCATTAAATTTATTTCTATTGAAAATCAATATGCTGATATTTTATAAAACCATTAGAAAAAATCGTTTTGAATTCTTGAGAAATGAAATTGGTATGTGTTATCCATTTTAAAATATATTGTTACACGTACTAAATAAAAATGTGCCTTTTTTATGGAAAATATGCATATAGAAAAAAATAGGATCTCTTTTTTCCGTGCTTTTAAAAACCACACTCCTTTTTACACCTGATTTGATCTTGTCTTTTCAAACAAAAACAAACCCTTCATCTTCTCTTGATCAAACCCTAACAATGGCACCAAGAAAATCATCTCACCTAGCTTCTAAGGGTTTCAAAACCAAGTAAACTAAAGAAACAATTTCTATCAAAGATGAAACTTTAGAGTCTGAGGACGCTTTTCCAACTATTACTCAAGAGGGAAAAACAAGGGAAATCCGATAAAAAAAGATGCTTAACGAAATTGAGGATGAAAAGGACGATGAAACATAATCAAAAGAGAAAGTTAGTAAAAAGAAGGAAGAATCTAGCAAGAAAAGAAACACTAAAGAAATGAACTAGAACCCAATACTGAGTCAGAGGGAGACTCAGAAAATTTAGTGGAGTCACAAAAAGGAAGAAACTTTCCACCCGTTCAGCCATCGAGACAACATCGGCAACACAAAGCAGGCATTATACAAACAAGGTATTAGACTGTGCCTACGTTGATTTCAAGTTTTTCAAATTAAATGGTTTCTATTGAGACCATTGGCTGAATAGAATAGGATGCAAAAGCACATGTAACATGACTAATTTAGTTGATGGAAGTTTAGTCCAAGAGTTTTATGACAATTTGATGCAATTAGAATGTTTCTCTTTGAAATCAAAAGTTGTTGGGAAAGATGTAAAAATTAATAGAAAGGATATGATAGAATGCTTTAAAATGTTAGATGAGAAAGATGATGAGAGGTTGATGAATTTGCAAAAGAATGATCTTTACAAAGAACTCAATGATGGAGTAGGAAATTTTGTCGAAAAGGATATTTTCTCTATTGATTTTGAATTGTTGGTTCGGTTATTGCATGAAGTAGTAATGGATTGCATTTTACCTAAAAATGGAAGTTCCACCACTATTTCAATGGAAGAGGCCTTAGTTGTTTTGGCAATTAAGAAGAAGTTAAAAGCTTGATATGCCTAGTATGATACTAAAGCACATGTGGAGAACTAGAGGAAACAGACCCTTTGGGAGTCTACTTATGAAGTTTTTCATATCTAAGAAATTAAGTTGCCCCAAGCATTTTAAAGCTCCAATCAGTTTTGTAAACCCTTGAATTTTTTACAATTCATAGAAAGTATTTTTGGAATTAAAATACCAAATCGAAACCCTAAAAGCTGACCCAAGTTAAAACCGAACACTAAACAATAGCAAAACGAGATTTCATGGCCTTAAGAAAAAGAGAATCTTCAAAAACAAAAGTAGAAAATTCAATAATCGTTCGACCAAAAACCTAAACATAAGACAATTCATCTATCTGATCCATAATGTAAACCCCTCAATTTCTAGGGTAAAGTTGGATTAAACCCTAACCCTAGTCAAATCAGAATTTCAAAAGTCAACAAAGATCAAGACAATCTAGCAGTTTCAACTCTAGTAATCTCGCGCTCGAAACCTGAGAATAATATAAATAAGTTAATAATGTATTATAGTTCGGAATAATATAAGATAGCTTAAAAAGATCATATTTGTCAAAATTCGATTCGTTTTGAACCTGAATGGGATCAGTTCTTGAAAAAGTAGCTGATGCTCGAAATAGTAAAAGTATTCCGATAATACCAAAAGACTCGTAATTATACAAGGATTTCAAAAATATCAGTTTCACAATTTTTCGATAACTAAAAATATAAGATATAGCTTGTTTACGCGTATTTTTATTACTACTGGTATTTTATTTGTCTAGTCTACTATTCATTATCCTATTCTACACTATTGACAGCGATTCATCTATCTCTACTTTTTGGTACCACCTAGTCTTACAACCTATATACCAATTTTTTATAATTTTCTTTTCTCCATAAAAATTCTACACCATATATTACTAAACTTCTCTTACACTTTTCTTCAAAAATTAATTTTAAATTACTCTTTTCTTTCATGCAATCAATTTTCTTTTCTTTTTCATTTATTTAATTAACTATAATTTCCTCTAACTATTCCTATAAATACCCCCTCCCTCTTTCATTCCTCACACACATCTCATACACATAACAAAACTCTACCAAAATCGTTTCTTAACTTTTCTCTCCAATTTTTCTCTCCTAAAATTCTCTTCCTAACTTTCTTTCCTCACACAAAAACCATCTTCCACATATCACCACCTACATATTCTTATAACCATCACTTTCTTTCTTCATCAAATACATATCTTTAGATAAAAATATCTTACTCTTATTTTTCCCATGTCATGTAACTTAGCATAACCATGATGTTGTTTCATAAAGCTCATGTGAGTTATAGAAGCAATAACATGTTCATGTTTTGTTCTTGCACATGCTAAGAACACCGATTATATTATTTTGTTATATTATAGTTATTATGATTATTATGTTGTTATTATGCTCCTAATCTAACTTTATATATATTATTATATATATGTATATCTATATTTCTTAGAACCTAAATGCTCACTAACTATCACTAACATGTTTATTATTATTACTCTTATTACTGCTTTTTCTTTTCTTTCTTTTCTTTTTTCTTTTGGGACTGGTCCATTCTTAGTTTCGAGATATCTTGATGAAGCTAAGGTTCCTAACACTTGACCGGGAAGCCTTGATGAAGCTAAGGCTCCAAATACTTGACCTTATTATTATGCTTATTTGCTTATTATATTTCTTTCTATCTTATTATGTATTATCCTTACCTTTTTTCATTGCTACATAATCATGTTCATGCATGATTAGAATATTGCTGTCTTGATAAAAATAAAAATGGGTTCTTTCTTTAATAAAGAAAAGTAAACTAAATTTCTTATCACTTAACAAAGGATTTTTCAACAAAATACCTAAGTATTTTTTTAATAAATTCTCTTCAAAAGCTTAGACACGCTAATAAAAAATTTTAAAGTATTAATAATAAGGATTTCGTCAAATAATAAAAGGAACTCATTTCTTTTATAAATCGGAACTAAATTCTCCATAAAAATATAAATTTTAGCATTAAACTTAAGACTTTAACCCAACCATATCTTTTATAAAACTTAAATAGGTTCATCATAGACTTTGAAAATCACTTACTAAGTAAGCTTCTACAACTTAATTTTTAATATTTTATTCTCTTTTCAAAGTTAAAATGAAAATTTTGCTAAGTTCTAATGTTGATAATTCTTTATTATGAAATCTTTTCTTATAAACTTATCTAAAATGATTATGCCACCACTTGATAAATATTAAAAATAAAACAAGTTTTTCAAATAAAAATAAAATCAACTTACTATTTTAGAAACCAACTTAGAGAAATAAAATTTGCCAAGAAAGTGAAGTTTTAAAAAGTTAAACTTATTTTCTAAAGAGGTAGAAGAATATAAAATAAAAAGAAAACATACATTTAACATAACTCCAAATATTAGACAACACCAACAACTTAAGAAAATTTTTGAAAACCTTGTTTTTCAATCACTAGAAATAAAATTGGTAGATAACTTAAAGGACCAAATTTTTGGAAATTAATTTATCTTTGAAAAGTTAGGAAATGAAATTATAATAGGAAAACACTCACTTATAACAATCCAAGTATTTTTTTAGATTTCCTTCTATCTATTTAAAAAGGAGAAAGTTTCAAGTTTTCATCTTTTAAAACTCTTAAAGACAAATTGTTTTGTGAAAAATCAATGTTGAGACAACACTACAAAAATCATGCATACAATATGAGTATATATATGTTCAAAGGATTTTTTAGCTACAAATATCCATATATTTGTTTAAAGGTTTTTAGATGAAGGAAAGTTCGAAAAAATTAAATTTTAAAAACTGGGAATTTCGTCACTATTCTGTCCCCTTCCGTTTTGGGACCAAAACGACCCATTTTGATAAAAATAACCTTAGAAATGGATAGATTTTTTCAAGTAGGTAGAAAATGATATATAATATGCAAAATTCCAAATTAAAATGAGCAATTTATGACCATTTTAAGTTGGAATTTCCCCCTATCCTAATTTTGACGTACATATAATAGAATTAGAAAGTTCAAGTAAAATTTCTACGAAATACTCATTCCGGGTATTTCTCTCGTTTAGGTAACGAAGCTTGGGAGGATCCGTATTCGGATGACTATTACAAGTAAAGAATTGCAGCAAGGATGGTCGAGTGAGTTTATCTCCTATCTTTACGTACTTGTTTGTGCTTATAGCTAGAGGCACTAAAAGTAAGAAAAGATGAAAATGAATTATGCATGATAATATTGGTTAAAAGAATACAAAGCAAACCGAGACATGAATTTTTGTTAATTAAATTGCATTTTATTATTATTATGCTGAAGTGTCTGCAAATTCTATGATCGTCTTTAAATTACCTTAATTACATATTTTGAGTTATATTAATTGATTCATGCATAACACGTAGTTAGTCCTATTTCATTAGCTACTATACTCGATGAGACAAGAGTATAGTAGTGGGATTTGCGGGAACCTGTAAGTCCGCAAGATCGGCGAATAGGAGCCGGAAAGAACTATTTTAGGATGAGCGAGTAAGAACCTGAAATAAACTACATAAGTTAGATTTCAAAGATGGGTTCTAAAGAGCTTGCAACACCTAACCACCGAATGGAAGGGTAAATCCATTCAAACATAGATTTCTGATAGATCATATGTATTGCTTGCTCACTTGCTTGATGCATTCATATGCTTATTTAATAACTTGTTTGAATTTATTGATGCGAGTACATTAATCCAGAAATATTCTTACTAAGCTAGTTATACTTATACCCCGATAGATTTTTGTTGACACAGGATCAATATATCTTTTGCCCGAGGACTTCACGCACCTAAGTGGAATTATGTTTTAGGAAGCTCTTTGAAGCTTTTTTGAAGATCTTGGGATAGATTTCCTTTAATATCTTTTAGTTTTAGTATTGTTTTGTTATGTGCAAGACGAAGTGATGTTATGTTCTTTGGAGATTTATCGGGGGAATGCCCCTAAGATAATGTAAAAACCAAATTTCTATAATGTTAAAGTTAGATAGTTATCTAGAATTCTTGTATGCTATATTTACTATCTCAAACTATACATCCCACCATAGTCTCCAATTGTTGTGATAGATGCCTTACATATGGTGTTGAAGCTTTTGCATGACTTTGCATGACTTAGGAAAGTCATTCTTAAGTTTTAATATCGTATGTAACGGACTGCCACGTCTAGGGTATCATTTAGAGCGTGACAAGTTTAAAATGAATTGGGGAAATTAATTTGAAACGTATGGGCATTCTTTTTTCTAAAAAATTTTGGTTCTCTAAAGATGGTGCTTGGTATAGGCATTCAAAGTTTAGCAAGATTAAATTTGATTGGAAAAGGATCAAAACACTTATTGAGGGAGAGGTAGTTCTTGAGCCAGAGAGTGGATCAAAAGAAGATGAACAACATGATAAAACTGAGAAATTTCCTTCTAAGAGAGTTGGGAAAGAGGAGATGACTGGGAAACCAAAGAAAAATTATAAAATTAGAACTAGTGGGAAGTTTGAAATTAAGGAAAGAAAAACAATACAAGAAGGGGTAAGTCAAAGAGTAACTTAGAGAGTTTGTTAATCAATCCGCCTGGAGAAACTTCAAGATCTAGTTTTGAATCCGATGTAATTGGTATTTTTAATAAGAAATTTTTCGAATTGAAAAAGGATTTAACTAAGTCAATCCTTGCTGTATTCAACAACTACAAATCATCGGATCAAGATTCTCAAGCTCCTTAAGATGAACTAGCCTTTGATGAAACTTTCAACCATTCTCCTCAGTCCTCAATAAAGCTTTCAGAGGATCCTCCTACTTCTTTAACTAATATTTCTATTCCATCCTCTACATTTCAAGCTTCGAAGGCTCTACAGCTCATCTCTATTGCTCAACCACCTGTTTCACAACCACCCATGAATCCTCCTATAATGGAATTTCTGCAAATTGTCATGAATCTTCTTCAACAACAACCCATAATCCATCATTAGCCTCGTCAAACCTTTCCCCATCGTAAAAAGATGAAAGCAAGAAAATCTGTCAAATATATAGAGTTTAAGAAAGATTAATTTTTTTATGTTTATTTTTTTGGGACTATTTTATGTTAATAAGAAGACTTTGCAATCTTGCTTATTTCAATATTAGATTTAGTATTGATGTTGGTCTTATTCAATTTCTATATTACTGTTCGTATTTTTTATGATGCTAACAAAAGGGGGGAGAAAAGTAAACAAAAGATTAACTGGAAATTATTATTGTTGGAAATGAATGTTTGCATATTGGTTTAGGACTTATGAATATTCAATTGAACTTTGGACTTAATTTTTTTCATAAAAACAAATATTTTGTTTATAAGGGTTTTGTTATTATCAAAAAGGGGGAGAATGTTGGTTTCTCTCAATATGAGTTTTGATGATAACAAAAAAGATTAAGTGATTACTAACAAATTTATTAAGTGTGCAGTAAATTTAAGAATGATCAATTTTTTATGAAAATATTCTTCAAAAGATATTCAACTTAGAAAGTAATTCAAAAAGTATTCAAAAAAATTTTTCAAGAAGAAATGAATAATCAGAAGGTAATTTGCTGGTTGACAAGACAATTACAATGTCAGAAGGTAGATCAAAGAGTAAAATTTCCTATGAACACAACAAACAACTTTCACGAATAGATTTCAAAAATTTAGATTTTCCATGATTCTTTATGGATTTGAAGACCTAGCTCCAAAGTTGAATGTATTTGGGTAATACATTCAATTATGTTCCACAAAGTTGGTTCATATATCTAAAGAGATTCAAGATTTCAAAGATTTAATTTAGTATTTTGACGTGTAAAGTTCATGACAGCTTTTTCATGTTCAAGTATCTTCAAGACATCCAAGATTCAATGTAAAACTATCATGAGGAAATCTCTGATGTTTGTATCAAGGACGTATTTCTCAAAGGCTAGATGAATTCAAATTCAAATAGATTTTCAATAGTAAGATACGATGCTAATTCCATGGGATATTATTTTGAAGCTAATTAGGAACAACACAATCTGTTTTACAACATTCGCTCCTCAAATATTATCCACGACAAGATAACAATCAGTTTTTATCTTCATCAAAATGTAAAAAATCATGAACAAATATCAATAGCGAAAGCTTATCCAAATCTTATCGCTAGAAGAAGACTCAACAGCAGATCACATCCGAATGACACGTACAATATTAGGATTTAATCTTATCAAGTTTAAGTTCTAACTATTGAAGAAAAATAGATAAATATTATAAGCATAGAAGAGAGAGATACAAAATGCACTCAACACTAAAAATTTTCCAATTTACTCAATCGAATTTCTATCATATTTATATTGTTTTTCTTGAATTGAAAACTAGAGGATACATTATACTTCTTTCCTCTCTTGATATTTGAATTTTTGAGTTAGAGATAGAGATAGATTACAAGTAGACTCTGAGTTTAGAGATAGCTAGCATTAGCATGAAGTCTAACATAGTGAATTGTGATACTACTTTGTAATCATTTTTTATTGGATATAGTAGAACATACCGATGTGGAATATCGGGTTCTCAGCTTGGTGTTACAAGAGAGGACTGATGCTCGAGGTGGAACCTCTATAAATCGAATTTGCACTCCTCTTTACCTTATCTCTTTAATTTTGTGCATGTTTACTTATTTGCTCTTGCTACATTTCATGCTCATAGACTAAATCAAAAAGTAATTGGAAGTTTAATTTCTAATCAGAAACTAAATCAGAGAGTAAATTGGAAGCTTAATTTTAAACTTTTGCTTAACCTTTATTGAACTTAAATGAACTTGTTACATCCGAATTTTAATTAACATTATTTGTAATTAGAATTAATTGTTTTCAAGTGAATTTATAAGCTATTATAATTTGATTAACCAAGTTGTGCGATTTTGGTTTAATTTTGAAAAGGATAAAATTAACATATTTGAAATTACAAACTCCTTAAAAAAATTATAATAAAACAACTCATTATAGGCCTTAAATAGCATTTTTTGAGGTTGGAACAACATCAATCAGGCTTGCCTAGATTACTTCATTATTGTGCTTGAAAATTAGTCATTGAAATGATGTAATGGGTTTCATAATTCCTTTGAATAAAAAATTACACCCATTTAAGTTGCTAATGAGAAAACAATTTATTTTTGTTTTTTTTTTTTATATTGTGTAATACCCTAGCTTGTGATTAAGTATCAAACTAAAACCAACCCTAAAATTAAGGAGTTTTTAATTTAGGTAAATTAAATTGGAAGGTCATAATATTTAGAAGTAAGTTCATTTGATGTCATAATATTGCGAGTGGTTTATTTAAGATACAATGTTTAGAGAAGTTAGTCAATTGATGTCACAATTGACACGTGTCAACAGAAAAAAAGAAGTAATTAAAAGTTAAAAGATACGCCACGTTGTGACATGTGTCACTAGAGATTTTAATTAACCAATTTCCCTAAACGTTGTGAACTTCAATGAACTACTCCAAATATTATGACTTTAAATGAACTTATACCCGAAAGTTGTGACCTTCTAGTATAATTTACTCTTTTTAAATATTCAAGATATCAAAGCCTGAAAACCTAAAACCATAGTAAAATTAAATATCAATATGAACTTTCTCCATAAATTTTAATTGAAAAATACGATTCAAGTTTTTTATTAAAAAAAATTGATAAAACACCTAGAAATTAACATAAACTAAAGAATGTAACATATTAAAATAAATATCATATAATGAGAGAAAAACAAAAAAAAAAAATGTAAGACACACACAAGAAAATTGGCCTTTAGAGGCATAAATTCTGTGATGGAAAATGGGTAAAATAAGTTATATTTCTACAAATATAATCAGCAAAAATGGTTTTTGTGATGAAAATTTATATTTATAGATAGAATTTTTGTCTCTAAAATTCAACTGTTTTGTAGTGAAAAAAATAAATAATAAATAGTAAATTCGTAAACAGTAAAGAGTAACTAAGTAATAAAAGAAAATGAAAAAAAAAGTGAAATTAGTTAAATCAGATATGAATAGCATAAAATATAATTTATTAGGCTAATTTTTTTAAATAAGTCAAATTAACAAGGGAATATACCAAAATACCCCTAAAATTTACTCAACATTACTAAATTGATTAAAAAAAACCACTAAATTGGGAGACAAACAACACCAATTAGTCTAGAAAATCTAGAGAAAATTTAGGAAAATCAAAACACAAATATTTGGAAAATAGGGAAATTTATGAAATTTATAATTTAGAAGAAATTATATGGAAAAATATCTAACAAGTGTAAAAGATTACTTGTAGATTCACCATAGGACATGTAAAAAGGTGGTAACATGATGCGATTTTTGCATAGATTTTTACTACCACATAAAGTTGGAATAACAATAAAAAAAAAAAAACCTTGGAATTTTATCTATAAATAGTGCCAAAAACTTTGAAAAATCACACACAACACAAATCTTCACTTTTGCACAAATTGTTTGGGCTATGAACTTCTAGGTAGGAGAGGAATCAGACCAACCAACCCTAGGGAGGAATTACGGTCGTTAGGTAGTGGTTGACTAAAATTTGGCGAGAGTGATTTGAAGGGTCAAACCTTTTTTTTCTTTTCTTTCTTGAATTACTACTATAAGTAATACATAATATTTCCTAATATATTTGTATAGATTTTATCTTGCATGTGTGATATTTTTAATAAGATAAATTATACTAGAATATCATAACATTCGGGAGTAAGTTCATTTGAGGTCATATCATTTAGAGAAGTGGGTTAATGGAGATCGCCATTGACACCTATCACAACGTAGCGAATTTTTTAAGCTTTAATTAAAATTTTCTCCTGTTGACACGTGTCAATGGTGACCTCAATTGACTCATTTCTCTAAACGTTATGACTTCAAATAAATTAATTGAAACTTTACAATCTCAAATTAACTTATCTCCAAATATTGTGTCATTCTAGTGTAATTTATCTATTTTTAATAATTTTCACAAGAATGACCATTATTATTCTAAAATATCGACATACAATCAATTAAATTAAACTACACATAAGCTCTCAAAAAATTGATAACTTTTTCATATCATTATTATATAATAATTATACTATGACTATGATAAACTTAGTAATTTTTTAATATTCTCTATTTTCTAAATAAATAACCTCTAAAGTTAATTATAAATATATTTATTATTACATTGCTAGTATAACTAGTATTATTACCTCCATTTTCTAAATAAATAACCTCTAAAGTTAATTATAAATATATTTATTATTACATTGCTAATATAACTAGTATTATTACCTCTATTTTTCGTATAACCTACCCATGATATATCCTTATTCAATTTTTATCATATAAATCACATGTTTAATTGGAAAATAGATCATTAATTTTTCCTTACCAAACTATAAGTTTAACTATATACTAAGAAATTGATGTCAATGTGACATTTTAAGTGCCTTGTACCAAAATCATCTTTAATCCAATCTAATGACCAACTATCTTAATCTCTTTGAAATTCCTAACCGATAACTAAAAATTAATGATATATCTTTATTCAATTAAGATCTCTAGGTAATTAGTTTATGAACTCTTTAGGGCGATGTGCAATTATGAGCATAAGCAAATATGGGGCCAATTAAGTTGCATCTGTTGCTTATATTTTAATAAATTGATTCATATGTTTTTCTACATATTATTTTGTTCATATTGTTATCTTATCTATATTTCTATGTTATTTCTATTTTTTTAATTTTCTCAAAATGGTTACAAGAAGCAATATGGAATTCAATGTTGTTGGGGGTGACAAAGAGGAGACTTTTGGATAATAACAAAACCCTCCACAACCAATAGCTAAACAGGAGCCAACCGATGTTGGGAAGTTAATTTAGACTATCAATTCTTCACTAGTAGAGCTGTGCAAGTGAGCTAAGTGGGCTAACGCGCTTCACCCCGCTTTAGCATGTGGATTATGCTGTCTAGCTTAACCTAACCTACTAGGATTTTTTTTCTTTTTTCTTTTGCAAAATTTTAATATTATAATGTAATCACACTAAATGCAAATTTTATTTTTAATCAAAATTTCAAAAAAAAATTATTTACATGTAGAAAAATTAAAAGATACATATAAGATTAAGATGAAAAAAAATTCTTATTTAACATTAATATTTCACTTTTTTACTCTTTTAATTTAGTTGATTTTTTCAATGCATATTTACATGTAATTATCTATTCTCACTTACTTTGTACTTTTTTTAAATCTTTTTTTATGGGTTTTGCTCATATTGAAAAAAAAAAAAGTTATGTGAGTTCATAGGCCAATCTAATTCACAAGTAGGTTGGCCTGTGGATTATATTGGGTGGGTCAAAATGGTCTGCTAGTAAAGTGGGTTGACCTTTTTGGCCCAACCTCCTTTTTTATTATTATTATTATTTTTTTTTGTAGGTGAAATAGGTTGGCTCACATGACTTACCTTACTTACATAACTCTAGCTCAAGGTATCGATGCCACAGTAGAAGAAAATGAATCTTGATGTCGAAGTGATCTAAGCCAATGTTGAGGGTTGGAGGTAAGATGATAATAAGTATAACTAAGGTAATGGAATCAATGAAGTTAAACTAGGGAATACCATCAACCATGGATTTTTGGTTTGGTATAGAAGTTTGAACCAAAGTAAAGGAAACCGCTTGAAGCCAAGTAATGGATAGAGGAAGTTGAGAAAACCTTTCTGCCCTCTTGATGTTCTTGAGGCCAAGAAAGTAAACTGTGCTTCATACCTTGTGAAGGGGGTTGCAAATGATTGGTGAGTTTGTAAACCCCGAAAACTTTCACCATACGATACGACCCTAGATTAGAAATTATGGGTTGACTAGTAACCCTAGGAGTTAATTAGAAACTCTAGTTTAGATAGATACTTTAAATTTGATCGGTTTGGGACTCATAAACTTTATAAAAGGACTTCTCTGACCCCAATTGATTCCAAAAACAAGATTTCGTATTCCGAGTTAATAATTCAGGTTGTGATCAAAGGAAACTTCAAATCCTAAACCCGAATCCTTGTCAAACAGACAGATTCTATAGGAAAACCTAAATATGGGTATTAAGTGATTACCTTAGTATTCAATAGAGACCGGGAATTAAAACAAGGTATAGTAATGAACCTATATTTGCATTGGAACCCTAAAATTTGAGAGTTCTAGTCAGTAATAAACTACCTTGATAAGATTTCATAGTGAGTATCCAAATCTAATACATATAACTAATATAGCCTATGTATTAGTAGTAATATTACGTAAATGACCCAATAAGGTTTTAGTTAGAAAATTGTGATCTTAAGATAAACTGTTAGAATTATAAATACCTAATAAAAACATAAACTGATGTATAACTTGAGATCTAGACCTCCAATACAGAATTGAATCATACTAATATTCGAATTAGGGTTTTCTAAAGCTCTTGGAGCCTGAAACGGAAATTGACCCGAAAAGCTTATAAAACCTAAATCGCGTAGGATAAATTTTTCTTAAACAAATAGATACGTACTATCAAAACTTAAATTTGTACTTTTTGTTAAACTAAACATCTTGTAGGATCCATTAAAGACCTTTGTATATATATATTTACATATATAAGCTAAAATATACCCTAATAATGTAATAAACTACCCGAAAACTTAACTAAACAATATCTAACTAATATATAATTAATATATATGTATTGCAACTTGCTGGAGACGGTTTCACTTGGATTAAAGGGCTGTGATCTTCTTAATTTTGGTGAGCCGAAAATCCTCCAACTAAACAATGTTAAAGTCAATGTAAATCTAACTTCAATCAATGCAAATCGGCCAAATCACCCCCCATATTTATGATAATCAAACAAGGAATGGAATGGACAACAAACAAGAGCAATTCGTTGGGAATTTAAGGAAGAAACGCGGCCGAAACTTCACATTCGATATATATATATATATATGCAAACGAACTCGGATGGACAAGCAAACGAATTCCAAACCTTCTCAAACCTTCCAGAATTCATCTACATCTTATTAGGAGTAGAACCAACCCAGAAACCGATTTTTAAACGCTCATATCCATCCAGTTCGAAAATTCGAACAAAAACTGGAAAAAAACGCTCGAAAATAAGCTTGAGGTAAGTCAATCTTATTCCGCAAATTTGCTTTCAGTTTTAAGGATTGATACTGACTTCTAAACATCTTAGGAAGCTAACCAAATCCATTAGGAGCTTCGGATTTCGCCGAGAAGCCACAACGAAGGTGATTTTCCCAAACCCTAGCCGAACTTGATGATCCAAATTCGTGGATAGCATGTTGTTTTTATGTTGTTATTCTAGGATATTTAAGCTAATTAAGTCCCTAGGAGTCATTTGGATCCAAAATCCCGACGTTTCGACGTCGGGATTCGTCGAAAATGGCTGCGGCTCATCGGGGAAGACGATGAACAGTGCTCCCCGATGAGCACGGGCTGGGTACACGGGCGTGTATAACCCGTGTACCTCTCGGCCAATTTAAAAAAAAAAAAGAAAAGGAAAAGAAAAACGAAACTAAGTAAATATAATTATATAATAAATAATTAAATAATTTTAGAATTTTTATTTTTTCTGCATTTATTTATTTTCTGGGAATAGTAATAATAATATTATAGTATAATAATATTAAATCCGAAATTTATTTATTTAAATTTAAAAATAAAATTATTTTTCTGACTTTATTAAATATAGGATGTTTAAATATTTAATCTATTATTATTAATCCAAAAAGAATTTTTTTGAATTATAAATTACTTTGTTAAGTAAATTCCGCATAATAAGTTTCTAATTATAATTATTAATATTCTTAATATTATTAAAAGAATTTTTAGAATTTCGAAAATATTATTTCTGAAATAATATAAGACTAAAATTACTTTAGTAATAATATTAATTAAAGTATAAGACAATTAGTATAATTCTTAATGTGATGGAATATAATTATTCTATCTAATCTATTTTCGGAAATTTTATTATTATTATTTATTATTATATTTATTATTATATTATTATTATTATTATTATTATTATTGTTGTTGTTGTTATCATTATTATTATTAGTATTATTGATATTATAATTATTTTTGGTGCTATTATTGATGATAATTATTAATGTTCTTATGATTTACGAAAAGAGAAAAATAATTTCGAAAATAGTTATAATTAAGTTAATAAATTCTTTTATTAATGAGTATGTTTTCATAGAAAGATATATATATATATATGTATAAATTATGAGTTAGTAAATACTAAGTATATACTAGAATATTTGTATATAAATAGATAACAATGGAAATTTAAATAATCCAAATTTGTGAGTATAGGAACATCTATACTCTATAAGAAAAATTTATTAAGTAATTTAAAAGAAAACTGATATTTTTGGACAATAAAAATGAATTAACTAAGTTATTAAACTTTCCAAATACCCAATTGATAGATTCACATATCCAACCAGAACCAATACAATAAAATTGTGAGTACAAGGATTTAGAACTTAGAGCTATTTCGAAAGAACTAGCTAAGAATAAAACAGAGACCCAACCAACCATTAGGGCACTTAAATATTCATAGAAACTAAATTGTATAGTCTGGAATTTTAATATTTATATTATTTATCTCAATAGGTGACTCGGGTATTGGGGAGGACCTACCTGAAGATTACTACGATTAAATAGGATGGGCAGGTGAGTGACTCAGTCTTATTACATTGGTTGTGCTTGTACTAGTAGTGAACCTTAAATAAAAAGATAATGAAAATTGGTAAACTGTTTGAAATATAAAAGTTGTGTATTGTATCCTATTGATTGCCATGTCACTCTAAATTAAGTGATAACACAAATGCATGTATCTTGATAATGTATGTAGTATCTAATTGAGTGTCTGTATTGGTTGATCACCCCCAAATTGATTAAAAACTACTGGTACCATAATGGAAAACAATCATGCATTACATACTATGCATAAAAAGTATTGGAGTAAGTGGTAGCCTACTACGTGTTAGTTTCTCGGATCTCTGGTAATGCTTGAATTATCTAGGCCAGAGAGCTAGTAGTTAATTGCAAGATTACTTTTGTCTGTTAATACCATAGGAACTACATGGTAAACGAAGGACGCCGCTTATGGTATTACATGGGAATGACTAACACTTAGTGGAGTTTCTAAAGCTAAAACAGGAAATAAATAATGAAACATGATAAGCTTAAAGAGATAATTAAATTTGAGATTATTATTTCCTGAAAGCTTAAATCTCTCCTGGGTAGGTGGACCATAGATTGTGATCCTTCAACCTCGATGGGAGGGCGTAAATCTCCATCCTGTTTGGATTCTGGGTTATCCAAGCTTGTAATGTTCATTTGTTTGATTGGTGCATTTCATATGACTGATAAATAACTTGTATGTTATATGTAATAAGTTCTGGTTATTCACTGAGCTTGTGTTTTAGCTCACACTCCCATAGTCCTTTCAGGTTCACTCTGCGACCCTGGCTCATTACTAGCAGGAGCATGGTCCTAGTAAGAGATTAAAAGCCAGAAGTTTAAAGTTTAGTATAGGGTTTAGAATATCTATATCTGTAATAGACTTGTGATGCATTTAAAGTGCATTAGAATCATCAGCTATAATTGTAAGGACTTTATAAAGCATATGATCTGTAATTTTATAGTTTGTAAAAGTTGTTTACTAGTTTACATCTTATATAGTTTGTTTATTCCATCCAAGCAACTAAAAGATCCTGTTTTTGGAAATCATGTCATTCCTAGAAGGTAAATAATAATGGTAATCGAGTGGTTCTTGATTATTATTATTAGACCTTCGGGGCGTGACAAAGTTGGCACTAAGAGACCTATAGGTTGAGAGATTACCCAGGAGTAGTTTAAGTATGTTTTTTACATTAAGTTCTTTCCATATAAAGTGGTAGGTAGCAGATGTTGCAGGACTACACTTTTAGTTGGTAGGATGATCGTAGAAGAGTATGAGATAGAATTGAATAGGTTGATGAAATTTCTACTCAATGCATTGAAGACTAATGAAGAAGCTAAAGTTTATAGTTCATGACTGGGTTAAGGCATAAATTAAGCATTAAGTGAATACTTTTGAGTTGATTGCATATGTTGTAGTAGTCAACAAAGCCAAGCTGGTTGAGCAAGGGTCGAAATAGGTTCAAGATCAGGAGAGTTGCAAGACTCAGATTGCCTTAAGGAAGATGCCAAACATAAATGTTTGATTCACAGGCAAAGAAAGAAGCTAGTTTACTATTTAGATAAGACCTATGGTCAAGACACTAGAGAAAAAATGTTCTAGATGCCATGGTCCTCATGATTTGAAAGACTAAGTGGCATAAAAATGTTTGTTTTCCTTGTGGCAAGGTGAGACATAGTAACAAGTGGTTTTCGTCGTGTAATGACAATTGTTTTAATTAAACCAAATGTCTGCTCTTAATCCTATCTTATGACTTAATAGGTAAGTGTACCTATCATTTATTGTAGTATAGTACTAAGCATAGGATCGTCCCACAAAGATTGTTAAGTACCAGTACTGATTCTTTACTTATTATCCAACCAATAAAAATCAAGCTGAATTAATCTAAGAAACTATTAATATTTTGCAAACTACTATTAATCTAATGAACTTATATTGAAGTTTAAATTGATGAAATTATATTTTAGATACACCTTGATCTTAATTTTCCACTAACCCAACCATCGTAACTTCTTTAAATTCATTTAATTAAGTAACATTATTTCCTTGAACTGTAGAGTTTCCTTTATTAAATTAATAACTTTCTCCAGTATATGAATTTCTAATCGTAAATCAGTCAATCAAAATCTCTTTTAGATCAAGAGAGACTTATAATCACATTACAAACATGAACTCATGTACAAATTCTAGCATTTATAGAAGATTTTCGATGTTATATCTCTAAAAATACGAGCAAATCTTTTTAGTTGCACAGATCTAATCATAAAAGCAATTTCTAAATCAACTTCCATGATATCAAGCATAAATTCATACACCGGTAATATGAACTTAAGTAAACAGTGACAAACATGCAATTGAACTTAAGGAAACTAATGATATTGCATTAAAATCTCAATCTTAGTTTCATGGTAGAGCCAGGGCTTATCAAGATCTAGATACAAAATTACTACTCTTCCATAGATCTAGCAATAAACAAAAATACAATAGAAGAATAATCAAAAGTCATAGTTACAATTCGATTACTTGATGAAAACTTGCAAAGTCTTGCTTTGGATCTTCAATCTTATTGTTGAAGGAGCTCATAAGGCTTATGACAAGGTGGGATGACTCAAAAATTTGTTCAAAAGTTGCTAGGGTTCAACCAACATGTTATATTTGTAGGAAAACTTGGAAATGCTAAATGAATCTTTGGATGTGACATGTAGCAGGCTTGTACAATCCATAGTAGGGGCCATATGGCAAAGCATATAGTTCTTTAACCTCAATTATAGGCTCGTATGGTCTTTCGTATGGGCAATATCATAGGGTGTACGAATCATATGTTTTGTTGTAGGGGTTATATAGCAGGGCATATAACTTTCTGATCTATGTTCTGTTGCTCATATGGTCTATTGTAAGGGCCATATGTATCAGCCTATGGAATTATGTTATTGAAATAGAGATTTGTATTGTCCTCCATAGGGGCTGTATGGATCCATTGAACTTCAATTCATCAAGTTTTCACTTCAAAATCACACATTTTCTTCAATATCTCACATCTTTTCTTCAAATTAGCTTTTCAAACAATTGAAATCGACAATTTAACTCAATAAGTGTCAACTTCTTGTAATATATTTGATAAATTCTTATAACAAGGCTCAAGATTATGCTTAGATTAAGGGTGTTTTAGACACTTATCACCAAGATGTGCACCAAGAAAACTATTCCTCCATTTTTTTTTAGGTTTTAGATGCAAGTGATAGAGACATAGAGTTTTTGATTGCAAGGAGCCTAATGAGTAGATTTCTCAAGTGATTTGGTTAAGATATTATTCCATAGGTAAATTACACTGGAAGGTTACAATGTTTTTTGAGTAAGTTCATTTGAGGTCACAACATTTAGAGAGGTAGGTCAATTGGAGTCACCATTGATACTGTTAATAGGAGAAAATTTTAATTAAAAGTAATAAAATTTGCCACATTGTGACATGTGTCAATGGTAACCTCAAATAAATCACTCAAAACGTTGTGATTTTAAATAAATTTATCCTTAAACATTATGGCTTTTTGGTATAATTTACTCATTATACCATTAGTAAACAAAGGTAGAGGGCGTTAGGATGTGTGTATTCCTTCTAACGCTATGATGATTATGATTTGGATACTATAATAGGTTTACTTCTCAATCTCATGCATAATGCTTATGTTTTGTTTGACATGGTAGCTACTTACTCTTGTATGTCTGAGGTTTTTATACATGTAACTACTAGTTGTTCTAAACCCTTGGGTTTGCGTTTGTTTGTTACTACCCCTTTAGGAAGTGGACATATACTAAAGCAAATATGTAGAAATATTGATGTAATAGTTAAGGGGAGGAATCTACCAGTTGATTTGATAGCTTTGGATATAACATATTTTGATGTCATTCTAGGAGTTAACTAGTTAACAAAATATTTTACTATAATAGATTATTGTAAATTGACACTAAGGTTTAACCTTTTAGATGGCAATGTTTTTATTTGTGTAATGGAGTTGCAGAGACCCCTTACTCTCCCTATGTATGAGTTGTGGGGCCAATCTATTATGTTAATAGCTCTTCGAATGAGGGGGAGGAGTATATCTAAGATGTGTCTAAAGTGCCTGTGGTCTAGTGTGTGAATACTAAGGTATGTTTCTAGATGACCTACAAGGCTTACCTCTAGAAAGAGAGATTGAATTTTATGTAAACGTGGTGTTTGGTACTACCCTTATATTGAAGACTATTTAATGAATGGCACCTACAAAGATAGTGGAGCTAAAAAAGGTAACTACAAGAGTTATTAGATAATTGTTTTATAAGGATTAGTATTTCGCCTTAGGGAACCTAAGTGCTTTTTCACCTTAGGGAACGCAAGTGCTTTTTGTAAAGAAGAAAGATGGGATTATGAGGTTGAGTATAAACTATAAAGAGTTAAATAATGTCATCATCAAGAACAAATATCCTTTTCCTAAAAATAGATGGTTTATTTGATCATTTGATGGGAGTGCAACTATAAAAAATAGACTTAAGATCTAGGTACCATCAAAATCTAGCCTAATGATGTATAGAGAACAACATTTAAGGTTAGATACATGCATTATGAGTTTCTAGCAATGCCTTTTGGTCTAACCAATGCACTAGCAGTATTCTTGAATTTAATAAACAAGGTCTTCGGGGATCATTTTGATCAATTTTTTTTTTAATTAGTGATTGGTATATTTATACACTCTAAGAGAAAAGAAGATCATGAGGAGCACTTGAAATTGTGATTGAGTAAATTATAAACAAAGGAGTTATATGCCAAATTTAGCAAGTGTGAATTTGGGCTATAGCAATTGTCTTTCTTAAGCCATATTATCAACAAGGATGGCCTCTAAATAGATCTTGAGAAGATAAAAGCTATGATAGACTGGCCCATACCTAAAGTGTCTCAGGGATTAGAAGGTTCTTGGGTTTGTTTGGGTATTATAGGGAGTTTGTGGAAGGTTTCTCCTTAATTACTAGTCTTTTGACTAGGTCAACCCCGAAAAAGGTGTAAGTTTTGCTTGGGATGATAAGTGTGAAAGCAGTTTCCAGTAGCTAAAGTAGCAACTAGTGTCAACACCAATTTTGGTCTTACTAGTGAGTGGGGAGAAGTTTACCATAAATATTTCCATCAATCCAAGGTTTGGGATGTGTGTCAATGCAAAATGAGAGAGTTATTACATATGCTTCAACTTAATTGAAACCTTGTGAGAAGAATTATCCTACCCCAGACTTGAAGTTAGCTGCAGTAGTATTAGTGCTAAAATTGCGGAGACAATGCTTATATAGGAAAAAGTAAAATGTAATATAGATCATAAGAGTTTAAAGTATATATTCACATAGAATGAGCTAAACGAGATAGCAAAACTTGCTAAAGTTGATAAAAGATTATGATGTAGATATCCAATATCACCTTTGAAAAGCAAATATTATGGTAGATACACTCGATAGAGAGAGGAAAGGAAGTTCAACTACTTTGATGACTTCACAACACTCTTTGATGGAAGTTATGTGCAAATTTGAGTTGGAAGTTGTGATTAAAGAGCTAAGAGCGAGGTTAGCTATCTTGAATATGCAACCTACACTAGTAGAGTGGATCAAGGTAGCACTAGTTATTGATGAGGGAACCTAAAGTATCAAAAGGAGGATCAAGATGGGAGAAGCTATGGAGTTCAGTAGACCTTCAAGAATGATGAGGTATGAGATGTATAGACTTGAAACGATCGTATTGATAGAGCCATACGAAGAAAGAAATTGTGGAACATGTATTAGGTAATGCTTAACATGCAAAATGATTGACATTGAACATCAGAGATAGTAGGTGAATTATAACATTTATTGGTGCTGGAATGGAAGTGGGAGCATATGATCGTGAATTTTGTCATCATTGTTCCTATAACTAAGGAGAAAAATTATGAAATTTAGATAATCATGGATAGACTAATCGAATTAGTTCGCTTTATACTTATTAGAAAAGGTTATACTCTAAAGAGGCTACCTTAATTGTATATAAAATAAATCTTTAGGTTACATGGTGTGGCTACTACAGTTGTGTTAGATCAAGATACAAGGTTTGTAGGGAGGTACTAGAAAAGTTTACATCAAGTTATGGGGACAAAACTAAAGCTTATTCCTACTTTTCATCCTCAGATTAATGACCAATCAAAACAAATAATTCACATATCATAAGATTTGCTTAGAGCATGTGCTATAGATTAATGTATCATAAGGTAGCAAGCGCGATGACTACTTGTCATTGGTGGAATTTTCCTATAATAACGGCTATCGGAAAACTATTCAAATGGCACCATATGAAGCCTTGTATGGAAGGAAATGTAAGTCACACATATACTAGGATGAGGTAGGTGATAGATGGGGTTATTTGGACTAGAGTTAGTTCCAGAAGCCATTAAGAAAGTCAAATTAATTAGATAGACAACGTAAGTAGTACAAAGCCACTAGAAGATTTATGTAGATAAGAGGCACAAACCTTTCGAGTTCTAAGTAAGATATCATGTATGGTTGAAGATTTCATTGACAAAGGGAGTAATAAGATTTGAGTTGATAGGTAAATTGAACCTTATATATGTAGGGCCTTTTGTGATGTTAAAAAGGGTTAGATATGTGTATAGGTTGGCATTACTGCCAAGCTTAGTCAGAGTACATAATATATTCCATGTGTTTATGTTCAAAAAGTCTGTGCCAAATCTAGATTTAATAACTCCCTTAAAGCTGTTAGAGGTGTAACCAAATCTTACTCTGATAGAAAGAAGGGAGATTAAATATGTAAAGATGTAATGGACTAATCAATTGGAGCAAAAGGCAACTTGGGAGCTGTAGGAGGACATGAAACAAAAATATGTAGAGGCCTTCATTGATTTAAGTAACTTTTGTGGATAGAAATTCTTAAAGGAGGAGCTAATAATGAAATGACCTAAATAATAACTAAATAAATCATTACATAAATAAATAAGCCTAGGGGTAAGAGTTAGTTCACACCCCCAACTCTTTTAATTGTTCTTATTTTAAAAATCAATGTGATATTTCTCTCTTGGTTGTTACTTTTCCTACAATGAAAGAAACATCTTCCCTTAATGGAAGAATCGATCAAGATGTAGGTAAGATGTTTCCTTATACTTTAATGTTTTTTGTTATTTGGAGGCTTATTGAGACTTTATTCGATAATTTTTAGAACCTAAAATTAGTGAGAAGAGAAGACAACAACTTCTAGGGTTTCCAATCTTGTTTTTGGCAAGCCATGACTATGTAAGAAATATTAGTGGCGATTTTGGTAGAAAAGAATGTATCATGATGTTGTAGAATTAATTGAGATTGTGATTATAGGCTTTAGAGTGGGAGAACACTCGTTAATAAAATTAGAAGAAAATCACAAGTAAGTTATTGTTAAAATCTTGTTGTTATTTTGGAAATATTAATTGAATATTAGGTTTTGATTTTAGAAGAGTTTTGGTGGATAAATTACAAGTGAAAAGCATAAAAATTGAATTTTTATGAAAGAATTATGAGAAAATTACGAATTTGATCATGTGTTCAAGGCATGTTGAGCACACAGCCCAATGTGGTCTTGTGTTCAAATTGTGGCAAGAAACACAATTTGGGGATGAGATCATGCTTTGGTCGTGTTTAGATCATGGTCTCCTAGCATAGTTATATTTAAGTTATGTGCAGCTCAATTTCTTCAAACTCATATTTACCTTCTTAAAAGGACTTGAAACTTATTCAGTCTCTTTCTTTAAGATTAAATGTACTTTAAGACCTTGAAACTTATATATTATTAAATCAATTACTAAATTCTCATTTTAAATTAACACATCTCATTTCCTAAAAACGTTTGCGGTAGTGTAAAGATGAGAACTATAAATTTGTGAACTATACTTCGTTCTAATTACTTGAATTGAGTTATAACTTAGGTATAGATGGTCATAGAGTTTAGGAAGTCACATCCAAGTATGCGTATACCCTTTTTCTTACTTAGGATAGAATCATAAACTAATTAACTGACTATTTGATTATAATAGTTGATTGTTGTGTATGCATGACTACTGTCAATAGGTAGAGAGTTTTACACTACTATTGTGGCAACCTAATGACCCTTTGTGGCATTATCCAAAGTGGATTTGCATTAGGAAAGGATAGTACATCTTAGTGGTTATGGCACCATGATTATTGAGGATTACTCAATATCCAATATACATGTATATATTTATGTGCAAATAAAGGCTATCCTCATGACATTCATTGAACTAAATTATACATATAATTAAATGAATACTTGTTATGTGTATAACATGCAATTGCATGTGTGTTGTGATTGTTTGTTCATGTGTAGGTAAATGTTGGTATATCATACTTGGGTCTGACTTACTCCTTTCTCCTTTTCAGTTCTAAGTGATGCTCCTAGAATTTCATTTGCGTGGATACAATGCTATAGTTGACTATGGCCATGATGCTTAATGGAAAAGATTATTCATTTGAGAACTAGATTATATTGTTAATCTTATAAAGCCAAGGACTTCTAAATTGTATATGATTATGTTTAGACATTTGTGTTGGTATGTTATAATTACGGATGGACCCACCAAGGGGCCCAGGCTCCCCAACCCCTGAAAATTTTGTATATATAGAAATAGAGTTATATAATATTATCAAATACGGGAGAGAAGACGAAGAGACGGAGGGGAAATCAACTGGGCACAAGGTTAAGCCGGCTAAACGCCGCCAACCTAACTTTTTACACCGCCATATAGGACTAACAACTGTCAGCATACGTTACAGAAGATGAAAAGTCTCCACGAAATCTCTTTATAATCCATTTTTTTTTCTTTCTCCAACACATCTCCTAAACCTAGAAAATCTTCTCTATTATTTTTCCTAGCATCCAAGGATATGCAGAAGATATGATCAAGGTAATTGTATATCTGCCTTTTTTTAGGATTTCAAAGATCTATCTTAGGTTTTCTATTGGTTTTGAAGGAGCAATTGAAGGGAAACTCTGTTTTGATTTAGAGACTTGGATTTTGGTAATCAAGGAGGATTAAAGATCACATTATTAGGTAAGTTTTGTATATCCTTAATCTTGTCATTATAAATTGATGATTTTTTTATGGCCATGAACAATGTAAAATGGAATTTTAGGGTTTGTAGCAGTTGTTGGAGAAATCTATTCTATTGGAGATTTAGTGTTTAAGGAAGATTGAGGATCAAATTTAGATAAGTTTGATATATTTATAATCCTTAAGATATTATGGTTGTGAGTTGTGTTGATTTCTGAATTTCTGTCATTGAATGAAATCTAGGGTTTAGGAAGATCTTGAGGAGATTTATTATTTTGGAGGAGTTTAATACTTTGATTAAAGGAGAAAGGTATGAATTTATGCTTTTGTTGAGATTAGGGTTTAGATGGAGTTTAAATTAGGATTTTGTAATGAAAATATTATTTTGAAATCTATATATTCATATTGTCAGGTTCTGGTGAAATAAGGTTTGATTCTAAAGGAGATTTTGGTGGTTTAGAGTCATGTTTCTTGGAATTTGATTCAAGTACGACCTTTCATTGTTTGTTGTATTTGCTTGCAGGTTTAGTTTTCTGATTGTTGCCTGTAGGAACAGATATATAAATGAACTTAATTCTATTTGGCTTAATTTGTTTTTCTGGATGTCTTTGGCTTTGACCAGTAAAGACCTGACAGACAGTTATACTAGTGAGGCACCTTGATGATCCTTGTGTGCCGTTGTCACTAATGGAGTTGCACTTGGAAATGATTCCGGTAGATTTAGCTGATTTGGCAGTATGGCCACGGGTGTTTGGGGAGTACCCATTCACCAATATATGAATATAATTACCTATTTTCAAAGAGTTGGTTGATTATTATCCAAAGCTATCAAATCAAATTTATTATCAAAAGTTTAAATTTTAATCTTTTAAAATTAAAACCCCCTTTGAGTTCAAATTGTGAGAACAAGTTAAGCAATGAAATAATCAAAATATAAATTACAATAAATTAAAAGAGTAGAGAAAGAAAATCAGGCAACGATGTATAGTGGTTTCGCCTTATGTGTCAGTCCACTCTTCTAGCTCCGAGCCAAGGACCTTGTAATCTATATTACTTTGTTCCATTATATCTAAATAAATCAATTGACAAGATTGTACAATTCTCTCTGCTCGATTCTCATAGCTTTGCTCGAGCTAACTACTGATCCTACAAAGTCCAACGTTGTAAACAAGACAACCTAGAAGGCAACAACATGTTCCTTTTGTCACATAAAGAAATAAGTAGCTAAAAAAAAAAAAGGAAAGAAATTGCATCAAGATAATAATTGCATAATTCAGATAAAAAAGGATGGAAGAAGCAATGTGTTTGAAAAAGCCTTGTTTTTCTTTTCTTTTTGAGTATCATATATATCTTTTTTCATATATCTTCTTTCATAGTCATGTTCTCCTTTTTTATATTCTTCGAGGAGTCTTCGAGATTTTCTCTGTTCTTCAACATCTCTTATCCTACAGATATCTTGGACATTATCTTGTTTTGAATTTGAATATAATATATTTGTTATATATATCTTCTTTTTCTTGTCTCGTAATATTATTAAGGAGCTCCTTCTCGCTTATCTTTGATTTTCAACGTTCAATTCATTCGTAGATAAGTTTCGAACATTATCTTCTATTGTTGGTTGCTGCAAAAAGATCTCGGATATTATCTTCTATTCCTTATCTCTTTGGTTCAAAATTGATCGTTGCTCGTAACTTATCTTCTCCACTAGTTCTTGATTTATCACTAATAATTCATTAAAGTATTTCTCTGATTTGAAATTTTTAACAAAAATCCGATAAGTTCCATGTTGATTTGAATCTTCTTCTTTTAAAAAAAATCCAAAAATTAAATCTATTCTTCAAAAGATCTACTGTAAATTGTTGGATAAGATCTCCATAAAAATCTCGGATAATATTTTGATTTCTATCTTGAATTCGAGAAATTTGAATAATGCTTGAAGCTTCTATATGTTGTTCCGATTCTTATATGATTCACTTCTTGACAAAAAAGAAGATCCCTAAAAAATAGATGTCTTGATCTATAAAAATACCTTCCTTGGATAAATAAGAGATCCCCTTGGATACTAACTTAAGTGGAACATATGAGTATATTACCCAAATAAATGCATGTCCTCAGAGCTAGGCCTTTAATATACTTATTTGATTAATCTTGAATGAATTTGATCAAAACTTGAATCATCTACAGTAAATTTGAATGGAACTGTATTGCTATCACAAGTTGCAGAAACCTTCTGTAAAACTTTCTGTATAACTGATACTATTAATTTTTCTTGCAGTGAACCCATTGTAAAACCTTTTGGTAACTTGATACTATTCATTTTTGTTCTTTCTCTTTAACTTAAAAGTACACATTTAAAAAACTCATTAGTAATCTTTTACACTTTTGTTATCATCAAAACCTATTTTAAAGAGAACCTAACAAAATGTTCTTTCAATTTAGTTATCTTTTTAATTGACTTGTGCTTAATCTATAATTAGTAGTACTATTATATATTTTATTCCACTCACTTGATTTTGCAGGTTAAATAATAGGAGAAAGGTAAGTATTAGTACTCACAGATCCTTGTGCAAACGATACTCAGACTCAATCCCTATACCATGGTATCGATATGTCCACTTGCCTTTAATAGTCATAGTTTGGAATTGTATTTGAGATTTTTTAACATGATATTGATTACCTATGATCTGTACCACCAATTATTTGCCCTTTTCAATGAGCTTTCTCCTTAGACTATCCCTGATGCACTAACCTACCTAATAATAGCTAAAGTTACACAAGCGGGGTGAGTTATGCGAATCAACCTATTTAACTTGCAAGAAAAAGAAAATATAGATTGGGCTAAGAATTCTAACTTATTTTAATGTATAGCCATTTTTGTCCACTCTGCATGACTCAGGAGTCAAATTGGGCTAGCCTACTGTAAGTTGAGTTAACACATAAATTCGTGAAAGATTTTTCTTTTATATGGATGGGCAAACCCACAGAAGTTTACACACACACACACACAAAAAGCTAGTAATATTAAGTAATGATATATAAATAATAAATTGAAAAAAAAAATTAAATTAGAAGAATAGGAAAGTTAAACATTTATACTATTATATATATATGTATATCTTATTCTTATATAACTTCCAATATTTATCTATTTTTATACTATGGGTAAATAATTTTTTTTAATTTGAATAAGTAAAGAAGATATATTTTTAGTATAATTATATTATAATTTTAAATTTTAGAAAAAATAAAATAAAACTTTAGTGGGTTAATAGATTGGCTCATGTAACCCACTAACCTAGGTGGAGTGGATTAGGCGGAAATTTTTTCCCTGCTTTTATTATGCTAGTGAAGATGAGTTAACTTGTATAATTTGTAGGCTAAAGTTTAGTGGGGCAGGTTAGCCCGCCTAGTGCACTTGCATAGCTTTACTAATAGCAAAGTCGATTGTGATACCGTTGGTAATGTTTCATGTCAAAAGTAACAAAACAACCAAAAGACATTATCGAACATTTTTAAAGTACAGATTACCATTGACCAAAAAAATTTCAACTAATGTTTTATTTAGACATCACCTCAGAGTAGAATTCGACCCAAACTTGCTAGGTCTTAGGACTAAAATTATGGACCTATAACTAGATCTATGAACTATGGTTCTAAGGTAGGTCTTTAGTATGTCGGGTCCATGGGGAGTCTTGAACTGGGATTTGTGACATCATCATTTTTTAAAAGTTAAAATATGATAAAGATTAATGAGAAATGAGCCTAGAGAATTATTGTTTTAATTTATATTCTTAAAATATTGTTTAGGATATATGATTTTATATACACATATGCATCGTATTTTAGTTATAGTGTTGGTAATGCAAGATTATAAAATACTCTAGAGATTGAAAGAATATTATAAGACAAAAACTAGTCCTTTGATAAGGAAAGAGACTTTGATTTTGCTAGAAGTGAAAATAAAGCAAATCAAATATACTTTTAAGGTACATTTGTTTCTTGTATTGTCAATAGTAATGCATTAAAATGCTATGAATACGTAATAAATATTTACTATTCAAATGAAATGAGTTTACATATTTTATATTATATACTTATATTATTTTCCTTTTTTACTGGTTCTCCATCAGGTTTAGACTTACTGGTATCAAGTTGGATTGGGATTTGTTTTGGACCCAACTCCGAATGATAACTATTTTTTATGGCATTTACCAATGCAAGTTGATAAATCAGAACCTTTCTTTTTGTAATTCATGTAGGGCTCACTTACATGGTATCATACTCAATAAAATTATTTTTATGATGAAATGTTGAATAATTTAGATTTATTATGTGATTTCACTCTTTTTTTCCCCTTTTGTTGGCAATTGGCACTCAAACAAAGTTTACATATTATGTACATCGCATTTGGTGGGTACTAGTTGCGAAAAGATTTGTCCCAATGCAAAATCTTATAGAGAGGACTGAATAGGTTACATCAAAATATTATGAATTATATTGTCCTTAACATCTGGACAAGAAATCTCGAGTGACTATTACATACTCCAATGTTCATCATTTATTGTCAATAAAAAGGTGGACACACACTAGGCAACTAGATCTATATATTCCATAAAATCAAGATTTTTTAGGTCATGCACTATGTTGTGTTGATGATCTTTTTGTACCCTTCCCTTCGACAGGCGCATGTTATAGGATCAATCAATTTATTCCATGTGTTGCATGTTAAAAAAACCAACAAATATGACAAAACCAACACACAATAATAATATTAGCTATTTAGGCTAATCAACTATATGAATAAAACCACAATAATCATCGTTTTCTTACACGCAAAGTTTGAATCTTGTAAGAATTACTAATTATTACACTTAAATCAACTATTACTTATAAAATCTATTTCCTTCGTCATGTTTAGAAAGATGTTCATGATCACCACCAATTGGTCAAAGATTACTAATGTGAATAATAATAAAAAAAAAAAATCATATGTTAAAATTTCAAGAACTTCTACGATACCCATTGATCTAGCAATCAAAATAGATATAATAAGTAACATATTAGGTATTTTAGGGATTTGATTACTATTAGGTATAGATTTGATTAAATTATTGATGAAACTAGTCCCATCGAAAAATATAACGAGATTATAGAATTTTTCAAAAAGATCAAGCAATATGCAATTGATATCTTCAACTTTAAATACAATATTGGAAAAATATAGAAAGTAAATTTGATAGTAATCTGGACATTATCCAATAAGATGATAAGCCAATAAAAACATGCATGGTGTACGTACATTTATAAATGTTTAGGATAATTGTAGTTATGCATTCTAAACTATTAGTCATAAACTCTAAAAATATACAAATAATTCTCAAAACATTTGTTAAGACCCGGAATCAACAATACAATGACCCTGTATAATGATAATTTAAAAATTTTAGTAATGATTTTATATATGTATATATATATATATTTAAATTGTTATGGGTATTTAAAAAACCTATTGGATATATCCCTAATCATCCGAATTCCGATGTACTTATAATTTCTCCTATATATTTTAGGGAGGATTCCTCGTTTAGATTATATTGAGTCTATCCAGCATTCTGTAATAGAAATAGGCTCCCAGAATTCATGCCAAGTCATATCGTCTATTTTCCTTCTTTTACTTTAAAAAAAATGTCATAATAATAAAAAAAAAGGGTTACTAATTGTTTTGTATCGTGAAGATTAATTATTTTTGTCTTATACCGTTTAATTATTCATAAAACATAAAGGACGAATCATTGGATTGAACTATGATGGCGCATGAGTCTACTCTATCTTTATCAGCATTAACTAATCTTCATGCAGTCTTATAGGGAACCTCTTATGAATCCATCATCCTTCCGATATCATTACCTTCTTTTTTTTATTTATGGCCTTTTTTTCCATTTATAAAATATATTGTTATATTTATTAAATGCACGTATATATTCTCTATCTTTAAAATTGACTAAATTAAACATTTGAATCCCTAAAACTTTAAAAATGTTCTTTAAAATTGTTGTATGATCAATTTATCATTGAAGGACACGATTAAAAAAAATACCAAAATAAAAAAAAATTCTATGAAATTAGACAAAGAAAAAAGAAAGCTCTCTTTTTTCTTCAAAATGTTTTGGTCTTTGAATAATTTATTAACGTAATAGACTTTTTAGTAAAGATAATGAGGTTATATAAATTTCAAAAGTAAACAATTAGGCATGCATACACCAAGCAAGCATATATATAAAAAAATAAAAAAAATTCAATGGTCTCGTTATGATTTTTATCACACCAGTTTTATTGACCATTTAACTATTCAAATTTATATCCAATCATGTTCATATAACTAACATACTTAATATATTAATTATTATATTTATTTAATAGTTTAATGATTGATTGGACGATTTAAAAGGTCTCATAAAAAAAATTAGATCCTTTATTTTTGTTTATATAAAAAAAAGGTAAAAATCATTTTCACTAGCTTGCTTGATCAGTTGTGAGAGAGGATAAAACCACGGTCATCATATTGTGTCATAAAAACTTTATGGGCCACTAAAAGTGCTTTTTAATAATAACACTAGCAAAAGGAGGCATCATAGTTCATGATTGTTCATCAAACAAAATAATAGTGATACCCCTTCAATTTTATTGCTAGGCCCATTTCATACCAATAAATGAGGCCCGCCAATTTCCATACTAAAAATATTTGATTGAATTACCTTTTACTCCTTTTGGCAAATTCCACTATCGATTTGTTGCCCCACTTACACCAACGTACCATTACAATTTAAACCCAGAATTTGTTTTACAGCAAACGTCTTAACGCTTCATCGAACCGAACCGAACTGAACTGAACTGAATTTGTTTATAGATGCTTTTGTATCAATGAGATTGATCGATGTAATATTTTCATAACTAAAAGAAATTTATATTATTAATAAAAAAATATAAGTATATTTATTTGCTGCAGTAAGAACTAAGAACTTTAGAATCAGTATTCCTACCCAGAGCTTTATAATTATTAAATATTAAGAGTAGTTATAAGAAGTTGTGGTTATTAGTAATTTTAAGCACTATCAGCAGTGGAAAACAGAGGTAGCAATTATTGTGCGGTGGCGATGATTAACCGCAAAAAATGTTTTAAAAAATGGGTTAGATGCTTTCCATTCTCAAGAAGAAGTAATTAGTTTTCTCTTTGTTTATGGAATTTCTGGTAATTGCTAGTTACCACTACGGAAGCCCAGCTGCTATCATTGCTTTCTCTCACTGTTACCAATAGAAAAAAAAAAAATTTACTAATATTCGCACGAGAAGTTTAGGAATTTAACAATCTGTACTTTTTATAAAAAAAAAAAAAAGATATTGGGCGTTAAAACCATAATTTTAAAGTTTATTATTTTCACCTAACCAAAAGCTTATGAGTGTCTTTGTAATTTACCTATTAATTATATATAGGGTTAATGTATTAGTTTACATCTCATCTTTATACTTTTTTCCAATTATAAAATCCAAAATTTAAAATATCAATTTATATACCTAATTAAATATTTAGTCGTTACCATTTATAACTCGTAATTATTTTTTTTATTATTGTTATCTCTAACATTACGGAAAGTCAATTACAATGGAACAACTATAATATTTTATTTTATATTATATACCGATGACAAATCATATTATCACATAACCAAAAAATTCATATTATCAATACAATATAGAAAGAGATGAGATAAAATGATAGTAATTAAATATCTAATTAGGTGTATAAGTTCATAATCTAAAACTTTAAATATATATATTGCGAAAAAGGAGAAAGTCAGAGATATAAACACCACATGAACCCATTATATATACATGTCCTCGCCAAATATGAAGGAGACAACAACCTCAGCCAGTATTATGTTCCAAAATTTGCAAGGAGACATGAGGCTGGAGTATAATCTTTTTACTTGGACTTATTAAAAAAAAAAAAAGAAAAGAAAAATCCCAACGGGGTGAATTATAAAGCTAAGCAAAGAAATACTAACTACAATAGCGTACGAATGTCATACACATGTATGTTTTTTAACATACATATACTAATGCCAACAAATAACAGCTTAAATAATATAGGCAAAAAGCTAAAGCTAACATTATGGGCAAAATGAGAGTTTTGGAAGCCCAAAATGAGCATAGGGATCTCTATATGCAAATATTCTAAGATTTTGTGTATGAAATTTAGGGCACTATAAAAAGAAATAGTATAATATGGAAGCATATATTTGGATCCATAAAAAAAAAAACTATTCTCTAAAGAATCTTTTAGTCTTTTAGTCTACACACAAAAAGAAAACTGAGATTTAAAAATAAAAATTTTATCTTTAAACATAAATTAATCGCAAAAATTATCGTTGATTCTATCCGTATAAATAAATTTATCTACAGTTTTCTATGGCAGAATCGATATTTCCAAAAGCCAATTTTAATAGTGACACTAGCGCTACTCTTAATTTTTCACATTGTGACATGGGAAAAGCATAATAGGAAAAGGAAGGAAAAAAAAAAAAGACTAGCCACCTCAATTTTATTTATAACTTTCATCATTTTATTTCATTATAGCCCACTATAATAAATGAAATAAATATATTATTTCCTACACATGAAGTCCCATTTAAACAAAGCCATGAAATTAAAAATGCTTTACCCAAAGTTATAAAAATTAATTTTTTTTTAAAATGCTTAATTCTTTAACTCAATAAAACAATCTATCATATATAATTAATTGATATGTTTCCCATAAAATTATAACACAAAAATCAAAACAAAATCATCACGTAATAAAATCGCCACTATTATTAGTCATTAGTAGCCTGATCCACTCTTCTATCCACCATCACATCCATGGTGATAGTGATGTCCCATACCACTGCAGTAACTAATTGATGGCTCGTGATTGGAAAAATAGGCCCCGTAAATTGTAATCAACATCAACTCGAAGGTTGAAATATCATTGCAAGTGAAGCCAGTATGGAACAAAGTCAAAAGAAGAAATTTGTTGACAAGAAGTTATTGCAGAGCGCTACAAGGAGATAAAAAGTCCGAAGTGCATGCAGAAGATCCAAAGCATTAATGGCTGAGACTAGTTCGCTCCAAAATCATAAAAAAAGTTCAGATCTTCAATGAAACTTTCAAATCTACTCTTGCCCAAAAGAAATAATCATTTTTAGATATTATAAGTGCTATTTTATCTTATTTTGCGTTTATTTGCTTTTATTTTGTCTTATTTCTATTGTATAAAGTTTTTTTTCCCCTTTTTAATTTTAGGATTAGTTTTAGTTGCAAGTATGTCATTGGTTAAGGTTTTCTTTGTTTTCGATGTTTAAGAACCCATAAATTGTGTTATTTCGTAAGCCATCATCATTATTGAAGTTTGACAATATGAAAACTTGTCATCTTATGAGCATTTTAATTAGTATGTTGAAGAGTAGAATGAACTCAACCTTCTTGATCATTCTTAATATATTCTTCAAAAGATGGTATTTTGATCTTTTAAGGAAGTGTTTTTTTTTTTTGGATTTTCACATCATTCTTAGTTTTAACAATGCGTAGAATTTGTGTAAAAGAGACCGGCATCTTATTTATAGATTTCAAAGACCAATTTTTACCATTAGATCAATCTAAGATGAATGGTTGATATATTATGCTATAGATGATTTTAAATATTTTTCTCCAAAATTATAATTAATAAAATAAGACTAGTAACTAAAATTATAATAATAAACAAGTAGTAAAAAAAATAAAAAAAAAAATTATAGGATTTACTTATATCAAAGATAATTTTTTTTTATTTTTTTGCGTCATATTGAAGATACATTAAGAATGTAAATCATGAGTATCTCAACAAGTAATAAGATAAAGAGTGATTGACATCGGAGGTTAATCTCAAAACCGTCCATGAAATGTACTTTTAGCTTCTACCCTACCTCTTTAATGGCTCTTTACCACAATTTACATCAATAAGAAACAGTTTGTTATGATACGAGGATAGAAGAAATTAAGGAGGTCCATCATATCATCTAAGTTTTTGATCCTCGAAAACATAGTAATGAGTAAGAGTCTACGAAATTAAAAAAAGGTTTTAGCAACAACGTAATTGTAAATTTTAGAAATGTATATATGATAATTAGTATCTAATCCAATTCCTTATAGTTTAAATCATGAAGTGAAGATTAGAACATCACGTGATAGAAACTCTATCTTGAAAATGTTTTAATTTTTATGCTGGATAATAAGAAGGATTAATCATATGTTTAAAAACCATATGTTTTATGAATTTGAATAAGCAGAGACCAAATAAGTAAAGTTATAATAATTACTTGAGATTTTGGAATTATAGATAAAATAAAGTCAGGAAATTTGATCAAGCAAGATTATTTGGAGAAGTTTAGATTAAAATGATAGGATTTGATCTCATAAAAAACACAAAGTATGAAAAAAAGGGACCTCAGACAAACTTAAACAATGCTAAAATAAATGTTTAGGTAGGCATCAATCAATAGATCAACGAATTATGGGTCTGTTTGTTTTGGCTTTTTTCCGGCAGATACAGACACTTTTTCAAACTTTTTTATAACAAATTATTTATCAAGAAATAGATATAGATAAAAAAAAGTTGACAGTTCTCATCAAAAGATCAAATAGAACAAATATATATAAAATTTAGATACAAATTGGATTATTTACACATATCATTTTAAAAAAGATACAGATACAGATGAAAAACAGACAATCCAAACAAACCCATAATCTTCAATTATAAGCTATTGATCTATGGTGCTTTGTATGATTGAGTGATTTAATTAGATTAAGTTGACATACTAAACATAATCCATGTATGAACATTATTACTCATTTGTTGGTTGTAAGTGTGCATTTAGAATTTTATTTTAACTGTTTTTATGATTATTGCTTTTAGTAATGGAGTTATTTTAATTTACAAATAATGAGGTCTCGGAACTTTTTGCTTTATTGATATATTGAGGTCTTGGAGTCTTTGTGCTAATTGCTATATTGAGGTATTAGATCCATTGTTATAATAAGGATTTGAGATATTTGAATCCGATATTATAATGAGTTCCTCGGATATTTACAATCCACTATTATATTGAGATCTTAAGAACTTTGAATCCATCACTATGCATTCGTGAGCTGATATTCATTTGATTTTAAGAATAAATTATTTTCAAGAAATATTATAATAGAATATGTTTTGCTAATTGGGGATTGCTAAATATGCTATAGTAGTATACATATTAGACTTATGTATATGTGATATTTGCTAAATATGCAATGGCTAACTTGTTTTGTGCACCTATAAATAGAAGTATTTAGGGTATTTTTGGATAAGAGAATGGAGCTTAATTTGCATAGATTATATCAAAATACTCTCTCAATTTGTTTTTGATTAGTTGAGTGAAAATGTGATTAGTGTCACAGTGAGATTTGTCAGCAAATATTTTAAGACGCTAATCATATGTTTGTTTCTAATTATTTAAGTGTTTTAGTGAAGTCCTCATATGTTTAAGGCAATAAGTGAAGTCTTCATATGTTGACGCATTGAGTGGAGGCCTCTTTGTGAGGCAATGTGAGGTCCTAATCTAGGTAAGCATTGTGAAGTCCTCATTGTGAGGCATTTGTTGAATTCATCTTTGTAAGGCAATTGTTTGTTAAACAAAGTGTGAAGTTCTCCTTGAGTGAGACATCTTTTGTGGACCATATAGACGAGGGATGGGCTAAACTATACGTTAAATGACAGTGCAATATTCTCATTCTCTTATCTCTTTATTATTGTTATAATTGCTTGAATTGAATATAATTGACAAAAGAGGTAATGGTTGGTTAAGTAAAAATTAAAATAGTTTAGAAACTCGCCCTGTAGCTTCCACATGCATGTTAAAGCCTAGTTGCTTTCATTTCTAACAATTAGTATCAGAACAAGTCTCTAAAGTTTAATGCCTAACCACATCTTAGGAAAAACTTTATGTAGTTTTAAAAATGCTAGTATTTTGTGCTCAAAATAAGTTATTTATTAAGTGTAATTAAAGTCTTTTAGTTGGGCATCATATCTTAACAAAATGAGTTTTTATTTGCAATACTTAACTGAGGTAGTTATGTTGCAATTAATAAGTTGTTTATCACATGTAACTTAGGAACCTTTAATTGACCATTACATCTTTTACAAGTGAACTTTAACGAAATGCATAATTAAGGGAAAGTGCTAAGTTGAGGGGAGAGCAATATTATGCAATAATTGTTCTCATAAAAAAAAGGGAGATTGTTGATTCATGTGGAGGTTACAATCTTATTTTGATGAGAAAAAGGATTGCACAAATGCTCCACAACTTAGTCAAGTTGCATTTAATGAGCGAAACTTGTTTATGATATGTTTTGAGTTTTATTGTGCATTTTTTGCTTTTTTGTTTTATATTTGTGTTTTGGTGCAGTACGTACAGGAGATGCATACCGACTCACCAATACAAAATGGTGAAGCGTGGTTCTCAAATAGAGGAGAAGACCACGGGGGCGAATTATGGACGGACTCACTAGTAGAATCTAGATCAACTCACAGGTAGGTGAAAAATAACCGTTGGAGCTTTTGACATCTGAACGTTGGTGGACTTTTTGAGAGCAACGACAATTTTTTTTTTTTTTTTTTTTGCACCTAGGAATGAAAGTATTTATGGTGTTTTTGTATAAAAGAGTAGAGCTTAACTTGCATAGATTATATCAAAATACTCTTTCAATTTGTTTTTGATTAGTTAAGTGAAAATATGATTAGTGTCGTAGTGAGATTTATGAGCAAATATTATAAGGCACTAATCACATGTTTGTTTGCAATTTGTTTAATTATTTTAGTAAAGTCCTCATGCGTTTAAAGTAATAGGTAAAGTTCTTATGTGTTGAGGCATTGAGTGAAGCCCTCTTTATAAGGTAATGTGAAGTCCTACTTATGGTAGGTATTGTGAAGTCCTCATTGTGAGGCATTTGTTAAAGTCATCTTTGTAAGGCAATTGTTTGTTAAATAAAATGTGAAGTTCTTCTAGAGTGAGGCATCTTTTGTAAGCCATGGAGACTAGGGATACAACTGGGCGAGTCGTTATAAGGTACCTAAACCACCCGACCACCCAATTTGCTAAAAAGTTATGGGACAGGTTTTGGAAAAATTTTTGTGATCTTGTAGGGTTATGGGTCGGGTTCGGGTTATAGTTATGATCCTGTAAGGTTGACTCAATCCGTTAAGATTACTAAAAAAAAAAGATTTTATAACATCCAAACTTTGATATATCCATTTTCTATTATTTTTATAGCTCTATGATTATATAATTTATTTTTTTGTCCCATTGAGAATGTTGTGTTTTTTTATAATTAATAAGAGGCAATATTTGTATTTATGTATCCATGACAATCCTCAAGTAAAGTAAATTCTACTATGTTGTGTTATAAATTGATTATCACAAATTGAAAATCAATTGTTCAGCTTATTGACTTTTCTTTTTTTTTTTTTTTTTCATGTGTAGGTTTACTATCAAATGAAAAGAAATTGAAATAAATAAGCAAAATAGAGAATATACCATGAAGATAAGTAGGCAAATGATGAATAAAGAGAATGAAAAAGAAAAGAAAAAGGAAAAAAGTATAAAGACAAAATTTGGGTCAATGAGGCAGAGCGGGTATGGACCATGACTGTACAAGGGCAAGTTTGGGTATTGTACATAAAACCCTATAGGATCACGAGTCGGTTTTGGATAACCTTATAGAAAATCGGGTTGGGTTTGTGTTTTATATGACCCATCCCGAACCTACCCGATTGCATCCCTATTGGAGATTAGGAGGTAAGTCAAACTCTAAGTTAAATGCCAATGTGAAATCCTTCTTCCCTTATCTCTTTATTATTATTGTTATAATCACATGAATTATGCATAATTGGCAAAAGAGATAATGACTGGTTAAATAAAATTGAAATCGACTTAGAAACCTACCTTGTAGCTTCCACTTGTGTGTAAAAGCCTAGTCGCTTTCATTTCTAACAAAATCTGTATCAATTTCAAAGTTCACCCATTTCGAATTTCAATTTCAAGTGATGAACATGTTGTTAGCAATAAACCAGGGTTGAGAGTAATGATTAGTGCAACAAGAAGTGTGGAATCTTAGCAAGCTTAGCTTAAGTTTAAGATAATTATTGTCTCTTTGTTGTATAATTAAGAATCTAATGTACAAAGAGAATGTATGAATAATAGAGATAACTAGATTTTAATAACCCCAACTTTGTGGATTTTAATAGTAATTTAAATCCTACATGCTTTTATTAGGAATAGACATGCCATAAAGTTGTCATGCGCTCGTTCGAGGCATGATATGACAATTGGATTACTTTTGATGATTCAATGGATAATATGCGTGTGTGTGTATTCATTTTACATGCATAGGCCTTAAAGGTGGGCCTAAGTATGTGCTCGTAAAGTCCAAAGGCTTTTACAACATGTAGTAGGATTGTTCCAATCGCAAGAGTTACATGCAACACACTTCTCACACTACACATGATCTTAGAGGAATGACATAGACACCTCTACTCTAGAAAAGAGGTAGTGTGTTCTTTGTTCTAAACTTTGCTTAATCTTTTGTGAGGGTATTTTAGCAGTGCAATGGTGTTTCCTTTAATTTCTAAATCCATTAAATGAGGAGGATTTTTGGGTATTTATAGAGCTTAGCTTTTGATGACGTCCATCGAATAATAATTACCATCAACAAGCAAGATGAGTCATCCTCTTGATAGATTTTTCAATGGGCTTTTTTGCCCATGGAAGACCTCTTCAAGTGCATTACCTTATTAAACAAGGTTGAGACTAAACAATTTAGTCTGGCTCAATAGTCCTGCTCTAGGCTTGTCATGCTAAATCTCCTTTAGTCATCCAAATTTCATGGACTTTACTTTCTGAGTCTTATCACTCAATCTAAAGAGTCAAGCTCAAGTCAATACTAGGCTTTAAATCTATAATTTAGATCAAGCTTGCTATTCAAAGTAAATAAAAGGGCCTACCATATATATAAATAGATAAAAAGGCTTATTCAACATTTCATAAAGCCTATTAAGTTCGAACAAAATTCAATCAAACTCATAAAGAATTTTGCAAGTCTACATTTTGTAGGACTTTAATCCCCTAACAAGGCTTGGAAAGAAAGCTCCAAGCTTTTCCTTGTGTAGGAAGGAGTTATGCAACTTGAGGTTGTATTATTCTCCTCTCCTTTATGAGATGTTTGGATTATAGTTGAATTAAAGTTCCACTATTGTAAGTATCACCCTCCATTCTCCCACCTCATCACCACTTTTTTGGTAGCTGCCTTCATAATGATAACTATTATTACACCACTATTGAAGTATCAATAGTGGTGTTCACCGTTCGATTAACCAGTCCATTGTTCTATATTTTAAACCTAACAATAATAATCGATTTTTTAATATCCCGATTCTTAATCAATCCATTATAAAATGTTAACTACCTTAACGGTTAATTCTTTTTTCGATTAAATTTTTTCAACTTTCGGTTTTTAACCATTTAATATAATGGTTTTGATAAATCAAATTGATATTTTCAATAAACCTTATTTTTTTAGCATTTATAATAGAATTTTTCTTTAAATTATTATATATATTACAAGAGCTGAAAAAAAATGAAAAATCAAATTAAGGAAAAAGAGAAAAACAAGCTTTTTGATGTATCATCATCAATAAAATCAAACCAAATTAATTACCACATTAACTTCCATCATACATAGGACATAACATAGTATTTTAATTAAAATCCAAGAAATATTATGTTAATCTTACGTATATGTAAATAAATGTATATATATTTTTAAAAATAATTGTATGTAATATAATTATATATATAATATATTTATAAATATTTAAAAAGTTAACTATTAACCTTCGGTTTTTTATTGCTACAAACTGAAAATTGAAAAAAAATAAAAATCCTAATCCAAAACCAAAACCAATTAACCAATTAACCATATTTTTTTATTAATTTTCTAATTTTGATTTGATCTTTCGATTTTTATTAATTTTTTCCACACCTCTAAGTATCACCATAGCTAATGCAATATCATGATGGCCTCCATCATTAGTATTACCATTATTACTATCTTGATATCTACATTATTACTACCATTATTATCGATGTTACGTTAAGGGTCATGCAATATGAAAGTCAGGGTTTTTCTTTTCTTTTCTTTTTTTTTTTTCTATTCTTACGAATTGAGATTATCCAGATAATAAATTGGCAATCAACTTTTTTGAAATTCGTTTGTAAAAATTGAAGTCCAACGATAAGACCGAACATATCAATATTATATTAAAATCAACAAACTTTTGTTTTTAGGCATATCAAAATTCTAATTGCACAGCACAACCAAGTTGAAAAATGACAAATAGGTCCAAGAAATCATGCGATGTGTCTATATTTTAATCCCCACAATTTTCCACGGAACAATCTAAAAATAAAAGCCCTCGTGTTCATGTGCGCAAAAAGCCATTAGAAAAAAAAAAAAGGGACCCCGTTTATGAAAACGGAAAAAAAGAATATAACTCCGTACGAATCGGAATCCCACTTGGAGATAGTTGATCTGACACCAGTCAAATGACATGGCAATGAAAACGTGTTGGATTAGACATTTTTTAAACAGCATACATTTGGCTTGCAAATAGACATCCTCGTATTTATTTGCCGTCGGTAGCTAGGAAAGGGATAAGAAATTTATTAAATGTATGTCTTTATGTGTAGACAACATGAGAACCAGAAATAGAAGAGGCAGTGTCCGGATTGTATTCGGTAATTGAGCATTTTATGATAACAACAACATTTTTCTTCGTGTCCTTTTGCATATTGTCCATATTTTGGGCACGGTTAAATATATCCACACTTATATATATTTTAAATAAGCTTATAATTTAATGATATTACCCTGATTTATCAAATGAAAGATATTAAATTTAAATTATTGGTCTTGTTTTGATTTTTCAAATAAGAAATATTAAGTTTGAATGTTTTTTTTTTTTCGTTATAATGACTAAAAAATAAATTATACATACCTAGGGTTAATAAATCCTTTAAGTTCTTTAAAAACAAAAGAAAAAAGTAGTAACCTTCTTTTGTCTTATAAAGGAAATGCTTTTTCCAAGTAAGTAAATATAAGATGGTATATCGTAGCATAATTATCATAGAATAAAGGTTTTAAGCATATTATGATTATCGAGGTGATGCGAATATGGATAAAATATTAGAAAAGCGATTCTTTATAAATTGCAACCTTATAAGGAAATTCATTGTTGAAATGGAAGTACATTATTTAAAATTTCTCCGCACGAAGTTAAAATTGATTAAAAACAAAAAAAAAAAAAAGTAAACTATAATGAGCAATGGAAAATGAGTTAAGAATATGTTTGTTAGGGGATTATGAGAAGCTGAAAGCACTCCCTTTTTTTGACCCAAAAAAAAAAAAAAAAAAATAGTGTAACCACTTGTGAGTAATTTCACCTTTCCATATAGCCTCCCAATTGCAACCGACAGAGACACGGATGGTTTCTGCATTGAGTTCCATGAACGGATGCTTTAAAATTAAGAAGGGATTGAAGCTGAGATATTTTTATGATTTTGGATTTTTATGAATTGAACGGAAAAGATAAGAATAAATACAAATGAAATAATATAAAGGATATAATATAAGAAATTATCGCTCAATATATGACTCATGTTATGAACAGTATGAGTTTAATGAAACATTATGACTTTTTTCACATGTCTTCATGAAAGACATCTATCAAATGTTTCATTAATATAAGTGAAAACTAAAAGAAAATTAGGTATATTTCACAATCATTTCACAATAAAGCTATATAAATTTATTCACTATATATATGGTGGATTAATTTAAATTATGTTCAATGATGATTTAATAGGATAGAAATTTTTAACTAAAACAAGGACTAAACTCAATTAATTGAGACAACAATATGGTTAATTAAAATTGAAGGGATATTCGCCACGATTCAACGTAAGAAATAATGGTTTAGAAAGTATTCTCTTAAAAAGTTTTTTTTTTTTTTTTTTTTTTGCCCTTTTCCAATTCTCTACCTCAGTATTAATATCTATAACAAATTTATAAGAAATTTATAACATCTATCCGTGTTATGACTAATAATTTTGAACATGTATTTGTAATACATCCTTATGCTTTTAGGTGTGGGTTTTAATACACCCTTATGCTTTTGTTAGTTAAGAACTAATGCATTACATGATTAAATAATAAAAAATTGTATATAATAATGTATTTTGTAAAATCAACCGAAAAAACCGGAACACAAGAAGAAATATAATATATATATTATATATATATATATATAAACAAAGTAGGAAGAACATTAAGCAAAGGTAAAGGCCAAATTGTTGATTAGAGTCAATATTCTCATGCAGATTTGTCACTTTGTGGTGATCTCTTCTCTACGCATATCTTTGACAATGGCTTTTCGTCTAATCATACATCGGAAATGATGTGTGTGGGTGTTGGATGGTGGTGGTGGAGCACTTAAGGCTTGTCCCACTTATAAGAGGACATTGGTAGTTCCCAGTCCACACAAGGGATGGAATAGTAGAAAGCACAAAAATTGTGTAGCCGGATAAAGACGATGACTCAACAATTGCTTATAAGAGTAAAAAAATATGGTTTAGAAGAATTTTGGACTAGAGCAACCTTGAAGTCATACTTTCTTTAAGCCAGTTATAAATATTAAGAAAAAAAAGGGAAGGATTTGAATCTAGTCTTTTCCATATCGGAGTAGATATTCAATGAAAGGTAAATTATAAAATTTTAGTGAAATTATACCTAAAAATTTGAAAATATAATAGGTCAATATATCATAAGCACAATGTTTATGATTGAAAAATAATATTTGGTATTAGGACCAACCTTTTTAACATGAACCTAAATATCATTCATTTCAATATTCAAAATAAAAATGTTAACTAATAGAATGTTTGGATCATAGATTATCTAATTAATTAACAAATTCTCATTTATGTGAGTGTACTCGGCAGTAATGTAATTATTGTATAACACATGCATTCTCATTTATGTGAGTGTACTCGGCAGTAATGTAATTATTGTATAGCACATGCATTTTGCAATACCTAGCTATTTCAAAATATATACAATACTCAAACCTTCAACTTTGTTCAAAAGATTAGCCAAATGGCAAAATGTAAATAGCTAAAATGGATATTTGGGCTTTATGCCCTATAACAACTAGTTCAACTTTTCAATTTAAGTGGGGAATGTTATACGAACTCATTTTCACTCAACTTTTCAGAGGAAAGCTCATGCTTTTAGGATGCCTTCCATGGGCTTGATTTTAGTAGGGTTACAGCAAGGAAAGAATTCATCCTATTTGTTACCTACATGTGACAAACTTTGTTAATGTCAAACTTAATAAATACTCAATGCTCCTTCCCATTTGATAAGTTGGACACTAAAAGAAACAATAACATATCATTGAATTGTCTAAAAAGAAAGAAAGAAAAAAACAAGATCTATTTTCAATAGCTTTAAAATTGATACTGATTAATTTTTCTTCTTATTAAGCATGTGTTTAGGTCCCTTGAAACCATCTAATCCTCCTCTCTATATTTCACTCTTAGTCATTTCTTATGTGTCATTCTCGACCTATTCCTTTGAGGTCCCTATTGACGAAAAAGAAATAAACACGTTGTAGTCATATAACCTTATTGCAACTAGATTCACTCTATTGCACAATTCTTAACGTATGCAATCCAATTACAGCAAGATTTACAAGGTACAAGATAGGCAGTTCAGTTTCTAGATAAGCATGATCCTTTTCTGCTTACTAAATCACTGGCCACCTTCGATTTAGCTGTCCATCCAATAAACAATGCTTACTATAACCGACCACTTTGACCGATGGGCATAAGAGTTACAAAAGGGGAGTGGAAAATGAAAGCTGATGACTAAAATATTTACACCAATGAAAAACATTCGTGGAAATGACCCTTTTTCAAAGAGAAAATTCGACAGGATTGATTCCCATCGTGAATAAATCTGTCGCTTTCATGAGATTATGCAAAAGATTACAAGCTTAATGATTATGCTTTCAATACGAATCCGCTAGATATTCTTCTTTGTGCATATTGGTAAAAGGTAGGAGGCCTTGTTATCTTCATGATATCTCGTATGACATCGAAAGTCAAAAAGTACTCTATTAATAATTTCACTGTTTTCATAGTATTAAGTATGTTGGATGGAGTTTTTTAATGAATATCGTCTAGACTTTGGTTACTTTTATCGGTAAGAGATGAAAATTGATCCTCTAAAGTTATTTTTTTAAATAGATTTTTACAATTATATTTTTAAAAATCATGTAAATGAATAATTGAGATTGTAAGAAAATTGTTGATGGTCATTTTTTATCACAAGTTATAAGATAAACGACTTCCCATCCAATATTTTTCCCTACCATTAATACTTGTCGATTATCACCCGACTAAAGCACAGAATGTAAAGGAATATATCCTCGGATTGGTGAGCTCCCTCATACCTATATATATATACCTTCACATGTAAAAGTCGAGAGAGAAAGAGGAACAACCTTTGGGTTCCTCTATAAGAGATTTAATTTCTCTGATAACTTCTCCAAAGTGTAGTTGAGATAACTCTACTTTTCGTACCACCCTTCCAAATCCTCTGTTAACTTGAAGGTCAAAGTAGTTGTAATGAGGTCCCTTTCAATGCCTTGGAGTTGATAGATCCATTGGGCCTAATCTAGGAAAGCATCGACAAAAACGTCACATTAACAAATATGATGTTATAATGTGTAATATGATATTATTTAAAGCTCAATAGTTCAAACTATCGATTTTAGAATTTTGGAAAAATTTAGAAAAAATTTTTAAAGTGCCTAAATTCTGTAAGAGAAAACTATGAGAATCGTTATTATGGCTACAAATGAGTTGATACAGCACCGAATTTGAATTTGAGCTCGATTCAAAATTTTAAAATTCAAGCTCAATCAAGCTTAATATTTTAAGTGTTTGGCTCGAAATAACACTATACATGCTAGAACTTGATTCAATTAAACTTAATTTATTAAAAAAATATTTTTGATTCTAATTTAGGAAAATTAATACCCCAATTCTATTCAAATTTGATTAACATTTATCTTAGACCCACACTCAAGAGCTAGTTAAACCAAACATATGAAGTTCGAGTTTAACTCGCTAAACTACTCCAATAGTTCGAGTCCGAGAATCGAATTCAAGTTGAGTCAAGTTCAAGTAGTTTGCAAACAGGCTTGATTCATTTGTATCCCTAATCGTTGCCTATATATAATTGTAACAAAAACTAGCAAGAAAAGGAAAAAAAATGGCAACAAAACGTTGGTGAACTACGTAATTTCTGTGCAGAAATGCGTTGGGCGATGGAAAAATCCGAGCACTGATGATTGAAACAAGCTTATGAGCTATTATGCTTCAAGCAAATTGCAAACTTTATGCATCGCTAGGGTCATAGGCTGCATTTTGGCATATTTTATGGAAAATTTTAAGTACGTAAAACTAGTTTCATATTGTGAGGATGATATGCTAAATATTTATTTATCTATAGAATAATATTGGAGTACTAAAATTTAATACGATAACCAAAACTTTGATACACATGCGACCTTTCTCATTAATTGCTAAGTATATAACATGAACGTTGTGACATCAAAGCTTCAATTAATCCAATAATTATTGATTTTGTGATTGTAGTTTGGACTTAAAGTGTGGATGCATTTAAGCTGGGATTGTGATTGTTCAGAAATATAATTTGTGCTACTCTAGAAAATATTTTATAATATCATTGAGATGAATATTTAGAGAATTTCTTAAAAAAAATATTCTCGTATCTCAAAATCCTCCTTTATTTTTTTAATCAATTTCGCTTTTATGCTCATTTATGTTTGGATAAATTATAAATACATCTTCAAAACAATTAGGGTTAAAACTCAGAAAACTATAATTTTTACTATATATATTTCCTGCCCTATAATTTTTTATTTTATGTATAAAGAGATCGTATACCAAATTTATAAAAGTTCTTACGATGAAACCAAACTCTAAAAATTTAAAAAGCGATCCCCCCTCATTAATAATCTAGGGGTGAATTTGAATTACCCTTTTATGTTTTCCAGTGAACTTCCACAGCAATAATTTGAAACAAAAGTTTGATACCTGTGTCCTGTGATCCAACCGTACTACATTGCGTGCCTCGTACACGAGGTGTGGGGGCCACTGGGATCCTTGAAAGTTTCAGAAAATCTAATGCCAACTTCATAATTTATTTAGTTTTGAAACTTTGCAGATGAAGCTAATTGGATGGTTTGTCTTGTTGTAGAGCTGTTATTTCAAGAATCTTCCTCTTCAAAACATAATGTAGCATTGTGTTTATGTCTAGGGTTTCAAAATAGGCTTATTTGGTTCAACCAATGTTTGAATACCTCTCTTTCAGAGAAAGGAATTAATTACTCTTGTCTTCAACAGATCTGACCAAAACCTATCCTGAAGAGCAGTGCTTTTGGGAAAACAAGTTCCATGGTCTCAATTAATGTTCTCGTCCATATCTCATGTGTTCACATGTACATATTTTCAATATAGATATCATTTTTATTTTATTTATATATCAATGGTTTGTGATGGGTGGATATAAAGACAAAAACCTTGCAATCTCTCCCTCTCTCTCCCCCCTTCATGTGTCATGAGATCATCCCTCTCTTCTAAATCTCTTACATTATTTACTATGATAGTCTTGCAAATCCATCACTACCGATCTTAATAGTCACATATCTGCTACTTCTAACATCATATCCAAGTTGTAATATAATTTTCCATCATCATCGATGATCCAAGTGGTTTAAAGATTGTAAAAATCAAGCAAATATAAGTTGACTACTAGTTTTTGCAATAACCAGATTTTTTTTATGCGTATTTATTGTTTTTGTTTTTTACTTTGATTTCATTCCTTCTAGAAGATTTTATTATTCCTTTTATGGGATCTAATCTACTTGCCACTTGGCTAGGTTTTATTCTTGTAAGAGAATTTTTCCCCCATGCATATGTGAGACTTTTTGACTATTGAAGAGATATGCATGTTTATATGGTTAGGTCGTTATTATCTCAACTCATTGTTTGTCGTTTTTCTTATATTAATCATTGTAATTGATGTAATATATTTCTAGTGAATGAAATTTATCTTTACAGGACTAAAAGACAAAGACAAAGACCTTATACATACATACATATATATATGATAATTTATGATAAAATTGTCGATTTACCTATCTGTTTGAAAATTATTTATACCAATACCGACTATATAAGATTAATTATCAAAATATCAATACAAATCTATATGTATAAAATGTAATTTTATCTTTTCTATAATTGTCGTATGCCTTACATGAGGCTTTTATGATTTTTATGAACATAGTAAAAAATTTTATTTATAGTAATTAGTAACTAGCATATTAAAGATGTAATTATAATTTCCATTTATAGTAAATCATCACATAATTAACATTTGATTTTGCAACATACTAAAGTTTTAAAAGTGTTCGTTAAACATGCCATTTTTTTGTTAAAACAAAAAATTGCATGCTTTAGATGTGATCGATTTTATTAGTAATTTGGTAGTTAAAATTATTTAATTTACATTTGGATAATTTTCTTTATAGGATTCACGGATATATGTTACACCTCTTAGGGGTCTATTTGAATTATCTGATTGGCATCTATATTTCATCAATATTTATATCTTATCTATTTATGAGTAAAAATGTTTATTTTTCATCTATATTTATTTTTGAAAATTTTTTAAAAATAATAAAATAAAATGCTTAAAATGATCTGAAACGATAAACCTGCATCGAAATTACCTTACAAAAAATACAACTAACATATAGAGCCATTCTGTTCTACCATAGAGAAGTTTCCATGAGCTGTCTTTTTTTTTTCAATTGCATAAATTCTTTTTAAACTTTTTTTTTCTTTTTTCAGTTAAAATTCTTTACCTCCTAAATAAAACGGAGATTATGACAAGTTAAAGTCATTACACAATACCTAAACGAGATGTATTTTGACACATGAATGGAAATTTTCTAATTAGTATATATCGAATTTATTAAATAATCGGTTAAAAATCTTGAATCATGAATAGAAAAAAATAATAAAAAAATACTAGAAAGTTGACCGATAGCTCGAAGAACATTGAATCATTCCATCCTTATCGGAAACGATGTTATTATCGTTGTTTGACCATTGTTATTGGCCAGCCATCCAATCTACAATATAGTATAGGGTAACCGGGGTCTGGTGGGTGGTTTTAAGCCATTAATTAAAATATCAAAAAGGAATTTTTCATCGTTTCATCGATGATTAAGCACTTGAAAAAAAAGGCAATTTCACGAGAATACGTAAGTTATTTTTGTTTGAAAAATTAACCTTAACAAGATATTTTAGCTTATATCCTAGCGTAAGAAATTGTACACAGACATCCATAATTATTTGGGTAAATGGTGGCATTTAGTATATGAAATTTATTAATATATGCAGTTAATTACTTAAAGTTTAAAACTATCAATTTGTCATTTGATAAAATTTTTTAATTCATTTGTAATAACTAAATGAGGTAGTTAATTGTAAGGGTGTTCATGATTCGATTCGATTCGGTTCGCTCAAGGGTCAACCGAACCGAACTGCATTTGAAACGATTAAGTTCAAACCCCTAATGAACCAAATCGCTTTCAATAGTTCGGGCTTTTAAACCAAACCACTTCAAATGCGGTTTGGTTCGGTTTAAACCGCTTTTAAAAGTATTTAGTTTTAATAAACTAATATTCATTTGAGTTCTCAAGAAAAAAAAACATGTTTATATTAAAGAACGTTGTGCAAGAATTAAAGTTACTTATCATTATATCATATGATGTATTTAATAATTTCATATATTTATATTATCTTGTTCTAAAGATATTTTTTAATGCAAATTTAAAGTAACATATATTCTCAATAAATCTATAACACTAACTAAAAAAATCATTCTTTTACATTAAAGCCATGTTTATTTATAATATTTTTCCTTTATAACGTATTTAAATTTTCGTTGTAGCAATTAAATGATTGTGCATGTTCTAAAATGCTTTATTTTAATTTGATGCATGTTTAATAGTTTAATAAATAATTTAAAAGTAATAAAATACGAAAACAAATAGTAAAAGTTTTGAGTCTAGCAAAAGATTGCTTGTTTAATATTGTTAGATATATAATACATTTAACGTGTATTTGTATAATATATAATACAAAATATATACAACATTTATATTTATAAATAACATTAATGTGATTAAAAATGTAACTTACATTTCATGAATTAGAACAAAATCACAATTTTTCCTAATATATCTATAGATCGAAATCTTACTCAATTCTCCTTCAAAAATGCATCTAAACACAAGAATGGCATTAAAATTCAAAATTGTGATTCCATTTTTAGTCTACTCTAACATGCTACATACATACATGATATTAAAGTGAAATATTATACATGACTCTAATATCTAATCTTTAAGAGTTATAAATAAATAAAATAGCACTTTTTTTAATGTGAAGCGGTTCCGTTCGGGCTTAAACTGTTTGATTTGGTTCGGTCCGACCTCTTGAATAGAACTGTAACAATGTAAAGTCTTTCTAACCAAACTACAAACCAAACTGAAATAGAAAAGAACCGCATTTTGGAGGTTCAGTTCAGTTTTTGATTCAGTTTGGTCCGATTTAATGAACATCTCTAGTTAATTGTAAACATTATTAAAATTTAGGAACCTAATTGCAAAATTCGTCAAAGTTTAGGCAGTTAATTGTAAAAGTGGGCAAAGTTAGGTAGAAAATAAACACTTTAAATTTAGATTGTTGATTGCATAAATTAATAAAGTTCAAATATCAAATGTGACATCTATCTAATCTTCATTTAAGAGAATAAAAATATTAACATCTAATAAATGAGGAATAGGTTATATAATTTGAGTAGACGTTACATTTTATATATTACTTTGTCCTTTTAAATAATTGATTACTTGAAATTTGAAAGTGTGTCGCTATCTAAAAAATTTTTAGGGTCATTTATAGAACCATTTGAGGTAGTTATCATGAAAATAGGTGAAATCCAAGTAGATGATATAAAATAAGGTAAGTTCATATATTAAATTGACACACTCAAATTTCATATGGTTCAGTGGGAAAGAAAAAAGAAGAAGATGTTTAGATACCAAATGTGACAATTGCCTATATAATTTCCTGATATGATTATAATCTATTATTTTATTTTCTATTATAAAGGTATTGTTATAATATCCTGTAATTTTATTTGTAAACTTCGATCTTAATATTATTAACGAAGGGCTTCACAGAACCTATTATTAGGGCTTAAAAATAAAATAAAAATAAAACATTAGTGTTCGTTAAGATTAATTTGATAAATTATGAAAAAAATAAGTGCTTTAATCTTTTTTTTTTTTAAATTAGCCTTTTAATAGGTATCCTAATACTATGTCTGCCAATGGGGAGTTTATTCGTTAATAACACAATTTAATACAATTATCCATGGATTTATGTAAGTAAAACTTGATATTGTGAACAATCAAATTTGTTTGGTCTCATTTATAAAATGTAATTGAATTTGGATATGAAATGAATCTCATTTATGAAACTAGTGTTATAAATAGAGCTATAAGTAAGTCTAGTGGACTTGAGACAATAGAATATTGAGTCCAAGTATGAATTTGTCATATTTCAAATTTATAGCTCAAACTTGACTCAAGCCTAGTCAAACTTAGAATTTCAAGCTCCATTCACTATTGGAAGCAAAATCGAGTTTAACTTGGTTGCATTTATTTAAAATCATTTAAACCCAATTCATCTAGAAGATAGATATTACTTTTAACTAAGCTCATATTAGTATCCAAGCTTAACTTGAAGTCTATCAACATGTCAACTTTCATTCAAATTCAATTAGTTCACAAGTTGTTGAATTAAATGCACGAAACTTAAGCTCGTCTGATAATTATTCCAACATTGATTTGATTGTTCTTGACTTAAACTCAAGTAACTTGTGAGAATGTTGAACTCATCTATACCCCTACTAGAGAACTAGTATCTAAACTAAAAATCCATTTAAAATTAAAATTTATAATCCTTTAATATGATTTTGAATAAATGTTAATTTGTAGTTCAACTTTATCTATTTATATAAATATCAACATGAAATTTTAAAAAAAACCAATCTATCATCTACAAACTTTTTAAGCTCATTTATAATATATGGATTAGGTAGCTAATTGCAAAAAAGATAAAATTCATGTAGTTGATGTGAAAATGAGCAAAATTCAAGTAGTTAATTAAAAAAAAAGAGTATCAAATATCTTATGACTTTTACTTTATAATATACTTACTCTAAACACTTGTTTATGATCAAACACTAAAATAGTTAATATTCAATTACTATGTTTTTAATGTTAGATAATTGACTGGACATTTATCGAGGACCATAAAAGCTTTTTAAAGCAAATACATTATGTATATGTGTGTGTATGATGTAATTATGACTTAGATTCTATATACAAATCCATTTATGAGTATATTTTAAATTGTCTCCATCCTTATTAGTTTGTGAAACCACTTGATATTGTCAATAAAACCTAATTAAAATGCATTTATCAAATTTTGTTTAATATATCTTGAAAGGCTGTGCATTAATCGGACAAAATACAATATCGCAAATATTTGTTTGAATTTGTCATATAATACTAATGTTTGAATTCATAGTTTGTTGCTTAAGCCATTATATATATATATATATATATATATCGTATTAGTCCATATATTTAGTTAGAAATGGAAAATTCCCTTTACAAGCATATTAAGATTCACAATATAGTTCTCATAAGCCTTTAGCGATTATAAGAATGATGCAAATATGTTTTGTGATTAGAAAACTGGACTCCTATGATATTAGGTTTAAGTTTTCTTTTCTTATGAACAAAGCTACACTAGATACAAAATACCATTATTAAACCGATTCCGTTTCAAATTAAAGTTTTTTAAACGTAAGCATTAATTTCATAAATGATGCCTGAACTTTGACAAAATTTATTATTAGGTATTTGAAAATTGAGATTGATCAATTTAGTATCTAAATTTTAAAACTGACATAGTATCTAAAAGAACTTTTCATATATACTAAGAATACTTCCATTAAGTTATTTCAAATACTAAATTGGTTAATTTTAAAGCTTTTTAGATATCAAAATGATTATTTTTAAAATTTAACTAATTATATTTTATTAAAATTAAATATTTACGAATATTATTAGCCGGAAGATAACTGAAAACCAATTCTACTATCTGAAAACCAATTCTACTATCGACAGTGTCTTCCGGTACAAACCCTTTTCACATGGCGCCAGAACACAACCTGCAGTTACCACCAACCGTCGGCCTTGCCTTACCCAGAACAAAATTGTCCAACATTCTGTCCTTGAACTTGAATTGAAAGCAACCTCAGACCATTTCTCGAATAAACTATACATCGGACAGTCAAAAACGCAGTCAAAAGCAGCATAGAATACACAAAGTTCGAATGCATATGTCTTTGAATTGGAATTTTTTTACACCATTCCCCACGAAAGTTACCATTCGTTCATGATTCAACAGTCATACACACACACACATATATATATAAATATTTAAAGGAACAAATTGTCTCCAGCTGGGGCTACAATTTTCAATACATTCCCTGATTGTTTTTAGTTTTTTACGTTAAGTTACGTAGACCAGTCAATAACACAAGTGGAATAATTGGACAACGTTTTTGTTTTTTACATTACCTACCATTGTAGGCACTTATCCTAGCTAGAACCGGCCGGTTTCAAATCTCAAACCCCCATATAAAAAAGGGATTAAGCAACTATATAAAGAGAGGATAATACAAGCAAATTTAAAAATATAATGCATATTGGCAACAATATATATATATATATAACGCATATATTGCTTGAATTTTTCAAAATTTAAAACACAATTCTTTATAAAAATTACGAATATGGGAGAAGTAATTACCAGATTTGACCTCCTCAGACCAACACTGGTTCTAACCATGACCGAAGTGTGACCATAACTAGCCCATAAGCTATTTGATCAATTTCAAGTAGTAACATTTGTATATATATTATTAAAGCGTGCAACGGAGGTGTTTGATATCTTTATAGTTAATAATATTAATTTCTTATTTTGTTATGGATTTTCGTATCTATTCTTCCATGTCTTCATCGGATTGTGCAGACAAGTTTTATTTAATATTTCAAAATCTACTTTCTTTAATATTTCTACATCGATCATGCTCAATATGTAAGTGCTGGTAACCTTTTATTGTGCATATCTCTCATTCTCTCCCCCTCATGTCCATCGACCATCGTCATAAATTTATGATATCAAACATTTAATAATTTTAAATATTCACCCCTAATATGGGTTCCATATAGGCTAGTTTTTATTTATCCACTAGTGGTCTATCTAGGGAAATATTGAGTCGGGGTTGCATCCATGATCAGATTGAATTTTAGCCTGCTAACAAAAACTTGAAGTTTGGCAGCATTTTCAATTCCTTGCTTTAAATTTTCTTTTGTCAATATTACTATCTCGATCTTTCATTTCTTGTGTCATTGCAACGTCCAATTGGATGAAACATGTAATTTTTTTTTTTTTTTGGGCCATCAAACATGTAATTTGTTTGAAATATATAAAAATAAAAAAATATTATGAACTTATTAAAAGGCAAGACTTTATGATAGTAACAATGATGTTAAGAAAACGAAAGTTCAAAAGTAGTGACAATTATTTAAAAAAAAAAAAGACTTTTAGTTAACAAATATTTGAAGCACTTATTAAGGATTTAAAAAAAAAACCTTATTTTTTTTAATTTTTCCGACAATGGTTTCAAACTTTGGCAAGTATCCAATTTTAAAAATAAATGGCATGTTACAAATACCGTCCATCGTCCTTATTATTTATATATATATATATATATATATATATAGAGGAGGAAAGAGAAGAGAAGCCTTTAGGTTGATTAAATGTACGAGAAGGAAAAGCGAAGTTAGATTCGATAGGTCTTAATAATATATAAATGAAAGTGGATTGTGTTTATCCTTAACGACAAGGACAAGGAACGCTGAGGGGAAAGCATGTGCTAAAACAGAGGCAAAGGGAAGAGAGCATATGCTAGCCATACACAACACAACTTAATGGCATCGCCATGCCTACACCTATTCCCTAGTACCTATTACCTATTACCTATTTGCAACATGTAGCGTTGTCGCGAATTTGCCATTAGACTTGAAAGTTCATGATATCTCATGATTGGACCCTAATCTAATGCCCACACCACATGGGGGCATAGCTAGCTATTTTAGATGATTTGGTTTAATAAAAGGGAATGGAATTGATATGATTCCGTTGTGGAACAGTTTAAATCATCGGATTGGGAAAATAAGTATAAAAGGGTTACTCTAATAAATGTTTCAAAATTCAAGTAATAGGTTACATAATTCGACCGGACGGCACCAAACCCTCAAATAATTACATTATGTAAAATATATATATATATATAATATATATTAAACCCAGCATAAGATTTAAATGGATTTTCCAACATGTTAGGTGGTTTAAAAATTGGCAAAATATGCCTTATTATATTTATGCATCTAAATAAAGAATATGGGCTTAAAAAAAAAAAAAAAAGAGGCAAGGGTTTGCCTAATTATCTATTGAGTTAGACAAACCATCAAGCAAACCTGTCATATTTTTGTACTTGTGCATAGGTTTAGGTACGATTTAGGTTTAAACAAGAAGCTATTTCATTAGTTTATGGATTGAATCGAACTAATTGAGATGGATCCAAACCAGATGTGGACCTAGTGAGTTCATTAGTTTAGATTGGTTCAACAGCTCAAAGTTATGGTTGCACTAGATACATGATTATTCATGGAGAAAATTTAAATATATATAATAAAAAAATTATTTTAATGATATTGAAGTTTTAAAATATCCGTGTACTTAAAAAGAGAAGGTACTACTTATTCATTGCATTCAATGTATTGTTGTTGATAACACTAAGATTAATTATACCTACAAAATATGTTTATATAATTTATATAGATTTTAATTAGAAGGAAAATTTCATTCCTTAATAATATGATATTAGTTTTTATCTTTAATCTTCATCTTTTAATCTCCTTTGGGTCTCCAAATTTTTGTCTTATATTGGTAATGTTATAATATGAGTTAAATGTAGTTTTATATAAGTAAATGCACATCCTTGATATGTTTTTAAGAAATGGATTAAAGATTGAAGAGTTCATAGGCTCTTTTTTGTGCGTTTAAAGTTTTTGCTTAAAGTTTCAAATTAAACCTTTCTTAAACCTTTAACTGAAATCAACAATGCATAATTATTGATTCATCTAATCTAATTTAAAATATTACACAAACATATGTCGTAGCATGTAACATAAAGATGAAAAGAGTGATACATACTAAAGAATGAATTCTTGAAATAATCTTCAAAATGATGAAGAAATTAATAAAGCTAAATTAAAATGAAGTGTCTATATGAAAGTTTTTAATATTTTCTTCACCTATAATGTTTTTTTTTTTTTTTTTGTTAAAAAATTTGAGGTAGACACAACATACTTATATAGATAGGGTAAAAACCTCTCCTTACTTTATTAGAATATGGATAAATCATTGACTATCTAACAATAAAGTACACAAACAACAATTCAATTCACTACATGATCAAGCATTTAATAATCGAGTAATAATAGAACTAATCATGCATATATGGGTTATTTTAAAATTGCCCGACATCAAAAGAAAATTTAACACTTTATCGATCCATATATTAATATTTGACTTATGCTAGTTCAAAATTTTATATGTGTGTGTGTAACTATAACTAACATTAACTTGGCATGGCCATTTTGATTCTATAATTTTAGAATTAGAACCTATTAGTTTTCGGTCAACACAACTTGTGCCCATGTTTATTGTGCTTATGCCAAACCAAATGCTCATGATTACAAAGATATATGTGTATATATTTTCTTTAATTAGGTATTATATGGTTATATGTATAGAAACTCAAGATTAAATAGTCTGGAAAGCTAAACATCATCATGATGTATAATTATAATAAAATTTTGACACATATGACCATGAAATAAGTATTTTTCAAAACAATGATGTTATAAAATTCAATATCTAATATTACATATGATATTTAAAACTATTTAAAGTACTTTTAAGCTTATGGAAAACCACACATTTATTTTTGCATTAGAATAGCACTCAAATTCTATGGATTATAACTTGAATTCTTGAACCTGGGTGTAATCTATTGTGGAATAATAGAGCACCTTGACAAGACATTGTCACTACTAAGTTTAGGTCTATAATTGAGCCTGAACCGTTGGTTCCTGGTTCGAAAACGGGTGGAACTGAACCGAACTCGTGAGAGTCAGTTTAATTCTTAGTTCTCGAGGACCACGGTTCTCACAGCTTGGTAACTTTACTTAATTTAAGTAAAAATATACAAAATAAACTTTTAACTTAAAATAACAATGTGTCTAATAATAATTGTTTATAGCCTATTCATTAAAAGAAATTTTACAATTACACATTTATTTACATATAAGCGCTTGAACTTTTTTAATTGGCGTGTTAGCAATATAGCATTATAAAATTTCAAGATAAAGTCTCACATTTTTACGAAAGTAATGTCCACTTTAAGTTTACAAACTCAACAACACATAATTTCAAATATATTTATTACTGAAAATAATTTTTATTGTTATTGAATGTTATGAATAGAAAATAATTTTTTATTATTCATGTGAAAGTAGTTTAAATATTTGTTTTTTAATTACAAATTTTTTTATATTTTTCTTTTCTTCATTTTCACTTCCTCTTTTTTTTTTTTTTTTTTGTAGTGAAACTGTAGAAATTGCCGGTTTGACCTGTTTTCTAGATGGTTCTTGAACCAACGGCTCTAAAATCGTTGGATCATATAGTTTTAGGAGGTGGAACTGTAAGGATCCACCAAAACTAGTAGGTCTTTAGCCGGTTTGGACCCACCATGCTCGAGTTGATTCTTAGTTTAGGAACAGTCAGTGATGGATTGGGTTGATTCCCACTTGACGCCATTCAAGAAGGAAGGAATAATGATCTACCATCTTTTAGCAAGGGTGATTTATAAACACTCAATCGGCCCATGGAGTCTCGTTCGCTAACATATAAATGGAATATGATCTCTAATTTCCTATTTCAATTTTGATTTATCTTTTTTAAATTAAGGGTAAATTGTACAAATGTCCTTTGAAATCTTTTAAAATTGCACAGAATCTTTGACATATGAACTTTAGACTTATTATTTAAAGTTAATTACATGAACACCTTTGTTTTTCAAATAACCAACACTTGTGTTCCCCAAAAGTTGCGCTAGCAATTTGGTACACGACTTGTGAATCTAGATACAACATGATACAATTACAAAAGGGTTTTGGTAAATAAAATTTGACACGATTAATAAACAGGTCAAACCTAGAAATGATACGAATTTAAATGTGTCTAGGTCTGGGCTTAGGACCCAACACATTTACAAACCCATGAACCCATTAAAATATATTATTAATGTTTTATATTTGTATATTATTGAAATATGTATTATCATCTCTAACTAACTTATAAAATGACAAAATTATCCATATATGAAATAAATTATATATTTAGGTATAGTATATAAATTTTATATAAAACATACATATAATATATATATATATATAATATAGATCTTATCTATCAAACAATATACATAATTTAAACATCAATATACAGTTAATTTATTTACTACATATATACACTACATACATATCATATAGTTTGTAAATCAAATATTTATAACAATTTTATTCATTGATATGACACATATATATTAAATTTGTATATTATAAATACATAATCTATATGTTATACAAATGTAACGCCCTAATTTGATTTAAGGCATTACTGCCACGTATAATACCCCAAGTATTATACGCTTATGCTTCCTCGAATGATGTATTTATTATGAATATTTGCTACTTACTTTTAAATTATGAAATCCAATTCTAAAAACAATTGGATTTAAACATTCAAAATAAACTTTACAAAACATCATTTACGAAACAAGAGCCTCTCTACTCCTACTGGGGTAGGCAAACTTTCTAAGAAATAAAACTTTATAAAAATATTTTATAATCTACTTTAAAAAGTATATCAACTTTCCTGAAAATAAAACTTTTAAAGATATTACCAAACATATGGGCTTCTTAACTAAGCCATTAAAAGAGTATTACAAACTTAACATATAAATCGAGCTCTTTACCTAAACAAAATAAAATAAAATACATCAACGGTTTTAGACTCACTTTACTCAACCAATATCGCTCAAAACCAAGCCAAGCATCATCATCAATCAACAAAACCGTAATGAACATCAACATCAACATCATCATCCTCAACTCAATCAACAACAACAATATCATCATCATCAACATCATCTTCTTCATCAACATAACACCTGGAAAAAGAATAATAACAATAATAATGAGCTGAAGCTCATTACACAGTAACATAGACATATACGGAGTGGCATACAAGTCTAGTTAAATGCAATGTAACAAACAGCAAATTACTATCTTTCATTTAAATAAAGCAAGCAACACAGGAGCACTCATACTCCGGAACAAGCCACTAAGAATCTAGGAGTCCTGTGTAAGCACATGACGCTCAGGGAGTTGATATACACAGCACGAATACCTATATCTCCTAGATGATATAACCGAAAAAGAATAGAAGCCTCATCTAGGATTCACAACCATTACACACACTTTACCTATCTCAGTCCATAATATAAAAAGGGTTAAATCGGTCCTATAAACGTGAACCCCAATATATTACTTATCACAGATCAAGATAGATGTTACACCGATACATTTGCCTATCGGCTACCCGCTGAGCCACCTACAAATGTCATGGTATCATAACGGGGGTGGCCTAAGTGCCTAAACTATCGTATCTACTCAACAAGGTTGTTGTTCTTCGGACTAAATTCAACGGTACACGCACGAAACAACACTCAATACTTAAGCCGTCTTTATGTTCTTAATCCATTTTAGATGCATATCTTAATAATTATCACGTAAGTTACTGCATACCTTTTATATGAAATCCAAATAAATACTCATATGGTACTTCAGAATCCATCTCAAAAGATAAATCAGGTATCCCTATCTGTAGATTTAACAATTAAACTCACATAAGAAATTACGCTCATTATCCACTTATATCAAACTTTTATTAAAACCTTATTTGATTAGAGACTAAATAGAAACTCCGCTACTGCTGTAAAGATCGCCCTACCAAAATGCAGATAGTTCTCTTTTGTTTGTCAAAGTATTTCTTTTCACTTTGTTTATAGTATTTTATTACAACAACATCAACAAAGCATTCATATACAAAAACATTCATATCTAATATCCATATTAACTTAAGTTTATATTAACTTAATCTTAGTAAAGTTTATTAAACTCAATCAATCTAATTTATTTTAGTTCATTCAAGTCCATTTAGTCAAGTTGAATATAGGTTTATCAGCCAAGTTCATTTTATACTTAATCACACACATTTAATAAGCAAACACATGTTTTTAACTTTGTTTGGAAAATGTAGCAATTAGAAACAAATGAAATTTAAACCTTGATACTTTTATATTTTGCAAAACTTTGAAACATGAAAGTTATATATCTCTTTTTAAGCTTTTCATATCATTTTGAATTAGCTCAATTTGAGGTCGTATGAAAAAGTTGTGATCAAAATAGTATCATGACCAGAGAGAAGCATGGGCATATGCATTACCCCGTGTTCTAGCTATGCTATTCAACAAAAAACTTGTGTTCTTTGAGTTTTTGAGGTCCGAGAGAAGTACAGGTAGATAGGGAGGGTATGTGCTAGTCATGCTTCTTCATGGGTAAGTTAAAAACATGTGTTTTCAAACAACAACAAGGAGCATGGCCTAATATGAGGTCTATGTTTACTTCGTGCTCTTTGCTCTGTCATTTTTTTTTTCGAAAACTTAACTTGTTTTATCTTGTTTCATCATTTTTCATCATCTAACATCTTATACTCCACATACAAGCCTAAAACTATGTTTCACAACATCCATATACAAATTTTGCTTTATACTCCAGCAAAAACCACTCCACCAACTTCTAATCTACACATACACATAACACATCCAAAATCCTAACTTACATGCTCATATACTCATCATTCACAACTTTATCATAATTTCTACTTAAACCTAACATTAATTCATCATATATGAACAAAAACAAGAATCAAAACAACATAAAACATATATACTTAGCTTCATGGCAAGAACATGCAATTGACTTCTCTTTTCTTGTTATTAGGCTACTTTTATCTTGATTTATCTTATCCTATCTCATCTTCTAGCTTGATTTCTTTTTTAATCTTTCTTGAAATTGAGATTTGGTAGAGATAGAAGAGAGAAGAGGAGGAAGAGAAGAGAAAGAAAAGAGAGAGAGAGAGAGAGAGAAAACAAAAAATGGAAAAGGAAACAAAGAGAAAAGGAAGGCAGGGAAAGAAAAAGAAAAAAGGAAAGGAGAAGGATAAAATTAGGATTTTTGAGAATAAAGTTATTAGATTTAGAACTTTCATATCAATATTTTTAATTTTAGAAATATTTAGAAGATGATTTCAGATTCAATAGGTTATAAATTAAGGACTTAAAATAAGAACTTAATTTAAAATTTATTTTAAATCAAAATAATTTAATTTAAGTTTAGATTTAAGAACTGATATTTTTAGACAAGTAGATGAACTCAAATTTTACAAGGATTTAAGAATTAGAATTTGAGCTAAAGTTTAAGATTTTATAAATCCTCTAAATATTTTAATAACATGTTTAGGGATTTAGGTATTGAAATCTCAAATTTCAACTTAATTAATTATTAATCTAATTATATCAACTTGTCTATTTATATGCTTTAATTCATTTGACTTATTTAATCTATCTAAACTTAACTTCTAACTTCGATGAAGGTTTGGGGTATTTCAACAAAGGTTATGCACATAACATAGTATATAAATATATGCATTAAAATATTAATTGCATATGAAAAAATTATAAAATGGTAGATTTTATATAACATATGTAACTTATAGAGTGCATATAAAGTATGAATTACATCTAATATATCGTTTAAATATATATATATATATAAAATAATATATATGTGACATAACATATATATATAATAAATATTTATAATGTATATGTGTATACATAATTTATATGTTGTATATGCATATATGTTATAATTTATTTTTAACATGAAATGAATATGCTATATATAGATCATATATAACATAATATATAAATATATATTGATATATAAATTATATACTTACATGATTAAATTATACATTTTATATATAATATTTATAATTTGTAATAATTTTACATATGATGTAAATAGAAATAAACTAAAAATTATGTGTAATGTATATCATATAGATATATATCATAATCTATCTTTATATCTATATTACATAACAAATATAATACATATTATAAATATATGGTTATGTATATAACATATTCTTACATATATAAAATCTACAAATTATAAACATATAATATATATTATAATTCATTTGTTACATAAATTGAATATGTTACATGTGTGTGTTCGAAACATAATATATAAATCATATATAACATATTATACAAATATGTATTAATATGTAATGTAAATGAGATATATCCTATAAATATTAAATATTATACATATATAACAAATATATATAATAATAAAATAATACCTAACATGTTGTGTTTTAATCTACTTTAATCTTTTAATATATTATGTTTTTTATATTGTAGGTTTAAGCATGTTGTGTTTGTTGTTTATAAAGATGTGACAATATAATTGTTAGTTAAAAATTAGGGTTGAGTTTTTTTATCATCAATTATTATCCATTAATGTAATGCTTATTTAACAATGCATTAAAATATAATCTCTTCCTTTTAATTATATATGAGTAATATATCATATATAATTTGTTAACAAAGTCTACTTAGATAATAACTATTTTAATGCATTAACTTTTTAATTCTACTATCTATTATAGTACTAAATCTTTCTTATCAATGAATAAGTAGGTTAACATGAGACAAATATAAACTGGTTGGGTCACAAGTTTATGTTTTCGTACACAATTAATATATAGGTTGGGTCCGAGTTAAGGTTTTTTAGATACAAACACATTTAGATATGGATACGGGATACAACACAATGACACAAATTGCTAGCACTATCTAAAACTATTGAGTTCTTAAAAAGTAAAGGACTAGTGCAACTTTAAAAGATTTCTTGTTATCTCCTTACATTTATTCCAAAATTAACTACTTAATTGGTATACTTCTTGCTGAAGGTTGTAAATTGATGTCAAAAGTTTACTTAAAGCTAATGTTATTTTGGTTTGTTGTAATTGAATAAGACGGTAAAGGAGTAATAACTATTTGATTTTTATTTCATAATTAATATATTTTTAGGTAAAAAAATATATTTGCATGAGAAATAGTGATTCTTGAAGAAAAGGATTAGGATTTCTTTAATTTTACATATATAAATAGTTATAATTTATTATATATATATTTTTTAAAAACCAACTATGAGAATAATTATTTACAACAAAAGCAATCACAACTGGGAAATCTAAATACAATGTGAGAATTTGGTGGAGATTTGATGCAACGTGAAAGCATTAATACAAGAAATCAATCTCATTGGATGATTTCTAAAATACTCAAATTGCAATACTAACAATTTCCCAAGAGAAAACTCTCTCAAATGTCAATCAAAAGTATCAAATTATCAACTGTTCTGATTACAAAAGATAAGCCTAAAGGCCTATTTATATTAGATAAGATCCTAAAAAGGCAAATAATGAATACAATAAAGACAAATAAATAGTGTAGCTGATAATTAACATTAGAAACAAAAGTTGGCGGCCTATAATTAATGTAGGCGGTTTCAAAACTCAAAAGTTGAAACTGTCAATAATAAAGGCTGGCTTTAATTAAGATTCTGCAACTGCATTATTTTCTCCCACCTGCAAAAAACTCAACCCCGAGTTCTCATCTAAATATAACGGTGAGTCACCTGGGCATAAAGGAAATATATCAGCTCAAATCTCTTTGACAGCTACAGCAGTTTCATCTAATTCTTTTAATGGCTAGAATCCTATAACCTCAGCATCTAAAGTCACTAGAAGATCGACCTTCCTCATCTGTTTTCTTCTTGTTTCCAGTCTCGACCAGTTTACTTTCTAGCTCATCTTTTACTTCTTTTACAGCTACCTCAACTTTTGGTTCCTTCTCTTCTTTAGCTTCAACTGTTTCAATCGGCTTTTCCTCTTCCACTACCTTTGCTGCTCACCAATAGCTACTTTAGCTAGTTTCTCACTTACTTCATTATCTTTCTTCTCTCTAGCTCAATAGTAATTGTTTCACTTGCTTCCTCCTCTTGCACCGATGTTTCCATAGGTTTGCTTTCAACTTTAGAAGGAGTGGTTTTTGAAGATTCAAATGAAGTCTCTTTAGGAGTCTCTTCATTATGTTCTTTCCTATTCTCCTTTGTAGTGGGAACTTCTTCCCTTTTCAAATCATTATTCTATGCCGACTTCATAAACTCTACAAGATATTCATGCATCAATTCCTATTCTTGATGAAATCGGTGTCCTATTGAAACATGATTTCCTCATAATCAAGAGGAAGTAATTCATTCTCTAATAATAATTTCATCCTAAATCACATTTTAACTTTCCTTTATGACTTAACTTTTTATATAACCTCTCTCACTAAGTAGAAGCATAACATTTCAATCTATAAACCACCGACTTCACCTTTTCTCTTCAGGAATCTTTATACAATTAAATATCCGCTCAATCTTAGAAATCCAATCAATAAATTCTCAACCTTTAAATCTCTTCTAAAATATGGAATTTCTACATTTAACTTGAAATTATTTCTTCCATATTCATTCATACGTCTGTAATAATTATCAAAATTACATCATCCATAGGTCTTACCTTTTTTCAATTGCCACCACCGCCCTGTCTTCATGTTTTCTCCTCCATCAATTCATTTTCTTCCTCATAATCATATTTGTAAGCATATAACTTACAATTTGCATCATGATTGCCGCAAGTATACTCTACCTTGGTCGTCTCCCATAACCATTCCTATTCTTGTTGGCATCGGATCGCTCGATCAAGTCATCAAAGTGTTATTTGATATGTCGGAATCTCTGACCCTTACCATCCAATATCGCCCTTCAGAGCCTTTTCATAGGACTCCCACATCCTGATTACCGTCAAGAATGCAACCGCCGTCAACACTATCATTGGTTGCCATCTTCATAAGAATTGACCTTGCTCTGATACGAATTTGAAACAATGTGAAAGTGTTAAGACAAGAAATCAATATTACCGGATGATTTCTAAAACACTTAAATTGCAAAACTAGCAATTTCCCAAGAGAAACTCTCTTAAATGCCAATCAATATCAAATTATCAATTGTTTTGATTACAAAAGACAAGCCTAAAGTTTATTTATATTATTACATGAGGAATTCTAAAAAACAAGATCCTAAAAAAAAATAATGAATAATAAACAAATAAATAGTGTAACCGATAATTAACATTGAAATAAACGTTGGCAACCAAATTAATGTAACGGTTTCAAAACTCAAAGTTGAAACCGTCAGAAATAAATCTGCTTTAATTAGATTCCATTGCATTAAGCTTGCTAAGAGAGTTAACTCTTTCTTTTAAATGAATTGATTAGGGTTGATTGAATTTTATGATAATTTTATAATTTGGATCCCATTATGGTAAAACAACTAATACACCTTAAAGATGACAACAATGAAACTTTTTTCACTTTTTCCTTTCAAACTCTGAATATTTTGAATGTGTTCATATGATTATTCCTATTAACCTTATAAAAAAATAATGTTATGAATATACTTGAATTTAGCAAAATGCGCAATTTGGTAATTGGATTTTAAAAATGATCAAATGAATATTTGAACTTTAAAATTGATCAATTTAATACTTAAAATTTTTGAAATTGATTGATTAATACCTAAAAGAACTTGACAAAAGTATTATTGCATGCATGAAAAGTTATTTGAAATACTAAAATTGATCAATTTCAAAGTTCAGATATCTAATATATATTATCAAAGTTTAATTTCAGTCATGACATTAAACCCCATAAAAAACTATAATTTCTACTTTTTTAAATTCTAAAACTTAATCTTATCGTTTGTATCAATGTAAATGTGATATCACAACTAATTTGTTTACTTTGTTAATATTATTATTTCCTTTATTTAAATATCTAATTTATGTACAAATATGTAACATATAAATATAATATTATATAAAATTATTAATATTACTGTGGTGCCGACCACTTACGCATGAACAATATAAAAACTAAAAAGTAATAATAGTTAAAATAATAAATAGTCAATTTTAAAACGGCCAACGTAATTCATTTATCTTTATAAGATAATATTCGAGATTATTTTATATTTAACCATCATTTTTAGAAAAAAATTATACAAATACAATTTAGATAAAATTATTACATAATTATTATCGCTATATCTATGTTTAATATGAAATATAAGGGTTTTTTTTATGTATCACAAATTAAAACATACCATATACGTGTAATTATTCAATATGTATCATATGATCAATATGCGATACATATTTAAAGCTATATCACATGTAGGTTATCTAATATATCTATTTTTAAAAGTTTATTAGGAGTGCATTATTATATTACATGTTAGAATACAATACTTATACAAACCTTATACCATATTTTTAACATGTGATATATTGGTAGTAATTTTATATTTTTATAATTATATATTTTAATATTTTGCTGAAATAATAGTGGACGTATTCTTCGCTCAAAATATTATCATATTTAATTTGTTATTATTATTTTTTAAAAGGTGCAGGTAGATGCAGCCTTTGGATATTAATATTACAGCCCAGTAAAAAAAGGGTAATGATCATCTGACGTCATCTCGAAAGCGACCCCAACACTCGCTTTTCCCATTTCTACTGCCGTCCAATTAGGCCCACCAACGCCACCCTCATTCGCTATACGACAAAACAGCATAATCAAAGCCAAAAACGAAACAAAAAACTGAATAAAGAAAAAGTGGAAGAAAAAAAGAAAAGTAAAAAAGAAAAAAGTTAAAGCAAAGCAACTCCTGATCTCATCTTATGTTTGGGTAAAAACAGAAGAACAAAAGTTACAATCATTTTGTTGGTGTCAGGATTTTGTTTGTTTTTTTTTAATTATTTATTATTTTTCTATATGTATATGTATATGTATGGTATATGTATATATAATAAAAATGGTAATTGATAGTTTTCATTAATGTATTATTATCAATATCTTGGTAAATGTTGCAAATGATATATTTAACCTTAACAAAATATACAACCAGATATTTAAATTTTAAAATTGATTAATTTAATACAAAAACCTTAAAATTGATCAATTCTAATACATAAAAAAAAAAAACATTTTTTGTGTGCCAAACAATAGCTTTGTCATATTAGTTAAAAATATCATATAAAATAACTATATTAGCTAATTTGATGATGGTACTTTTGGAATGAGCAAAAATTCTTTCAAGTATTTAATTTATCAATTTTAAAATTTTGATACTTAATTGCATATATTTATAATTCAAATAACATTTGTAACATTAATCATTTTAAATTTTCAAAAGCATAGACTTAACTTGTTTAAAAAGTTAATGAGTTCAAGTGGTATCGAGCTTTTTATGGATCCTAACATAGGTTCAAACTTGATACACTTAGATAAATGATTTTGAGCTTAAGCTTGGTTCATCTTTAAATCAAGCTTAAAGTAAGCAAAGCTTGAGTAGTTTACATGTGACTTGACCTACATACAACTTTAAGATATAAGATAAATTTAAATTCATAATAGTAAAATGCAAAATGAGTAATATACGAATAATTAGATGACTGTAGCAATATCATTAAATATTGAAAATTCTATTTAAATTTCCTACATATGTACATATATATGAAATAGAAAATAGTTTATTTATACTTATATTTTATATGTAATATTATATAGAATATATAAAGCTTACAACTTTACTTATAAGATTAACGAGTCTACTAACCAGTCTAAAGAAGTTTATTAAACCAACTAAATTAAAGCTTAAGTTTGGCTTTATTTACCAATCGAGCTCAAGGAAAGCAAAACTTAAGAGCCAAGTTTGGCTCAGCTGCTAAACAATATATAATGTTGAAATGTTATTATAGTTATAAATATAAAATAAGAGGCAAAAAGGTAATTAGTGTTGTGTTTGTAGAGAGGGAAAGAATTAAAATGAAAAGAAAAAGGGAGGAAAGAATTAGAGGAGAAAGAAAGTGCAAGGAAAATTACAAATTCCTTTATTTGGATAAGAAGGAAAGGAAACCAGAAGGAGTGCAATTAATATAATATTCTATTTAATTAAAATAACACAAAACTCCTTATATCTTTAAACCATGCATTTTTTAAGGGTTAAATTGCTATTTTACTGATTTTCTCCTAATTCTCTTAAATTGGAGAGAATTTGTTTATTGGTTGAACCACGAAAAAGTTTTCTTTTGTAAATTAATTCCCTCTTCTTTTCCTCCCTATATTAACTAAAGGAAAAAATGGGCATTTTGGAAAATACAATCATTTTCTCCATTTCTTTTGTCTTTCTCACTATTTTAGGAGGGTATCAAAGCATAAGTTTCGTGGAAAATAATTTCCTTTTAGTTCCCTTCCTTAGAAATCCTCAAATTCCTTTCTTTACAAACCCTTTCTTGATTCAAGTAACAAAATAAGATGTTTTATCTCAATTTCTTGCCTCTTTGTTAAATTCTTTCCCTTTTCCTTTTTTTGCAAACATAGTATAAAACTACAAGTCATCTCCAATTTACTTTTGATAACTATGGAATTTGGATTAAAAATAAAGGGCACGAATTAAAGTTGTCCGCAGTTACTACAGTCTACACTAGCATTCCCTATGACGCTAGAATTTTCAGATTCGTAGTTTATATATACATGAACATATTTTGTACAACAATGTACTATTATTACCTATACATTGAAATAATTTTAAAGACTTGTATGTAAATGTTAAACTCTTATGCATTTTTATAAAAAAAAAAATTAGAAACTTCCGTTAAAGATTTAAAGGAGAATTTGAATTCTATTTGAGTTGAAATTTTAATATTGTTCCTAACTATGCGAGCTATACATTGGCATAAGTAGTTTGTAGTTTTATCTTTCTTATTGCTTCAGTTGAGATACCCTTTTATGGTTTTTATATAATATTATTGATGATGATTTAGTGCTTGTTGATCCTTAGTTTGCTAGGAAACTTATATTGGTGTAGCAATTCTTCTCATAATAGTAAAGATATTTTACCAATCCAGTTTGTTGTTTTTCTCCACACTAAGGTTTTCTATATTGAAAATTCTAGTATCAATTGAATTTTATTTTTATTTAGATGTTTTATTTGTTGGTTGTTATTTTATGGAGCTATATTATCTGTATAGGAAAATACTTCTGCTCTAGTGTTTGTATAAGCAGTATAATTTAAATATTTTCCTAACAACCTTGATCTAGCTAAAGAGGCTTAACACTTACAATTCTTTAAAACAAAAGAAAGTTGATACAAATTATTATAATAATAGAGAAGTAAATGAAAGGATTAGATATAATTCGTATAGTTTTATCTAGAAGGAGAAATTAAATATTTTTTTTTCATAACTGTCATCCCCAGGTCTTGCTATAGATGAGTCAAAAGTTGAAAAGAATTAAAATTCCAAATCTAATTCTATAATATGGAATAATAAATGTTTTTGGTAATATTGTTAATAAATAATCTTTTAACAATATAATGTGTTTTTTTTCATATATTAAAAGGTTGTGATTTTCATTAATTAATAGTTCATAGACGTTTTTAAAGTATGGTTGTTTTATATGCATTATGGATTTTAAAATTTAATCTTATATATGTAAGCATTTTCCAAAAGTACAAGGAAATTTAATGCAAGTACGCTACAATAAGATTTAAAGCATGAACATACTATCATTTTCTCTTAAATAGAGCTTCTATCATTAAATGTTGAAATGACAACTCCCAGTAAATAATATTTATTTTCTTTTTTGCAAAAAGAAAGCTAGACAGTGATTTGAAAGTTTACACCAATTGGATGTTGCTATTTGAAGAAAGTAAACACAACATTTTTAAAATATCTTCTTTTATAAAAATATGCTTTTTTATCCGCACAAAATCTGTTCTTCCCAAACCTTCACATTTTATCTTGAAAAACGCCAAGATCATGTTTGCGAGCTTTATAACCTGTGTTTTGGAAAGGAAAAGTGACGTGTGATCTTGGAAAACATGGCAGGTAACTTCGTTTTACTCTATTTTCGAAAAGTTATAGGAAATATCTTAGTTTTACCTTATTTTTAAAGGTTGTAAGAAGCATAAAATACACGTATGCATGTACACATAGTTATCAAAATCGCTATTTTACTCATACGATTCTGCAAGTTTATGATTTTAAGAGGCCTTTTGAGTTGACTCGTGAGTAGAATTGTTTTTTGGTAGAATCTTACAATTTTGGCCGAGTCTACATGCAAACATAGTAGAATCTTACGATTTTAACTGAATTTACTGATTCTACTTATTCGAGTAAAATAAGCTAAAATATAAAAAATATCACCATGTGTTTACAATCTCATCAACTTTTAGGAATTAGGATGATGCATCTCTTTTATTGTTGTTTCTATTTGGTTTCCACATACTCTCTCTGTCTTTTTTCTTCCCCTCGAAAACTCCTGTTGTACATTTATAGAATTTATTCAAGTCAAGTTTTAGCCGTAAAATTTATAAGAAAACTTATTTATTTCATTTATATAATTAAGCATTTGATAAGTTGAAAAGTTTGATTCTCCTTCAATTTATCATTTATTTCAAACAAAACAATAGAAAAATAAATTAATTTTGACTCTATTCGCTTTTTTTCCTATATGTTATATCATGGATTAAGAGTCATTATAAAAAAAAAAAGAAATTAATTATTTATTTTTTTACATCCATTATGTGTTCTAAGTTTTCTACATCTTCTATAAGTATTTTTATAAATTTTCAAAGCTATTTTGCAAAGGTCGTAGAAACTTATGTCTCTACGTTTCAATTTTACGTTCCGATTCTACTAACCCCTTGGTGATTCTACATAGAATTGCGAGTTTGATAACCTTGCATGTACACATTTCATCATTTACACTAACCCTGATTTATTTAGCGGATATCATGCTTTAGAAAACTGAAAATTGAATCTTGTTTACTAAGAAATGTTGAAAATAGATAAAAGCTTACTTTTGAGTAAATTTAAGCCAAATCTAGGCTTTGTTTTCTAAAAAGTGTTGAAACATGTTTTCTGAGCTTGTCGAAGCATAGTTTTGCCCCACGAGTTGTTCTATTGTTGTTGTTGTTGGTGTCGGGGCTTAGTTTTGCCTTAGATGTGGTTCTGAGTGTTGTCAGTGTCATAGCCCAAGTTGGTGCTCGATGTGGATCAAAAGTCAACTTAGTATAAATGGTGAAGGGTAAGTTTTCAATGCAAAGTATTGCCGTGGCCTAAAAGCAAGCCCTTGACGTGCTCACAATAGACACTGAGACTTGTCACGTTTAAAAAATGTCTTAAGTATTAGAGCACCATAACCGTTGTGGCCTACTGTTGAGCCCTCAATGTGACCCACAACAGATACTATGACTTATTGTGGCTAAAATTCAAACAAAGTGTGAAGCTCAGCTTTGGTCGAGACATAATGTCGAGCCTTTGACGTAAGCTGTGGACATTTTTAATAGCCTGTAACCTCTAACTTGTTGAGATGCGATATAGTTCTCTTGTTTCAATATGCCCCGCGACCCTTCTTAAGTGACCCTTGGCCCTTAGTTTGCTTAGGCTCGAGTTTAGTTTTATAGAGTGATGTGACCACCCTCGACCCTATCTTAGTAGTAAGCGATCGTAAAGATCATATGTTAAGATGTTTTTAACGAGAATCCAGAATGCTTAAGCTCTATTAAGAGTTCTATCTTCTCTATTTCGTGTTAGTAATATATGCCTGTTGTTCTATAGGAGCTTTCAATTGAGACCTCGAGTTTCTCAAAGATTACTACGATCTCTAATCAAAATGCAAAGATGATTGACTTGAATTCTTATCATGTTTCTGTGCTCGTAATGTAATTGCACCTGTTCCTATATCAACTTAACTAATTGTGCATGGGGGATAGGGATAGTGTATGATGTATGGTGTTTGAGTGTATGCCAAGATTTAATACTCAAAGTGATAACAACTTTCCTGATGTTGAGATGCGATGATTATTGATTATTGTCTGAACATTGTATGATTGCCAACAACATGATTTAAGTCTTATATAACCCTTAACTTAAAATTGACATGCATTACATGAAAAGCACATTAGCAAAGAACAGGTAGGGTTATCATAGAATTGCTAGCCCCACGGGATCTAAGTGGAATCGAAGGACGGGGCCCGAGTTAGGGAGATATAGGTTGTCAAAACTTAGGGAGATTCTATGGTACTAAGGAGCAGTTTGATATTATGTTAATATATTATATATATATATGTGCTGAGAAAGCTTCTCCCATCTTAGTTCTCAATCTCTTATGGGCGTGAACTACTTGAGATTGGTCCTTTAACCTCCAAGGGAAAGCGTAAATCCCCATTGGTTTGGATTCCGAACATCCGAACTGTACATTTCATATATTTGAGTGTGGCATTGCATAAGATTGTAAATTAAAATTTGCTTGGTATCTATTTGAAGTGTGGTATGAATTATGTCATCTCACTAAACTATGGTGTGCTCACACTCCTTTAGATTTTATATTCTTATAGGATCTCTAGAGTGGATCTAAGCTTATGATGAGCGGACATAATAGATCTTGAGGGGGACAATCCAAGGCTCAAATGAGAATGAAGATAATTCCTTTGTATAGGACAATTTATGTTTCGTTTCTTTAAGTTTGTGAAGTTTTGTTAGAGGATATCCCAAGCTGTTGTAAGGGCATATTAAGAGTTTATCTTTAGTGGTATGGCTGATGTTTTATAGTTGTAAAGAACTTATATGTATTGCGAAATTTCTCATCTTGACAATCCCATGATCCTGCTTTTAAAATATCCATGCTATAGAGTGTCTTAATAGTTTGATACCCGCGAAAAATTTTCTTGAAAGGTCTTGGTGGACATCATTACTACTAGGGTGTCTTGTGGGAGTGTGACAATAACAAAGAAATAAAAGGGGAAAAAAAGAGAGAAGTTGAACAAAGATATAAACATTTGATAAAGTGTATCTAATAAGGTATCATATATATTTAATGTACTAATTATTATATATCATATGATTATTGTTAGTTATCAACCGATTTTACTTAAATAAATTATTATAGATATTCTATCTTAACTAAATCTTCAATAAGAAGGACAAATTACATAAGAAGGTATCAACATTTACGGATAAGTTCATTTAAGGTATCAACATATTGGATAGTTAAAAAGAGATATAAACGTTTGATAAAGTGTATCAAACAAGACATTTGAGGTATCGATGTTTAAACCAATTTTCAACTAAATCTCTTTAACTTTCCATCATCATTCAATTATTTTTATTTTATTTGACCCACTTTGTCAAATATACTCAAAACAATGATACCTTAAATGAACTTATCCCCAAACGTTGATATCTTTTTTTAATCACTCGAAATGTTAATACCTCAAACGAATTTATCATCAAATGTTGATATATTTTGATGTAATTTACCCTACCTGATAACTATTTTTGTAATTAGGTAGAGTGAAAAGTGCTTGGTCACTATTCCATGAAATTTCACATTTTAGCTTGCTTGATTCACTTAAATCAATGCTTAACTCTTGCCTAAATGCACAATCATATGAGAAGACTACCCATCAATCGCAATGAATAGTTACTAGAGTTTTGATGAATTGCCAATGAGCTATGGTAAACCTTAAGGAATTTAAAGTAAGCATATTATATTATGGCATTAAGTGAAGCAAATGTTAGTTTAAATCCAATTCACGATTTTTTGCAATATTGTTTGCTTTGGTTGGTTCACCTAAGCCCTGATGAAGTAAGATTGCTAGTTTAAAAAATTGACTTGCCATCATTCAAAATTTAGGTAAATTTCAACCATAAGTAGTTTTTAGGATTGGGAATCATGATGAAAGCTTAAGGTCATGTTTGATTGGTATAATAGTATAAGGTGGGAGTTGTAAACCCCAAAGTTTTGTGATTAATTAAGCTTAAACCCTAATTAGAAGGTTAACCTAGGGATGTAAACGGGTCGGGTTCGGGTCAGGTCATTCTGGGCTAAACCCGACCCGACCCCACCCGACCAGGTTTTTTAGGAACCCGAACCGACCAGAGCCAAACCCGTTTTTCTTTCTTCTATATAAAACCTCGATATTTTCCTATTTTTACAAAAGAGGAGGACTTCGTTCCTTTCGTTCAGATTGAACCTACGGTAATTGACCAATGTGGTAGTTTTTTATTTATCCTATCGTAATTGACTAATGCGGCGAGGTTCGCGTAATTTTTCCAACCCTTTTTTATATTGTTTATTATATTATGTAACTAAATATATTTAACATTATCTTTAATCTATTAAATAATTAAATGCATCATTTTATTATTTCATTAAATTATTATCGTAGTGAGGCATGTTGAGGAGGGCAAAAAATTTCAATGGAGTTAATAAAGATCCTAATTTTTATTTTTAAAAAATTAGAAAACGTTAAAGACAGGTAAAAAATTATTAAACATGAAAACTGAATATATAAGGTAAAGTCAGTAACTCAAGACATGTCATTGCCTAAAATTATTAGAAGACTTTTATATATATATATATATATATATATAATACATCCAACTCAAAATAATAATAATAATAATAAAATGATGACACTACACGACGATCTATATATTCTTGATTTATTTGTCATTATATATATAATATATTTTTTTGATAAAATTAATTTTTATACTTTGTTGTGTTGCATGAGAAAGAAATGAATTTTGAAAAAGTGGGAAGGTTGCACATGGAAATCGATTTTCTCTGGATAATTGGTCAGTGATTATTAATTGCAAATATAATTTATATCCTATCATGTGACTCCATACATGAATAACAAAATGATTATATGAAAAGCATCATTCAACTAATGAACAAGTAAATTCCTTAAACTAAAATTTTTAATTTTTTTAATTAAATCGGGTCGGGTTTTTCCAATGGGTTATGAGTACAACCCAAAACCCGACCCTAAACCCTATAGGGTTTGACACTATAGTGTTTTTAGCGGGGCGGGCGGGTATCCTATAACGACCCGCCCTGGTTGCATCCCTAAGTTAACCGGAAATCCTAAAGTCAACAAAACCCTAGTCAGACATAACCGTTCAAGTTCGGTAATCCCGTGTAAGCAACCTTAAGAAAGTAAGTAAGAGATTAGTATGTAGAATAGTTTGTAATAACAGAAGAAAGCTTAAAAAATATCATATTAGTTAAACCGCGATTCGTTTTGAGCACGATCGGACACAGTTTTCGAAAAGCTTATCCCGGGGCTCAGAATGGTAAAAATATTTTGGATATACTCATAAAAATATAAAATTTTCAAAAATATAAGTTTCATAATTTTTCGGTAACTAAAAATATCAGATATCGCAATTATACACGTATTTTCTTACTACCGGTACTTTAATTGTCATGTCTACTTTACATTACATTATTTATTACTATTCTACACTATTTATCTATCTCTACTTTTTCTTACAACGTACTCTTACAACCATACCTCTATTTTCCTATAATTTTCATTTCTAATACAACTTCACATATTTTATATCTTACTTTTCATTAACAAAAATACAAAAAAAAAAAAAAAATCCCTCCCTCTATTTCATTACAATTTGCGACGGCCCCCTCTCCTTTCCTCTTTAATTGTTTTATTTTCCATTTATTTAATTAACACAAATTTCTCTCCACATTTTCCTATAAATACTCCCTCTTCCTTTTACTTCCTTCACACCTTTCATACACTAAAATTACTCTCTTAAAATTTCTAGAAGAATTCTCTCAAAGTTTTCTCAAGTTTAGTTTTCATAGGTAATACTTCTTTAAGTTTCCTTTATGGTCACTTACTTAGCATGGGCATAATGTATGTTTTCTAAAACCATGAAGGTTAATAAAGCAACAATATGTTCATACTTTATTTTTGTTCATGAATCTATTTTCTTTTATGTTGCTTCATATATATTTAACTAAATATATCTATGTAGCTATATATATCCTTTAGAGCATATAAGCTCCTTTGTTTTGCAATATATTTACTTTCCTTGCAATTTATTTACTTTCAAGTTATTTTAAGACTAGTATTTCTAGTCTTAGACTTGTCCTCATCAAGTCAAAACAATTTCCTTTTTCTTTTAGAACTAGTCTATTCTTAGTCCCGGGATACCTTAATGAAGTTAAGGTTTCAATACTTGACATATTTCTTTACTAGCTTATTTCTTTAATTATTATGTCTTTCTTATATTTTCATAATTTTATGATTCATATTCATGATCATGTATGAACATATTGATTTTGTCTCAATAAGATAAAGGAGGAAAAAGTTTTCTTAAAATAGGAGTTCTTCTCTAAAAATAAAATTGTTATGAAGAAGTAATTTTTCATAAAAACTTAGGAATTTATCTTAACAAACTTTTTCTAGAAATCTAGAAGAGTTTATAGGAATTTTTTTTTTAAAACAAAACATACATACATTTTACGAAGTCATAAAATGGAAAGAAATTCTTAATTAAACAAAAGTTTTACTAAACTTTACTTTTCATCAATACTAGTTTGACAAAATACCAAGAAATTTCTTTTCATAAAAGTCGAATGATCCTAAGAAATAAGGAAATTATTTCTATAAATATAGAATTATTACTACTTTCAAAAAGTATTAGAAACTAAGCTTAGAAAATAAAAACCATTCTTTAGAAATCTAAAAAGACTATGGAAATGAAATTAAGGAAAAAAAATACTCATTTAAAAAACTTGAGATATTTTCTAGCAAGTTAAGAGGAAATTTTCAAAAGTTTCACTTTTCCAAAATCTTTAGAAGACTTTACTTTTACCAAAAATTCATGGTTGAGACAACTTCATTAATTTCATACATTTGATATGAGTCAATGAATACATATATAAATACATTTCAAAGGTTTTACAAACTATTATAATATCTATCTCTTTGATAAGAGTTTTTGTAAAAAGAAGGAAGCAAGTTTTGTGAAAATTCGTGGTGAATCTGATCACCACTATTTCGGAGTTCAAACAACTTAGTTTGATGAAAATAGTTTTAGAAATAGATAGATCATTTCGAGTAGATAGAAATCGGTATATAATATGTGAAATTCCGAGTTAAAATGAGCAATTTATGGCCATTTTAAGTTAGAATTTCCTTCAATCCGATTTTACCGCGAATTCAAGATAAATTTAGAATCTTAAAAATAGAAATTCCATGAAAGACTCATTTTGGGTATTTCATCTTGTTTAGGTGAAGAAGGAACCAATATCGCCTTCCCGGAAGATTACTTCGACTAGGAGCGATCATTATGGAGTGAGTTAATCCCTTACTAGTTACATTTCCTTGTTTGTGCTTGTAAGTAGTAGCACTAGAAAATAATAAAAAAGATAAATGAACAAATGTTGTGTGATTTGGATTCATGATTGACTGAATAAAAGTTAAGAATATCGAAAGTGGAAATGATGAAAAATTTATGTTTTCTTACAATGATATGATGAATATTGTTTTGATCACCTTTAACTTGAACTTGACAATAATGGAATAACCATATATTGAAAACAATTCATGCATATCATATTTGTGAGTCACATTTGTTTTTCACCACTATTCTTCGTATGGAGAAACGAGGTTGTAGTAGTGGCTAATAGGAGCCGGAAAGTCTACATAGGCAAGTAAGAGCCGGAAAGTCTACAGGGTAAGTAGAAGCAGGTAAGTCTGCAATTATTGATGGTCGTATGGGCCTGTAACCATCCAACCCCCGACATGGAGGGCGTAAATCCATGCTACACATGGTTCCGGTTCCGGTTAGTCGTATCTATTTTGGTTGCTCATGTGTTGATGCATTATCATATGATAGTCTAAATACTTGTGTGTTTTATGGAAATGTTTTGTAGATGAGAGTTATCTCACTAAGCTAGTTTTGGTTATAACCCTTATAGCTTTTTGTTATAGTATGATTACTTGTGGTTGGCACCAAGGAGCCCCTTTTGTCAGGTATGAGCCAAAGCTACTAGGAGTTTTTGGGAGAAGTTTATATGTATTTAATTTTGAATGTAGACTTCTAAGAAAAATCTCTATAGTAGACTTATGTTATATTTATGTATATTTTAATGATGGCTTAGTTAAATAAGACTATTAGAACGGGGAATGTCTCTAAGAAGTTGTAAGAGACTTTTATTCTAATGAATATTACATGTTTATCTATATAAGTTATTGCATGCTTTTATTATCTGCTTAAACGTAATACCCTTGTGAGTCTCCTACTATCTTGGAAGCATGCCTTGCATGTGATATCAAAGCTCCTGCGTGACTAAGGTTGTCATTCATTAGCTTTAATATTATGTGCGGCGGACTGTCACGTTTAGGGTACCTTCCGGGGCGTGACAGGAGTAGAATTGTAGCTTATAAAGAATAACTATAAATAATGACTATTATTTGTAATTTATTTAATGTTTTATTATTAGATGTGGAAATATATCAAAATTAAGGAATACCTATTATCTTGATTTTATGAAAAATGACAATTACTCGTTTTGTAGCAACTGCAATTTTGTAAAAGTTCTTCCTCAGCTAAACTTGGATTTCAACCTGCAGGCATAAAGTCAACTAACTAAATCTCTCTTTAATTTTAGGAGTTCTTTTTATTATCATAGCTTTTTCCCTATTTTATTTAAAACTAATACATTATAAAATAAATTAGTTATTTGACTTTTTGCAAAAGTAGTACCCAAATATATATATATATATCTTAAAAAAAAATTTATAAAATCGTAATAAAGAAGGTAGGGCAACCATGTGGTTACCTCCTTTCAAAACTGAGCAACCTTCCTTTTAAATCATTGATTCATTAATATTGCATTTCCAACTTTATAAAGTCTACTTCTTTAGATATAATTGCATTGAAGTTTTAATGACTAACTTGATGTTAAATGTTAATAGTATTTTATGCAAGTGAGGATTATGTTTTTCCTTTTTTCCTTTGTTTGCTTGTCCTTGTTTCATCTCTTTGTGAGATTTCATTTGGCCAAAGTAGGGATTTTGTTATGAAAATGGTTACTAATAGGGAGAAACAACATAGATAGAGGAATCATAAGCAATATAACACCTAAGCTTAAGAACATATATGGGACTTATGCGTACAAGTGTATAAGAGTTAGTGGTCTATAAGTGATAGCATTGGACATAAGCATATGATCAAGATGTACATAACTAACAGCCAGGAAATAGATTTAACCATATGACCTAAATCACATATAAATGAGAGTTGTAGGAGAGTTTTGGGTACCAAAGTAGCAAAACCCTAAATTAGTTTTTGCTTCCTTCCCATCTGTCTTTCTTGGAGCATGATTGGAGCTAAAATCTATTACATCATTTCTGTCTTCTTTTTCCTTGTCATTTACCTCACAAAGAACAATAACACACAAACACTAGTTAGCTTCAATACTAAAAATACTAATCATTTTGGTATTACACGATAGATCAATAAACATACTTACTAGATCTAACATTAGACTTCAAAGAACATGATTTATTCAAGTAATAAATAGAAACCCTAAGTATTGTTTGTAACATACGAAGATAAAAGAGGAAAAAGAGCAAAAGAACTTACCTTAAGTCTTGTTGGGTACAACATTTCTGTCTTTTCACACATAACAAGGTTGTTTTGTTTGGAATTGTTGTAGGACTATATTGGATATGTTTGATAGTGTTGGGATTGGGCTTTGTACATAATTGGTGTTGGGCTTGTATTGATTTGTATTGTGGACTGGACTTATAATTATGTTGGACATTTTGATTGAGTTAATATTACTAGGCTGATTTGAATTGTGCAAGCTTATCAATTTTTTTTCACTATCTTAGTAAAATTTATGATGTTAGAGGATTAAGAATATTTAAGCCTCTAATTGTTAAAAAAAAAAAAGTATCTATTTGTGGATCATTTTTTAGATTAGTTGTTGGAAATTTGTACTTGTGCATGAGGAGAATTTGCTCTCATGTTATTGAAATGAATTGCTAATTTTTAAAACAACTCAATTTATTTATTTATTTATTTCAGATGATACCTCTTTAGAAAAAAGTTACTTAAAAAAATTTGGATAGCAAACATTTGTTTTTACATTTATATCTAAACTTGTTTGAGATAAATTTTCAAAATAGTCAAACCTTTTCAAATACAAAAAAATATTGTTTTTATGAATACATGTACACATTACACAAAAATTATCATTTAGCTTACTATTAAGGACCAAGAATGGCATAGTGTTTGAGATAATTTTCATTTGAAAAAAACTTTAATTATTTATATTATTCTTAATCTATTTTTAAATTTTTTATCCAACTAAAAAGTAATAAGTAATTATATATTTATTTTATTCAATCTTTTGGCAATCTATGTCATTTAATCAAGTTTATGTCTCCTTTTCGAGCCATGTAAGTCTAGATTTATGGAAAAACAAGAAATATGTGTGGAAAATATTACCAACATCCAATATTATTTGGTTGAATTTGATTAACCAAAATTTTTTAAATAGCTGATTAAATGGAATTATAAATAATGGTGTTTTGTAAAAAGTAAATAAATAAAGGGATGAAATTGTATTTTAACTTTAAATTAAAAAAAAGTAATTTTAAAATAATAAGTAATGCTATTTTCTCTCTCTTCTGTCATTTCTTTTCTTCAAGGGGTAGTTATCTTCAAGAACACACATATCACAAATATGCTATATAGAGGTTGACGGTGATAGAACAAATCTTAAATCTTAAAGGATTGTAAAAAACCAACATGTTTTTAAGAAGGAAGTTGTTAAAGTCGGTACATAGGATGCTTTGACAAAATGTTTGTTGATAAGAAACACAATAAATGTCTTAAAGTGAGCAATTTTGTGTTAAAGTAAAACTAGTAGGGAATTCTCATGGAAGGAAACAATTGAAGGGAAAGATTGAAGAAATAAGATAAGTTGATTTGATGTAACTGCAGATCTTGAGTATTGACTCTATTATAAATATGTAAATGCATGTTTAACATGTGTTGGGTGATGAATGTCTACATGGAAGGGTTGAAAATACTTTTTGGTTAAGAACAAAAAAAAAAAAAAAATCATGAATATAAATTTTTTAGGTCAATATGACCAATGCATGATGTCATGCTCCAAGAGGTGCCGTAAACATGTAGTTCGCCGTATACAATATTAAAGTTTAGGAATGACTATCTTAGTCACGTAGAGGTTTCCATATTATGCACAAGGCGTTCTTCACAATAAGGGAACACATTGAAGTAGTGCAATTTATGATGGTAGTAATTAAATTGCAATGCAAGAGAATTATATATATTAATAAACTTAAATAAGTAGACTACATTGCTTAGGAGCATACCCCCGCTAATGTCCACAAATGATTCAAATAGTATAGCTATTCATAAAAATCTGAAAAATAAAAACATATCACATATCTAACATAAAAAGGCTTATAAGAGAACTTCAACCTCAAAATCCTGGATTTTTCACTATAGTCCAAAAATCCACTAGTAATTTCCTTTTTGTCTTTATCATCGAGTAAGGTCTCAAGTTTTCTTATTTCAAATAAGATATATGGGGGTATAAGCTTTCAACATGCTCAGTGAGATACTTCCCATCATTTGCACTAACAACCATTAACAAATAAGTTTATTAGATAAAGCATATGCTATGCAACAACCACATAAACACATAAATATGTATGGTCATATGGAAACCATAGATAAAATAGATTTACCCCTTCATGGCAAGGGTTAGGGAATTCAAATTGAGGTTCTACATCCTTTACTGCTAATCTCAGAGCACTTGCTCATAGTGATCGGCAGGCGCGACTCTTCCTTAGGGACCTATTTCCTGAGCATCTGTAATTTCTCTAAGAAGCAGTAGATCTATGCTTGTGGCAGGATCTCATAGGTTTTTTGGCTCTTCGTTTAGGAGTAGCAGCATTCGATAATGTGATTATTTGCTATACTATGCATATTCAATTTATTATTTCATTCTCAATTGAGTTATTAACAATTTCCGGGGTAATCATCAAGATATATACAAACAATTCAACATGACATTGAAAGCAATGTATTAGTCAACAATTCAAGTTTGATATACTTAACTTTCTTTTATCAAACACCAATATTACAAGCATATCCATGAGTTCTCTACATGTATATTCTATTTTTATCTTTTCCTATTTTCTAGTGCTCTACTGTATAAGCACAGACAAGGTAATGAAATTAAAATAAGTACTCACTTGTCTATTAAAGCAATTTCTAGTTGAAATAATCTTCGGGAAAAGATGCCTCATAATCCTCATCACCTGAATAAAGAAATACCTAGAATGATTATTTCGTAATAGGTCTTTCTTGAATTTTTCTCTATCACTTCCATTTGTGATATGTTTCCAGTTACTAAATTTCTAATATAAAACGACCATAATTTCCTTGTTTTAACTCCAAATTTGCATTTTTGAGTCGTTTTTTCCTACTTCGAACGCTCTATCCATTTCTAAGGTTATTTCAATCGTTTAAGGTCATTTGGTTTTTGGAATTGCATCGTACAAATTGTGTCTAGACCATTTCAGTTTTGTTCTAACTCTTTACAATTTTTATCTCATTTAGACTTTCTAGACATGCCTATAATTTTTCCTATACTTAAAACACATTAGGGACCTAAAGATGGCTCATAATACAAGTATGATCCTAGTGATATTGTGCAAAATAGAATTTCCTATCAAAATAATTTTCATAGAAAGTAGAAAAGTTAAGTTTATGGAAAATTACTCTTAACTAAAAATCTCAAATCCTAGATTTTGTAAATATGGAACTTAACTAAAAATCATGGTTTTATTTAGTTTGAATCCTGAATATCTCATTACTTAAATGGAACTTCATTTAACTAATTATTTTTAAAACGTGAACTTTATGTGCTAGTGCAGAAATATTATAAGTTGTATGTTTTTTTGAAATTCTCTTAAGTTTTGGTATTTAAGAAAAATTTAGGTAAATGACTTAAATTTTCTTTCTTGAGGAAAAGAGTTTTCATATATATTTGAGAAAAGAATTTCAAGTTGTAAAATTTTTCCTAAGCATTACATGGGATCACGACATTTTAAAAATATATAAGGGCCTAGTTTTGTTTTCAAAATTTTCTTTTACACAAAGGATTTCCTAAGTTATTGAAATTAAATTTTTGAAAATTTTCACATAATGAAGAATTATCAACATTGAGATTAAAGAATTTATTTTGATAAATGATTTTCTATGTGTGCATGAGAAAAGAAATTCAAGTTGTATTTTCTCGAACATTCTTTAGGGCCTTGACATTTTCAAAATAAATGGTGTGTAGAGTTTGTTTTGTGATTTCATTTTGTAAACATTAACATCATGTTGATTCAAGAAAGAAAATAAAGTTTTCCCAACATTCCCTCCTTCATCTTGTGTGTCACGGTTTTAATAAGAAATTAAAGGATGATCTTATTTTAAAATCTTTCTTTTTTTTTTTTCCCTTGTTTGAAAAAAAAAAGAAGAAAAGAGTTTTAAGTAAATGTTTTTGTAATAAGGAATTTTCAATTTCTGAAGTTCAAAATTTCATTTTAACATAACAACATCACTATGAATACTTTATGTATATGAACATAAAACTATACTGATGAATCATTTTACTAATAGGATAAACTTAAAATAAAAAACGAAAATCAAAATAAATAAAGATATAGAAAAAATCAAAATGAAAAAAATGAAAGTCTTAGTCATGATCAAAGCTCTCCAGGACTTGAAATAATCCAATCACCATATATATATATATATATTTATTAAATGAAATCACAAAGAAATAATATGGGAGTCTTAGATTTTGGCAAGGCTCTCCGAGACTTAAATATACGGTCTCATTCAGAATTGATTTTTAACCAGTCTATGATTAGAAAATGTTTAGTCTTATTTTGACTTGAAATGGATAAGTCTTGAATAAAATAAATTGCATGAAAATAAAGTGCTTAAAATATAAGAACATGAAATAAATGTTAAATTAGTGAGCTTTTATATTGTAAAACATATACATATACATATACATATACATATACATATACATATACATATACATATACACATACATATATATATACATATACATATAGAAGTTAAGTTAGAATACATGAAATAAACAACATGAACATAAGCTTAAAGTATACCTGTAACAAGTATGCTATCTTACATTTCCACCATTAGTATTTAAACATTATGGGGTTTTGTTATGAAATATGCATAAAAATATATATACATGGTTATACACATAACATAGGGAAGTGTGTTTACCTAAATAATTTGCAAAGGAGATGTGTCTGTGAGAAAAAGAGGGAGAGGAGAAAACTTTGGAAAGTAAATAAGAGAGTTTTGAGAGTGTAAAAATAGTAATATAAAGTGAAAATTGAGATGACAAGTGTAGGTATTCATAGAGGAAAAATTATATAAATTAAAGTATGAAAAGAATATACAAAAGAAAAAAGAAATTAGAGAGGAAGAGATGGAGCAGTAGCTGACTATAAAAGAGAGGGAAAGAAAGAGAGAATAAATTAATTGAAGAAAAAAAAAGTATTAACAGAAGTATAATAATGTATGATGATTAGATATGTATAAGAATAGGTTATGTAAGATGTAATAATAGGGTGTAAGAGTGTAAGATTAGGTGTAAGAAAAAGTAGAGTAAAGTAAATAGTAAATGAATAGTAGACAAAACAAATAAATTACAGTTAGAGTTAAAAATATGCGTGTAAAAGTTATAACTGATGTTTTATGCGTCGATGAAATTTTATCTAATATTTTATGGATATTTATATTATTTAGTGTAAATTTTTTGTTGGAATATTTTATCTCATTTTACGTGTTGGTGTCTGGATATGGAAACTAATCTCGTAAAGGTTCGAAACGATCGAAGTTTTGGTGAATCTAATCATTTTAAGGCTTATACTATATAGTCGATTCATAATTTATCTCATTTTTTTTCTAATTTATTCCATATTTTATGGTTCTAGAATTATATTTGATTGAGTCAAAAGTTTCCAAGGTTTAAGGTTGACTCAGTTTGACTTTAGAGTTTCGTTTCCATTCTTGACTCTAAGGCTTTACCTATAAGATTATTGTAATATTATAAGGTTTTACAATTATAGAAAATTATTTCTTATTATTTTATTGTTAGATATTATTCGGATATACTACCTCGATTTACGGGTTAAAGGTCAAATAGATGCTTCATTTTGCATAGGGTTTTGTGTCGAACAATCATTGGATTTTTGTTTTGCTTTGAAGGTACTTGTTTTCTTAAGGTTCAATATTTAGGATTTCATATTACCATTATACTCATTAGACATTTAGGGTTATCTGACTTATCTAACATTGTCTAGGGTTTCCTAGACTTGTGATTTGGTTTGGATCGATTCTAAGGTTTTCTTAATTTTAAGGTTGAATTGGATCAATCAGGTTATAGTATGTGGAATTGTTTTAGTGGTAATACATCTTTGCTAAATTACTTATCTTTAGGGTTTCAAGTTTTACTTAATCTATATGATGTCTTAAGGTTATTGAATCTTGATCTAATCTCGTGTAGGGTTTCCAGAGTTTAGTTTTAACTTGGGCTGGTTTAGGGTTCCAATTCAGTATTAGCTATATGATTCTCATCTAAGAGTCCTAAAAAATCTAAGGGCTTACACATGAACTTCATAAGTCATGTTTAATAAAATTCACAAATGTGGTATTCTGCATCAACACAAACAGTGAACCAACTTATGTATGAGCTCATGTATAGTTAATATAGACCTTTTGTGAATACTGACCCATTTATAGATGGTTTTTAGCTTTGATAACTCACACGACCCTTTACATCAGCTATTGTATGGAGCAATTGTAGGCCTTAACTAAGCAATTAAAATTTGTTTTTGTTTGGGGGTGGGGTGGGTGTGGGAGGAGGGAAGAGGAACTTATTGCAAATTGAAAATTTTCATGTTTTAAACTTTTTGCTAAAAATCCCCTTCAAATTTACTTAATTTAATGAATTAATAACACTTAAGGAACATATACATAAATAATTAAAGTAAAGTTTAATAAAGTACATGAGGTACAAGATTGATGGAGGTTCTCTTAGTTAATCCTTTCTTCCAGCTTTACTATTGTTGACCCGATAATTCATACTAGTTCATTCTACTAATCTAATAAAAATAAGAGATTACAAATACTAATTAATCTTACTCTATCTCACTAACCTTACACACTCAATTATCATAGTTCTATAAGATTTTAAAGGTAATTCTCTCACTAAACACTAACTCTGAATAGGAAGAGTAAATACGTTTTGATTTGAGATATAGCGAAATCTCTAAGAAATTAAGCATGTAAAATAGATGCAGATTATGATGAGGCTTCTGACAACAGTAATTGATAAGTAATGAATGAAAGTTGTTGGTCCTAAATAATAATCAAGAAGGGGGGTCCAATTGATTATTACAAATTTTTGCCTTTAAAAATAATCCCCTTTCGGTTTAAAAATGATAACAATATACAAATTAAACAAATATAAAAAAAATTGCATAAAAGTAAAAGAATAGATAAAAGAAGATCAGGCAGCAATTTATAGTGGTTCCGCCTTGTGCGTGAGTCCACTCTTTCAGGTCCGAGCCGGGGATCCCATTATCCTACGGGTTTTGTTCCACTATATCCAATAAGTTTAAATTACAAGCTTGTGCAATCCTCTCTGTTCGCTTCTCACAGTTATCTTCTAGCTACAACCGATCTACATAGTCTAAACTTGTAACTAAACTATCAACTAAGAAGGCAACAACACGTTTCTTCTTTACAAAATAAGATCTTTAAATCAAATAGCTGAAGAATGTATGCTAAAATATCAGCTCGCTATTGCAAACGTAGAGAAATTATGAAAAATCTTAATGAAGTGAAACTTTTGGATTTTGTTCCGTGTTTTATTTTGTATCTTTTGTAAAGGAAAGCTTTTTGTTTTCTTGCATGAATAGTGAATAATTTCTTCTTGTCTCTCTGTCTTGTAACGCATATATCCTTCATATTCTTCTAACGTTCAAGTATTTGTTTGGAGGATAGATTCATATCCCAAATATGTCGGATAAAGATCTGTTGTCCCTGATCCTCATTTTGAATTTGAAATACAGCCGCTTGCCTTAATGAACTAAAGATGTTCTTTTTATCTTTTATAATTTTTCTTGATTTGAATTTGAATAACTTGAAACATTGAAATGAAGATAAGGTCTGCTTGATTCTCGTGATTTATCAAAATTTGGTTGTATCTATTTTGAAATTCCTCCATAACGTTGTTCTACTGGAGATAGATAAATAGGTTTCCGATATTCTAGTCTTCATCGTGATCTTCATTTTCAAGATAACATTTTATCTTGATTTGATCTTATCAGTCAAATCCATGAAAAAAGATTATAAAAATTCTCGTTCTTATATTGAAATATATCAATTCAAATAATTACTTTGTCTTGAGATGAATCCCGTAATATATGACTTTGTCTTAAAAAAAATATTTCTGTTGATGACGAGAGAGAATTTAAGGGTCTATTTGTTTGCCTTTTTCCCACAAATACAGACACTTTTTTCAAACTTTTTTCTAAGAAATTATTTATCAAGAAATATATATTGAAAAAAAAAGTTGACAGTTTTCATCAAATAGATCAAATAGATCAAATATAGATGCAAATCAGACATATTTACACATATCATTTGAAAAGATACAGATACAGCAGATAAGATGAAAAAACAGACCATCAAACAGACCCTAAAAAACATTTGAATCCTCTAGGATATTTCTATCTTTAGTGGAATCAAATAAGTATATTATCGAAATATACTTATTATCTTGGAGCTAGGTCTTAAAAAAATCTTTATATTTTTCTGAAAAAGTAGTTCGTATTGTTTGAGAATTAGAACACAATAACTTCTAGTTGGAAATACTTGTTCTTCAAAAGTTCCACTAAGGTTCTGGAAAAAGTTCTGGTTTTCTGGAAAAATACTTCATCCTTAACTTAACCTTATGGAGAACATTCTATATACTTTATAGTCCTTGAAAAATTCTTTGATAATGTTGTTGTTTCTCTCAATTCTTATGTATTCTTTTTTTTATGATAAGTAGAGCATGTAAACCATCGATATACAACATCATTTACCCATTCATCTTGAACTCACCATGTTTCTCTAAAGTTCTGTGAAAGGCTCTGTAGGTTCTATCTAATCACACACACACACATACACGCGCACACACATGCATATAAATTCTACACACTAAATCTCATAATTGGTTTCTTGATTATTTTGTTATCATCAAAACTTTAGTTAATAGAGAATCTACAAAAGTTCACTTGAAACTATTGCTTGATGTCTTGTATCAAATAATTTGAACTTGTAAACCCCTAGATTTTGTGATAACCTTATAATAAAAACCTTAAAATCGGAAGTCAACAAGAACCCTAAAGTCAAATGGATCAACAACAGACCTAGGATTCGACAATCTCGTACGTGAAACCCTAAAATCATAAAAATAAGATAACCTTAGATTATAATGAGGAATGATGTCATGTAACCTAAAAAGGTCAAATTCATAAAAAAATTCGCTTGTTTCAAATCCGAACCGGATCAGTTTTTGGAAACAAAGTTTCGACACACGAAATGGTAAAAATATTTTGATAACATGCTTAGACTTGTAATGAGATGAGGAATTGTAAAATATCAGTTGTAGAATTTTACTGCTCCTAAAACTATCATATATAGATTGTTTACGCGTATTTTTCTTACTATCAGTATTTTATTTGTCTAGTCACTAGCCATTTACTATTCACTACTATTCATTACTATTCCTCTATCTCTAATTTTCTTATTACCTATTCTTACAACCTTACATATCTATATCTTACATTTTTCATTTCTAATATAACTTTTTACATAACTTCTGTTACATTTTGTTTGCTTTTCTCTACCAAAATTAATTTTTTTATCATACTCTCTCCCCCCTCTCTCTAAGGCCAGCGCTACATCTATCTCTCCCTCTCAATTTATTTTATTTTTAATTTTTTTATTACATCTAATTTCCTCTACATTTCTCTATAAATATCACATCTTCCTTCACTTCTCTCACACGGCTCTTTTTACATACAAAAACTCTATCAAAATCTCTCCACAACTTTCCTCTCAACAATTTCCTCTTTACTTCCATAAACCATCCAATTCTCTTTAGGAAAAATCCTAAACACACCACCCATTCATTTCTTTCAACTTCAACCTTTCATCAGCCTTAAGTAAAAATCCTAAACCCCTTTTTTGTTCATGTAGCATAATATGAACAATATGTGTGTTTTGATTCTATATAATCCTCTTGATGCTAATGCTAGGGAATGGAATGATGAAAAACAACATGTTGTTCATGTCTTGTTCGTATTCATAATGTGTTTTTATTATATTATGTTCTTGCTTCTAACCTAACATTTATATGTTAATATGTATAAGTATATATCTATATTTTTTAGAGCCTAAATGCTCACTAATCTAAGTTTTTATTTATGCTTTTTTTTGCACACTTATTTATTTCATGTAAGTAATCAAGCCTAGTTATTCTAATCTTAGCCTTGTCCTCCTCAAGTCAAAACGTTTTTGGGACTTGTTCATAATCTAAGTCTTGAGGAGCCTTGATATGAATCTAAGACTTCCATATATCCTTATTATTTTTTTTGCTTTTCTTTATGGGATTTGTCAATTTCTAAGTCCTAAGAAGACTTGAATAAAGATCTAAAACCTCCATAACTTTCTTTTTTTTTTTTTGCTTAAACTTTCTTATGTTTTTCTTTTCTTTTTATGAAACTTGTCCATATCTAAGTTCTGGGAAGCCTTCAAGCTAAGACTTCCAAATTTTGTTCTTTTATATATATATGTTTATTTATTTATTTATATCTTTTATTTTCTATATAAGTTATTTTAGCTACATAACTACAAATTCATATTCATGTATGATTATAATGTTGTTGTCTTGATAAAGTTTTCAAAGAAATAAAAGGAGTTATTTTCTTTCATTTAAAATAGGACTAAACTCTCAATAAGCATGAGTTTAAACAATTAGGAGAAATTTTTAGTAAAACATAGAATAATAGTTCAACTACATTAGTTCCAAAAGTGCTAAAGTAAATTTTTATAAGTTTTAAATATTGATAATTCTTTATTATACAAATTTTTCTTAAGAATTTTTTTTATAGCTGCCATACCAAAACTTTGAAGAATACTAAGAATCAAACAATTTTTCTAAATTGAGTTTAGAAGCAACTCACTAGTTAGAAATCCAATTAGGAAATAAATTAGTAAACAACTTTAAAAAATGGAATTTTAAGAAGTAAATTTAATTTTAAGAGATTAAGAAATATAAAAATAATAGATAAAATGAGTAGGTTCTCCTTTATAATAAACCAAGATTTTTAAATTTCTTTCCAACAACAACTTAAAAAGACATTTTGTAAACTTCATTTTTCAAACTCTTAGAATGAATTATTTTATGAAAAATCATTGTTGGGACAACACCACTAGAATCATGCATATAATATGAATATATATATATATATATAATAAATGATTTTTCAACTATATAAATATCTGTATGCTTGTTGTGGAATTTTTGGATGGTATAAAGCTTGGGAAAATTACAATATAAGGGCTAGAATTTTCGTGCTAAATCTATACCGACCCGTTTTGGAACCAAAATGGTTTTAAATATTAAAAATAACCTTATAAATAAATATATCTTTTCGAGTAGGTAGAAAATGACTATTAATATGCGAAATTCCGAGTTAAAATGAGCAAGTTATGGCCACTTTAAGTTGGAATTTCTCTTCATTGGAATTTTGACACGAATACTAGAGTAGAATTAGAAAGTTTAAATAGAACTTCAATGAGATACTCATTCCGAATTCTTTCATTTATGCGATGAAGTTTTACGGGATCTGTATTCGGAGGACTATTACGAGTGAAGGATTTTTGGTAAGAATGGCCAAGTATATCGAGATGCGAATCATTGTCAATTAAATTTGTATGCTATTATCATGATAGAGTGTTTATAAATTCTATGATCACTCTTAAGATACCTTAATTACATGACAAGAAGCAAATTAATTGATTCAGGCATATCACAAAATAAGTCTCATTGTATTAGCTACTATGCTTACGGTGGGACAAAAGTATAATAATGAGGTTCACAGGGGCCCGCAAGTTTGCAAGGATGGGCAAATAAGAGCCTAAAAGAACTATTTAAAGATGAATGAATGGGAGCCTGAAAGAACTATTTAAAGATGGAGCGAGTAGGAACCCATAAGAACTATATAATTTTATTATAAAGTAAGGTCATAAGGGGCCTGAAACATCGAACTTCGAATGGAGGACGTAAATCCATTCGAACATATGATTTCCGGCTGATCATATGTATTGCTTGCTCATGTGTTTGATGCATTTCATATGCTTGTTAATAACTTGTTTGATTTCTTGTTACAAGCATACTAATCTAGGAATATTCTCACTAAGCTAGTTGAGCTTACACCCTAATAGATTTTTGTTGATGCTGGACCAATATCTCTTATACAGGAGGTCTCCATTTGTCTGGGTAAGATCACGCTTTTGGGAAGCTTTTGAGGGAAATCCTTTTGGAGATCTTAGAATAGATTTCCTATAAAATCTTTTTGGTTCCAGTTATTGTTATATGTAAGACCAAAATTATATTATGATCCTCGAAGATTTATTGGGGGAATGCCTTTAAGATGATGTAAAGGCCATATTATTATGATTTTGAGGATAAATGTTTATTGAGATTCTTGTATGCTGTATTTATTTTCTCGAACTACACACTCCATTGGTGTCTCCTAATGTTGTGATGGACGCCTTACATATGGTGTCGAAGCTTTCGTGTGACTTCGGAAAGTCATTCTTGAGCTTTAATACCATATGAGGTAGACTGCCACGTCTAGAATACCCTTTGGGGCATGACATAACTTCTACTACTCTACATATCCTTCTCATCAATGGTTTATTTTTTATTTTTTGTAGATAATTACCACTTCAACAAACAATAGTCATTGATATCTTGATATGCTTCATCCGTAAGACAACTTCTTGATATTTAACTCACTTGAATTTTGAATCTTCGATTGGCTTGATATTGTTAAAAAAAAAAAATCCCTTTCTGATATCTATTAAAGATAATTACATCCATTAAGATTATATGAAGAATAAGTCATGGACTATCTTGTAATATTCAAAAACTAAAAAAGAAAATATCTTCATCACAATATCCAAATTTCTAAGAATTACCACATCCTAAATTGAAATGGATTGAAAGTAACTTGGTTTTGTTTTGCATGCTATACTTTAAAAATTTATTTTTAGTCACAAAAAAAAAAAAAGGCTTGAACTAAATAGAGTGAAAATCCCCATTGGATATTTATCAACTTTAGTGGAACGTAGTAAGTGTATCACCCAAATACACTTAACAAGTGGAGTTAGGTCTTCTTAAATTAATCCAACTTAGTTTTAAAACAAACCTTTCAAGATTAAGCATTCCACATATTTTGCATTGTCATGATTCTAATAATCTAATGATTCTTAAACACTTCTAAACATTCTTCTACAATACATTATGACAAAGCATCTTACATTGGCTCTTATGATTCATTTGCCTCATTCACATTCAATCTCGTTGAATCATATCTTAATTTTTCTTACTGCAAACTCAATAAATCAGTTAGAAACACTTTATTCTTTTTATTATCATCAAAATTAAACAAAAGAACTTAATAGCTACTTTCTTTAAACTTGTAAATTTCTCCTCTAATGCACATAAAACCCTTTTGAACCTTTTCTTTAAGTTTGAATTACACTTTTAAACCTTGAAATCGAGATTAAGTCAAACTAAAAACCAATTTCATAAGATTAGGTATCAAACAACCAAATGATAACCATAAGTTAGTTTATGCAAAATTATATGAAACCAATATGCAATTAGTGAACATATAAGATGCAAGATGAATAAAAGTAGGTTTTAAATTCATTTTGTATTAGGTTCTAGGAATTTTATAGCTTTAGTTTGTTTTGAGAGGACATTCCAGGTATGCATATACCTTATTTATTGTCTATGCTTGTTAAGATAGAATCCTAAATTGATTAATTAAATGCTTGGCCATAAACTTGTTTATTGTGTGTACTTAGCAGTGGTTAGTGGATCAGGAATACTAGTGATGATAATATGGTACCTTAATGATCATTGCGTGACGTTGTCCTTACCTAGAGTCATATTTAGAGATGATTAAAGGTAGATTTAGGTGATTTGGACTCATGGAAGTTGGATAGTATGTAATGTCGTATATTACTATGTTTACATGTGGTAGGAAACTAAACTATCTCTATGTTACTTTCTTAGCTTAAAATTAAGAAAATAAAGGTCAGTTGTTGCATTAGTGGTATGTGTGCATGTGAATTTATTGTGGGTTAATCATGTGCATGCGGTTGTGGTGTATAAGTACTGGGCTTTAGCGCATCCCTTTCTCTTTTTTTTGGGTACATGTGATTTGCTATTAGTTACAAAGTGAAGTGTATAATTAACTAATGAATATTGGGAGCCACACTAGAATTAGTAACTCTCAAGAAGATCTAAAACTAGAGTTATTAGTATGTGAACTCAAGTATGCCACATAACATTATATGATGATATTAGATGTTTAGATGTATCTTGAGTATTGGAGAAAACTTGATTATATTTCATTAATTTGGAGTTTACCCTTACTAAACACATAATATTTTGCTCCCTTTTATATACTTATATGTGCATATAAACTAATAATGTTAATAGAATTTATATTTGACAAAGTGAGTGCAACTAAAATAATTGAGGAAGAAACAAAAAATTAGTTAACTAACTACAATTATTCAAAGAGTAACAATGAGTTAGTAGTCAAGAAACTTAACAAAAATGCTACCCATAGATTTAAATAAATTAGAGTGGTAATTAGAGACACCTTATATGTTGATCAAGCCTTGAGGGATCAACTACAGTGGCCAACATATACCATATGATTACCAAAGTGAAAGGTTAATAAACATTCAATAAGAACTTTGATTTAAATGATAAAAGCGCTACTTAAAAAACAAACAATCTAGCAAATTTATCTAAGTACTTTCCTAAAGATAACATGTAATTATAAATAATTAACAATAGAAAAAATATAAAGAATTTTGACCATCACAATAAAGTAAATCTAAATTATGGAATTATATAATTGAGCTTATACAACGAATAGCTACGACCCAATTAAATGTATGTAAGATCAACAATTAACAAAAAAATGACAATAGATCAAATATTAAAAATTATACATAATAATATGATAACTATAAGGAAAAAGAGCATATGTAGTGTGACTGATGAATTGATCTTTCGTTCATATCCAATTAAGGTCATATAAATGTGTCAAATGTTATTGATGGTTTCACCATGTCATGTCAAGTCTTATCTTGTTGAGTCATATTATGTTGAGTCAAGTCGTATTAAATCTCTCTTGAGAGTCAAGTTATATGTCAATCTAATACTCAGATGGTTATTTGTCTAAAATGGATCTTTTCCTTTACGAGTTAATTATATACACTTGATAGTTGTAATTGCATAAGTAAAAATAAATGTTATAATGATATTATAGAATATTTAATTATAGTAATTGTTGTATATTTAAGATATGTCCTCTAAATATTATATGGATCCTTATGTAAAAAATTGTATACTATGTAGAATTTTGATTCGATATAATGATTGATTTTTTTTAAAGAAGCAAGGGTTAATATTTAATGATTAATACAAGTAATTGACAATTAAATGTATATTTTATAATATTGCATGTAGTGGATTTTGTTTTTCCATTCCAATGGTTAGTGAATGTTTAAATTATCATTAACATAGTTTTTGAAAAGTTCTTGATATGTGTCTTAAATTTCTTTGTTATATTTGTCATTTTTTTTTTTGGATCTTATTGTAATGCTCTAAAATTACAGACATTTACAACCTGCCACGTGTTCATATTAAATATGAGCATGTAAAGGTACATAATCTGTTACAACCACAATAAATGCTGAATATAGCCACTAACACACATTCATTACTTTGCCTATAAGTCACAACCATACATTAGATAACTTCACATGTAAACACAAGAGTACTCATAAGAGCCACATGGCTTATAGAGTCCATCTTACAAATAAACATCATAACTTCACAATTTGGTCCATGCCCTAACTTAACACTTTAGTACATATAGGACTATACTATAAACATAAACACATTAGGATTCTTTGTCTCCATAAAACTAATAAACCTAATTCTAATAGTTAGCTAAAGAATCATCTCCATCAATGTTATATCCGAAGAAGTCAAACAATAGAGGAGTCTCATCTATGCCGCAAAAAGAGAGTAACCTAAAGCCTAGTATAGTGCAAACAAACAATATTAAACTCACATTTAAATTATATGTATAAATGCTACAACATTCACTGAATCATCAACACATTTTAGCTAAGCAATCAACAAAAGGTTTAGCTTAATTAGATATAGACATATTTCAGTTTCAAACTGAAAACCATTACCAGCAGTTTTAGAACCGAAAATAGACCGGTTGGCCTATTCCAAAACTAACTATAGAACTGCCGATTTCACGGTTTCTAGATGGTTCTTTAGCTTAGAACCGATGGAACCAGCAGTTTCACTCAGTTCTATTAAAAAAAGAAAAAGTAAAATAATATTAAATATATAATCATTAATATTTAAATTATTTAATATAAATAGTAAAATTTATGACTTATTCATAATATTTAATATATTATTATCAAAGACACAAATAAACATAAATTAAAATTATATATAATTAGTTTATATAAGCTTCTTCTAAAAAGAAAATTTATTTCCTTAATAATCCGAGACTATTTTTTGCATTGTAATTTTTTTCCTCTAAAGTATTTTGCAATCTTATATTACTAAGTACAATAGATATTGGATGTATTTGTGTACATATAAATGCGCATTCTAAACAAATTTTTAAAAATTTAGTTAAATAATTTAACACTTTTAGATCCAATAATTATTTTGAGTTTAAAATTTATTTTATTAAAAGATAAAAGCCATTTACTTTTATTTGAAAAAAGCAGTTCCACGATTCTAAAATTGGAACCGGGAACCTTTAGTTTCATGAAACCAGATGAAAATTATGGGAGATGGTTCCGATTTCGGTTCATCGATTTCAAGACCAAAAACCAGCGGGTTCAGTTTTGGAACCGTGCTAATGTTTAAATTTAATAACCTAGTACGCCATATATATATATATTGATTATTTGGTACTCTTGGCACTTCCTAGCTCTACCTAGATTCTTTTCATGTACAACTCTCCTTTGGGATACTGTCACATATAGATCATTGCATTGTCGTAATAATAGCATTGGTACTTCCTACCTATTACTAATAGCCACACATAAACGACAAAGCTTTCAAGTCAAATATACAATTAGTAAGTTTAAATATAACTATACCCTAGGCATCCACAAAAATCAAGCGAGGTATACATGTACCTAAAATATTGATTTGTCATGGGTTCTAGAATCCACTAACTTAGTTACATATCAATCAAGTCATTAGAACCAATTAGACTTCCACATTTACCTACAATCTACACTCGTATAATCTTTACTTATACCTCATTAGAGTTTAAGTTTTAAAGTCTTGGAATGTAGATAATTCTTAAAGGAAGGTATAACATATGTTTTGATTTTTTTTGAAGGAAAAAGCAATTTTAAGAGTATTTACAATGTGTATGGTCGCGACCTTGGTTGTGTACTTGTATACATACAAGGTATAGCTTGTACATAGTTAGTGTACTTCCATTATTCTACACATTCAATCCTTAGAGAGGTACATGGCTTAACGCATTGGCCATGTACTTTTAGAATGTGTCCTTTTTGTCCATTGTTCATTTGTTTCACTTGTAACTTGTTTTAACCCTTTTACACATGTTGTTTTGACCACTCTAATGTCAAGTGATAAGTCAATTACCCAATCTTAAGAAGTCAAATGTCTAGAAGATAAAAAAGTTATATAAATCCATATTATCTTCTTGATATTTCGTTCAAATGTCTGAATATATGAAAGGAGATGAAGAAAGATATAAAGGAACCATTTCCTTTCCACAAACTTACATATTAGTTATTTTGAACATATCTTTTAAATTTTGAATAAATGGACCATATTACCTCTCTTTAAAAAACTATCAATTTCTTTACCCTTTATTTAATATTTTTATTTAAGGTATTTCACTTATATTATTGAAAAATCAATGAAATAAAGATGTAAGAAGTATAAATTAAACAAAATGGAAACAAAAAATTGCAATCCACCAATTTGTCTCTGCCATTAAGTTTGTAATCAATGTAGTATATAAATAATCAATGCTCATAGATCTAATAAGCATAAGAAAAAAAAGGAAATTTTATAGTGTGTTCATTTTATTAGAGAAGTGGTTCCTAATGTCATTAAACGGTTCATATTTAGAGTTACTTATGTTTGAACATTGTGATACTTATCTATCATATGATTATTTTAATGGAAAGATAATAAGATGGATGAGTCTTGTGGATTGGAGATATAGGGTCCAAAAAAGTATATGTGATATTAGTTTTTGAATTTTATCTATTTTATAATTAATTATTTGGAATTTAAAAGTACTAATTTAGTACATATGTTTTCTTTTTTTCACTCTTACAAATTATTTGTGTGAATTTTTACGAATTTTTTGTATTTAATTACCCAAACTTTGCTTAATTTTTTCAAGTAACTATATATTCTAGTACTATAAATTATTAATTACTTAAAATTTAGGCACCAAATATTACTTAATAAAAAACCTTTCACATTTTTATAAACTTATTTTTTAAGGCATATAATTAATTTTAAAAGTGGATAAATAATTTTACACCCTTAATAATTGTTTAAGGAAATCTATTAAGTATAACAAATTGCGAAAAATTATGGTTCGACTAACGAGAGCTTCAAGCACATGCCGATTATTAAAAAATAATTTCTTTTACACTATTTATAAATTTAACAAAAAAAGATATAAAATTATATATATATATATTTAGTGTAGTTTTTGGGAATATTACATATATAATATGCTTTTAAAAAAAATTCTACAAAACAAAATTGTGAAAAAAATTATAAGAATAGTGTTACTGTATTACACATTAGAGGTGTGATATAGAATTTGTATGTGTGTCGCATGTTTACCATGTCATACACATAAAAGTATTCAAATGTATATCACATGGTTGTTATGCGATACACATATAAAGCTATATAACATAATCAATATATGATACAATGCGGCTTAAACTTTTGATTGGATAAATTATTATATTGCATCTTGTTGATGCGATACACTTGTGGAGTAGTGTATCTCATTTATAAGATATGATGCAGTAATCGTAATTTGGTATTTATATAATTTTTTTTTAAGCAGAGGTAGGAGCGGCTTTTGCCTGTAATTTTCTATAAAAGGCAAATATAAGGCCGGGTCGGTCTGGAGGTTTGGAAGTTGGTTTCATTATTAGTGGCATGAGAATGTAATTAACAGTAACTTGAAGCCCGTTTCACTAACAGACCATTCTCCTTCTTCCTCCTGAGTCCTGGTCCTGTCTCGGCCTGTTTAATCCACTTATTTATATTCATCCAACAAACACCTTCCTCACAAATGGCAGAGTGAGCGAATATAAACAGAATAATTTTCGCTTTCACACTCCCAAGAAAACCCAAAAAAACAAATCCAATTAATAATAAAAAGAAAAAAAAAATTATATAGTTAAATAAAAGAGTATAATTGTATTCTATACCTTGAAAGTGAATACTCACTGCTTCTGCTCAGTGCCCTGTGCCTTCTTCACCCTCTCTCTCTCTCTCCCCACTACTTTCCATTACTTTCTCTCTCTCTTCTTTCCTTCTTTACCTCCCCGTCACTTCTACTGAACCCGTTACTGTCTTTCTTGACCTTCTGTGCTTTAACAATGGAGCCAATAATGGAGCTTCTTTGCAGCCTTGAAGCCTTTGGCATAGTGTAGCTTCTCTCTCTCTATCTCTAAGAAAGTAAAAGAAAGCCTTCTCCTCCTCCTCCTTTTCTTCCTTCCTCTTCTTTTTCTTATTTCTCCCTTTCTTATCTATCACCGGATATGGGATTCCGGCGCATGGTAGCAGGAAACTTAGATCCAGAGCGAAAGAGAAGTGGAGGATTGAGGACAAAACAGGCGGGACGAGGATCGTGTCGTGGCAGCTAGGCAGGGCGTTTAGAAAAAAAACACAGAAAGTAGTTTCGTTTTTCCGTTATAACTGAAAAAACAGAAAAGCGTACGGTCCGTAACAGAAAAAAAACTTTGCGAGCTTGTTATTTGTTTAGATTTCCAGAAGAAAGAAAGTACTACTTGTTGGAGAGCTCGAAGCGGAGAAGCAACAATATTTACTTATAGCGATGGGGTACTTGTTGAAAGAAGCATTGAAGAACCTGTGCGGTGTGAATCAATGGAGTTATGCTGTGTTTTGGAAGTTTGCTTCCCAAAACCCTAAGTATGTCCTTCTTTTCTTTCTTCTTCACTTAATAATTCATTACTCAGAATTTCGCGTTTATAGTTGAAAATTTCTTTACGATTCATCTATGTTCGGATAAATGTTTGTTGTGTCGTAGTACTACATGTCTCAAGCATGTCCTTACTAATCGCATTCAAGCATTTGAATAATTATGAGAAGTGGACGGTTATTCCATCAGATCGTGTATGCATGAGTGTACGGACATGCTTGAGTCGGAGATTCCAGACGACCGATATCTGTCCCATTTTGGCTGCTTCGATTACGAGTGTTGGGTTATAAGTCTTTTGAGCTTGTTTGTATCTTGCTTAACAGTCCTTTTATTCGGGATGGGCTGCAAATTTCAATTTTAACTGGAAGAAAAGGTATAAATTAGCATTATTTTTATAGAAACGTTTGAAAATTTAGGGATATGTTTTAGAATTTTCGATCTTAAGGGAGCTGGGATGGACATCGTTTGATGTCTGCCACGGCGGCTATTGTTTTCTAAAATGTGGGAAGCCCAATCGAAGATATTGAAGTGTTCAAATTAATCTTGAAGCAAGTTTTATCTTCTGTTTTATTTTGGTTTGAGTTTATGCATGGGTGCGAGTTTTATGCTGCATGATGATGACTTCGGATTCCTTGGAGATGCTGTTCCTTTTGTTTTCTCCCCATTTATTTTTATCTTAACATGCACTCTGATTTATTTTACTATGTTTAACTTGTTAGATTTATTGATTTGTTTTTGCCCTTTTGGAATTTTATATGTTGGATTCCATTGTGCTTTGTCCCTTTCAGCAACAGGACTAGATTTTGTTATGTTGTGAATATGGCAAACCCAAGTTCAGTCGTTGCAATCCTGCAGTTAGTTGATGTCATGAATGCTGATACTTCCGTGGTTGATACTTGCGGAATCTGCCGATTTTGTTTTATTCCATTGCATGGCCATGATTGGGCTGTCTACTTCCAACCCGATGAACTACTTTGCAGTTTCACAAAGAAATAGTTGGATTTTAACTGCTGTCGTACAGTCATATATAGTGATTGTTGTCCCCACATGGTTAAAAATTCCCCTTATTCAACATTTACTATTGAATCTGATGGTATGGAAGCAAAGTGTTGATCAAATAAGTGTAGTATTTTCAGTTGAGGAAGTTTGATTTTTGTTTTGCTCGATTGGGTTTGACTATCACTTTCCCCAAGCTAACCCTTTTGTCATGTGAGTTATTGAGACAGGTTTTGGGTAATTATACTAAATTAGAACTTGAGTTCTTTCTGGCTGTACTGTAATGCTTATTGCTCAGCAGGCTTTTAATTTGGGAAGAGAGTTACTACGAGCCCCTAGCTTTGTCTATTCCTCAAGCTCCTTCAAATGATTTTTGTGAAGCCTCATTTGATTATGCAAAACGAGGCAGAATTGCTGCTGAGAATTCGTCCTTGCAGCCTGGGTTTCGATCACTGGATGACATACCATCCCTTGTGAATAGAATGATGATTGATAATCAAATCAGCATAGTTGGCGAAGGGTGGGTGTTTTGTTTCATTTCCCTTCTGATCATAATCTGCTTTACCTTTTTGTGACATTTAACAGCTTGGCTTTTCTTCTTCAGAATCATTGGCCGATCTGCATTCACAGGGATTCATCAATGGATCCTTGCAAATAATTTCTGTAAAAGTATCCATCCACCAGAGGTATGTGGACCAATATTGACTGTGGTCAAAGTTATTCCATCTTTCGCTCGTGATTTAATACTTTCTCAGTCTTTAAGAAAATTCCTTTCACGATGATAATGGCCCAGTATGTGTGGACTCACTTTTGGCTATTTCTCCATGTTCACTTCCTAGAGCTCTTGTAGGAATATAATCTTTCCCAATCTATTCTCCTTAAACATAAGTTTGAGTCTATTATCTCAAAGTATCATATGCAGTAGTGACTATATTTATTTCTCAGTTTACATTCTTAGGCTCTCACTGCTACTCTATTGGGTTGTGTTGCCTTTTAAGTTAACTTTAACTTCAATTTGGTTGATTGTTTTAGGTCTCAAATGAAGTGCAGCATCAGTTTTTATCTGGCATTCAGGTGTGCAGCTTTCCCATTCATATTGTTATTATCGTCTCTGTTTCTTCTAGTAATACTCGCTTTCTTTTTGCAGACAATTGCTGTTATTCCTGTTACACCTCATGGAGTCATTCAATTTGGTTCTTCCTATGCTGTAAGTCTTTATTTTTTATGTCTTTCATCTTTAAGATACCACAATTCTCTTATCACATGCTTCTGTACTGGGAGTTTTTGGGCACTTTTAATTTTCTTTAACTGAACTGGAGCCAAATTATTTTTATGGCTAGGGCATTTTTAAGATTATCTCACAAATAAATTCAGTGAAAAAAAGTGAGCAGAATGGTTGATGATTGCAGCTATTTTTTCTGGGCTGCATGCTATATTAATTGATCAAGCTGTTTGCCAAACTTCAATCATAGCAATTACCTCATATACACTTTAGATAGTTTGTCATCGTGTTGCTTTAATTTCTCAAAGCTTATTTTTACATCTCATTATTATGTTTATCTCCTTGCTTCAGATAATGGAAAACCTGGGTTCGTGAATGATGTGAAGAGTTTAATCCTGCAATTGGGATGTATCTCTGGTGCTCCTTTTTCTGCCAGTATTATGACACAAACTGGGGTACAGGAATATGGTGAAGGTTGTTTTACAAATCCAGCTGAGAATTGTGGGTTGACAGGCTCCGCTGCTTTGATGGCTGATACAACTGAACAACCTTTGTATCTGGATCAAACTTCAAGGAATATCAGTCAATTATCTTGTTCGCTAATTAAAAATTTTCAGGATAATGCACAGAGTGCTGCTTCTATCTTCCAAACTCCTAAGCCGGATACAGCCTTTGCTGAAACCCAAAATAATGAACACCAATTAAAGGTGGACCATCTCATGAGAACTTGTCTTCCTGGCAGGCATCAGACTGAGGCTGGGGTAGCCAGGGCTGAAGTAATTCCATCAAATTTGGATGCGTGGTTGAATCAGCAAGGTTCTTTGCAAAATTTGGGATCTGGAATGAATTATCATCCCAAGCTTAGTAATTTAAGGGCTAGTCATAGCACCTTATGTCCAACTGAAAAACAGGCATTTTCCAAGGTGATTACTCAGAAACCTGCAGATGGCAAGACCAGTGCATTACATAAAACCGTCACCTCTCTGATGAGGATTAATGGAGATTTGTATCTTCATTCCCAGAGAGCTTTGGATGCTTCTCAGCCACTTGAAGGAAGTGATTTTACTCATGGGGTAAATAGTGACTTGACTTCCGTTTCTGTTTTTTCCTCTTGTTTGGAGGGTCTTATGATGAAAAATGAGTTTGTGCAGCCCCTCAATTCCTTATCAAAAGATCTAAATGGACATATCTCTTTGGATGAGCCTGGATCACTTCATGCTTCTGAGAAACACGAAATTGGAAATCATGTCATATATGCAAATATTAAGCATGAAGATGTATCCTCTCAGGAGCTGATAGGGGATGATTTTTTTGATGGTTTGTGTGGGGATTCAAAGAGCAAGATAATGAACAAATTTGAAAATTTGCTTGTTGATTTATCATGTGGTGATGCTAACCCACATAAGATGGATGGGGCAATTTCAGCATCTGTAACAACAATAGAAGCAGGAAAAGATTTATGTGTGTCTGATGCAGGCTTATCAGATGTTGATATGTTCTCTATGATAGGCAGTGATCATCTTTTAGATGCCATAGTATCTGGGGCTTGCTCTGCTTCTAAGGAAAGACCTAAAGGCTTGTCTGGTAAGTCAGCATTGACAAAAGTGGAGACTGCTCAATGTGATTCTCCATCAAATCAAAGAATTTGTGTATCGAGCCAGATGCAAGGTTCAATTGGATTCTCAAAACCTATTGAAAATTCTGGGCACCAGGATCCTGGTCCTTCAAAGTCTGGACATAGCAGGATTGACATAGGCAGTTGTTCACACAGCAGTTCTTTCAATGGTTCGCACATTACGTCATGGGTTGACCAAGTTCACAATGCAAAGCGTGAGAGCAGTGTCTCTACCGCATATTCCAAAAGGAACGATGAAATGAACAAGCCAAATCGTAAAAGGTTAAAACCTGGAGAAAGTCCACGACCAAGGCCAAAAGACCGCCAAATGATCCAAGATCGGCTTAAAGAACTGCGGGAAATTGTCCCAAGCGGTGCAAAAGTAATAACCCTATACTCATTTCCTCTTTAAGAGAAGTTTTGTTCATTTTGTCTATGATGGTATAAATTGTGATTCTTCTGGCCTTTTTTGTTATTATCAGTGTAGCATAGATGCACTCCTAGAACGTACAATCAAGCATATGCTGTTCTTGCAAAGTGTTGCGAAGCATGCAGATAAGATCAAACAAATTGGGGAACCTAAAGTATGTACTCTGCCTGTGAAATGCTTTTTTCATGTTGAACTTATAAATGCTTTAATAATATTCCTATCGGGTGCCTAGCTACATGGGACATAGCAACTAAATACTTCATCTTTATGACTGTCATAATGGCCTAGTGGGAGAAGGTGCCATTAGTTGTTTTGTCATAGTGTTATACTCTATCATTTCCTAATGTGGGGAATACACTTCTAAGCCAACTAATTTTTTATGTTTACGTTGTTGCATGAGCAAGAAATTCGTTCTACTAACAAAGAAATTCTTGTGACTAGCAAAGAAAAGGAAAAAGAAGAAAAGAAAAATTAAAAAGAAAAAGAAATTCTTGCGACTAACAAACTTCTGCTCAGGGACTTGAGTTTTGCGCGGCAGCTGTATTCAAAAAGCTTGCTTGTGATATGAGGTGATAGTTATTCTAGTCACTTACCAGGTTTTCGCTTCAATGCAGATTATCAATGAAGAAGGTATATTGCATATGAAAGACAGGTTTGAGGAGGTGCAACGTGGGCTCTTGAATTTGGATCGCAGTCATTAGTTGTCCTATCATTGTTGAGGATCTGAATGCACCCCGTCAAATGCTTGTGGAGGTAGCATTTGTCTTTAATGTGCATGAAATCAGATTTCTATGTTGTCTATAGCCTCCCTCTCCTCTCCGTTCTCTTTTTTTTCGGTTTGAGTGTGAGATCTAATCTCTTACCATGATAGGTACTCTGTGAAGAGCGGGGCTTCTTCTTAGAATTGGCTGATTTAATAAGAGGATTAGGGTTGACTATATTGAAAGGAGTCATGGAAGCTCGAATGGACAAGGTCTGGGCACGCTTTGCTGTGGAGGTATCATTCTTGTACAATTCGCATTTAATCATGTCATAAGAGTCAGGCATAGAAAAGACAATGTATTTGAACTCCGTTGATTTTGAAAGTCAACGGGCGGTGTTTTCATGCATATACTATGTGATGCCAGGGTGATCCATAACCATCGTGGACTGTCACCCAAAGTACCTGGTGACTTGGTTTACACCATGCCAAAATTTGATTGTGGAGCTAACTATGATATCTTAGGAGGTCCTGGGTTGAAAACCTAATTGGTTGTGCTTCAATTTTTAGGTAGCGCCCTTTTTTTTTTTTTTTTTTTCATTTTATAAAATTCTTTTCATAAAGGGACACAACGACAATTAGGCCATGTATCTTTAGGCGCATGGGGACGCATGCAAACTCATACATGGAGCCAAATATAAAAAAAAAAAAAAAAAAAAAAAGAAGAAACAACTCAAAGTCGTTCTTAATAGGTGGAGTTAGATGTTATCATGGGTCGGTTTGAGTCTACAACTAGAATGGAACTGCCGGCCGGTTTCTAGTTTTTCTGAACAGTTGGTTCCCACGGTTCGGTTCCGGTTCCTCTAGAACCGAGAACCATGAAATTAAAAAAAAAAAAGTTACTTGAATAACCTTACTTAATTTAAGTAAAAAAATGCAAAATAAACTTTTAACTTGAAATAATATTAGGAACTGTGAAATTTAAAAAAAAAAACAGTTAAATAACCTTATTTAATTTAAGTAAAAAAAATGCAAAATAAAGTTTTAACTTGAAATAATATTGGAACTAAAAATAATTATTTATAACTCATTAGTTAAAAGAAATTTTACAGTTGTGCATTTATTCATATGCAATTACTTGTACTTTTTTAGTTGTCATATTAGCAATGTAGGACTATAAAATAAATATATAGACAAATCTTACAAATACAAATAAAAATCTCACATTATTAGGAAATAATAGTTCATTTTGGTTAAAAATCTATATAAATGTAACAACACTTGATTTTAAATATATTTATTACCTGTTTTGTTATAGCAATACATTAAATATTATGAATAACAAATAAAATTTTACTATTTACATGAAATTAGTTTGAATATTTGTTTTTTCAATTAAAATTTCTTTTTATAATTTTTTCCTTCTTTCTTTTTTTTTTTTTTTTCAATTTTTGTGGCATGGAACCGCAAGAACTTTTGGCTCTTCTGGTTCTCTTGTCTGTTCAAGAATCGACGGTTTTAGAATCGCTGGATCAAGTGGTTTTGGTGGTGGAACCAGCTAGATCGGACCCGCCATTCCCGAGCCAGTTCCTGGTTCAGGAATCGCCGGTAACGGTTTGGGTTAATTCCCGATTCAGAACCGACTTGTGATAATATCTAGGTGGAGTAAGCTATATCTAGTAGAATATGGTTATGCATGATATAGCCTCAAGAAGTGGCCTTTTCAGATCCCTTTAGTTGAAATTTCATTTTGATTTCTAATGCCGTAGTTTTTAGGGTTCATTGAATTGAACCAAATTGAATCGTAAAATACGGTTTTTTTACATTATGGTTTGGTTCGTGATTTGATTTTAGAAAGAGTTTAAACGGTCACGGTTCGGTTTGACGGGTTAAACAGAACCAAACCATTTGAATTCGATCTAAGCCGCTTCATATTAAAAGAAATTAAAAAAAGAGTCATTTTATTTATTTATAACTCTTAAATATTGGATATTATGGTCACATGTGACATTTTACTCTAATATTATGAATGTATGTAGTATGTTAGAATAGACTTGAAATGGAATTGCAATTTTTGAATTCTAATACTGGTTTTGTGTTTAGATGCATCTTTAAAAGGGAATTGAGTAAGATTTCAATTTATAGTTTTATTAGAATAAATAGTAATTTCGTTCCAATTTATGAAATGTAAATTACACTTTTAAAAGCATTAATATTATTTATAAATATAAATGTTGTATGTATACTTTGTATTATATATTTTACATAATACATTGTTAAATGTATTATATATCTAATAATATTAAATAAATAATATTTTACTCATCTCAAACAATATAGAGTAGGCTTTGAATTCCTCAATATAAAAGATAAGTTTTTAGTACTTTGCACATTTCTTTGATACAGTAATTTTTTTTCTATAAATCTTTTCCTAAAATAATAACACAAATTTCCATAAATCATGATGGCCTTTATTATTATTTTCAAAATCTTTTTTATATGTTTTCCTATTTTATTTCATTGATTTTGAAACCTTTCTAAAACTATAGGAAAGATTTTTATAAATTTTAATTTTCCTTATTATTATTACTTGCAAAACTTTCATAGTATGTTTTCTTATTTTATTAATCTAAAATTCTTCCTTAAACTAGTAAACATGTATCAAATTAAAATAAAGTGGTATAATAGGGTTCAGGACATGCATAATCATTTAATTGGTATAGCAGAAATTCAAATACATAATAAGAGGAGAATATTATAAATAAACATGGAATTAATGCAAACGAATGATTTTTTTAGTTAGTGTTATAGATTTATTAAGAATATATGTTACTTTAAATTCGCATTTGAAAAATACTTCTAGGATGAGATAATATGTATATTTGAAATTATTAAATATATGACTTGATATAATGATAAGTGACTTTAATTTTTGTACAATATTTTTCAATGTAAATATCTTTTTTTCCCCCTCCTTAAAAACTCAAATGACTATTAATATTATTTATTAGGATTAAATACTTTTAAAGGCGGTTCGAACTGAATTTAACCAAATTAAATAGCATTCGAAGCAGTTCGATTCAAAAACCTTAAACCATTAAAAGTGGTTCGACTTATTAAGAGTTTGTACCGAATCTTTTTGAATATGGTTCGGTTTGGTTCGACCCTTGAATTGAATCAAATCGAACCATGAACACCCCAAGGTTTAGTGCTAGTAATGTCATCTGGTACTCTTATATTTTGCAACAGCGGTTGATGTTTGAAGTTTAAAATTCAATTATGCAGGCAAACAGGGACATGACAAGGATGGAAGTTTTTATGTCACTGGCACGGCATTTAGAGCACACTATGAAGGGCAGTTCAGTGCCAACCAACAGTGTTGATGACGCTTTGATGGTTCGTCCCCCATTTGCCCAAGCCATCTCTGTACCTGGTGGTTTGCCATGATGAAATCCACTCATTCTCCCCTGTTCTGGAGGTGTTGTGAGCAAGCTTATCGTCTAACAATTTGCTTGCGATGACAAACATCGACTCCATTCTGGGATTGCTGGTGGCAGGTGGTTCTAGTGTCCATGTTCACTTTTGGTTATGTAATGACTACGAACTCATGGTTACGGGGGTTTGCTTTGATGGTCAAGCTCCGTCCTGAATCCTGGATCCTCAATCTGATTTCTGCTAATACTATCCAGCATTTTCCAGCAAGATTTAGTGAAAATCTACTGTAGTTGTGTAGTTGCTGTTTAAGTGGCTACTGTCTACTTTTCACCCTTATTGCATATTCTGATGGCTTATATATAGGCTTTGTATCTGTGGGTTTGGGTTTGTATAAAGATGTAGAATATATAAAAAGAAACTGATATTATTGATCTGTCCTTGTGTGTTTCTTCCTCAACTCCTTCTTCTCCTTTTTATTTTTTATTTTATTTTATATAATTTAATCTTTTTAGAGTCGATGTACAGTGACTAATTATGATGTTATTAAGCTTGTTATGTGCGAGCAGAATTCCAAACCAAAACATGGTTAGTGCTAGATAAGTAGTGGCATTGTAAATTATACTTATCCAACATGTTTGTCTTGCAATATGGTTTCTTAATTTTGGCCTGACAAATGATTCCTCACTAGTGTCGCAATCATGCATCTCTAAAGGTCTCTTTCTTGCGGGCTGTTTGACAATTTGCTCGAATTTACATTACTACGACGGTAGCCTGGGAGATAGGGATTCAAATGTCCGCAATTTAAAGCTGAATCAAGGGGACCCGGCTTCTTTTAATTCCAAAATTCTATATTGAACAAGCCATGGCGAAGTGAGGATCTGAAAGAGAGAGTAATACACTTGATCAAGTTCTTTCAAAGGATGAAATGGAATGATTGAAAAATTCATGGAATTTAATTAAAGAGACTGAAGTGAAGCCATTGATATTCCCATCATCTCTTCTACATTTTAGAAAATATGCTTGAAATGACATAGGCTTAGAAATGCTAACAATGTTTCCATGAGTCGATAGGGAGAGAGCAATGATTATACTATCTATACTACAGGGAATTTGCATTGCACTGCCTCCTTGTTATCATTATCATTATTATTTACCTAACATGATTAAGATTATAAATAAATTAAGTTAGGTTGTATGTTGCCATGGAGCCATCATTCCAATAGACTTCACTATGAACATACCAGCTAAAGCTCTTAGCAATGTTAACTATGACATCAACACTCCATCACAACAATAAACCTCCATTTAAGCCTCTAGGTGAAACATAAAAAGACTCCAGATATTGTAGTTTGTTCCTCACTTTTTTCATTTTGGCACTGTTATTCTTAGTTTCCATGAAAAACACTATATATGGATTATATTTAGCACTGGCAATTTGAGACCCGGCTCTTGAATCCAAACGCAACATGACATGATTATAAAAAGGTTTGGGTAAGTAAAACTTAACATGATTAATAAATGCGACACGAAGTAAATGTGTTCAAGTTTGGATTTAAAAACCAAACCCGTTTTCAAACCCATGAACCTGTTAAAATATATTATTATTTTTTTGCATTCTTATTTTTTTAAATATAATATTATCCCTAACTAAATTATAAAATGATAAAATTATCCATATATGGAATAAATTATTATATTGGTATAGTATTATAAGTTATATATAGAACACACATATAATATATATAAAATATAGATCTTATTTAGCAAATAAAATATACATAATTTACATATTAATATACAGTTGATTTGTTTACTACATATATAATATATATACATAACATATATATCATATGGTATGCAAATAAAATATTTATAACAAATTTATGTATTGATATAACACAAATATATTAAATTTGTAGATTAGAAACACATAATCTATATGTTATGTAAAGATTATGCATGAAACATATTATATGAATATAAATAGATATTGCATACAAAACATTTATAAAATGGGTAGATTGTATATAACATATATAATATATGTAACTTATAGAGTGCATATAAAGTATGAATTACATCTAACGTATATCATTTAAAGAAAATATAACATAAAATATGTGACATAACATATATAATAAATAATGTTTATGTGTGTGTGTGTGTGTGTGTGTATTTATCTACACATATATAAGATCTATAGGTTATAGATACATAATTTATATGTTATATATGTATATATGTTATAATTCATTTGTTACATAAAATGCATATGCTCTATATAGATCATATCTAAAATAATATAAATATATAGATTATATATCTACATGATTAAATTATATTTTATATATTATATTCATAGTTTGTAATAATTATATATTTAACTTAAATAATACATATTGTAATCCCCTATAATTTCCATACTAGTATAAAGCAATGGAATGCTAAATATGAAGTAGATAGTGAACTTAGGAACAAAAAAATCCTAGAATGAATCAATGAGTACTAACGAGCTCATTTATAGTTTGAGACCCAAATTGAAATTTCTTTTACCCTAATTAATACAAAAGAAAAGATTTCGAAACTTGAGTCAATAACTCAAGATATAATTAAAAGTAGCCATAGATTTCAAATACAATAAAAGACGATTCATTTATAGAACTTATTAGTTATAAAACGATAACTAAAAGATGAATCACTAGGGTTATAAAAACGCAGTGGGAATGAAAATAAATCTATAACTAACAATCTAGACTTCAAATAAAGATTTGGATTGCACCTATGTTTTAGTTAGAAAATTCTAAGCCTATAAGGATTAAAACCCTAATTTGACCTATCAGGCTTATAAAACCCTTGTTGGTTTTTCTCAATTATAGATTTTGATGATAACAAAAATTAATGAAATAACAATTATCTTAAGTTGTGTTTATCAGAAAAATTAACAAGAAGATTAGAATTTCATGATTACATACTCAGAAGGATCGGCAGAGGGAATCTTCCCCATATACAAATTCACATATGAAGGCAGAACGAATATCAGAAGGTATGGCAGAAGGTGAATACATTCATCTGTCTATGAAAGAAAAACATATAAAAACAATTGATTGAAGACCTAGCTCCAATGATTGGATATATTTGGGAAATATATTCAATCTGTTCCACAAAAGTTGGTTAATCATCCAAAGGGTTTTTCAATTTGCGAATTTAATTTTTATTTATGAAAGTCCAAGAGTTACTAAATCTAAGGATCGCATACTCTGATTTATTTTGTTTGTAAAAAAAAAAAAAAAAAGGAAGTATATATAACACAAAGGAATCACAAGACATATGCGAGAAATTATAGAATTTGTCCAAGATCAGATTGAAGAACCTGATACCTAACGGTCCTGAAGAAGATGAAGCATGAACAGTACCAGTAAACAACGAAAAAATTATTCGAATTTTTAGTTTGAGAATTTATGCAAGATTATAGAGATTTGAAGTTATCCCAACCTTATGGAAGCTTATCAGAAGATCATGAAGATAAACTTGAAGGGACTTTGTCAAACGAAAAACAAGGAACAGAGCTTATCGTATCGTCTTTTTCGAAATTTTAGAAATTGAAGCTTATCTGGAAAATTCAAATTCAACCGTTGAAGGAAACAAATAACATCCAGGAGCTTCAAGACAGAATATACATAGAGATACATAGAGAATAACACCTCAAGAAAGAAAAAGAACAAAAAGAGCGAAATTGTGTATTTGTTACTATTCTTCTTTTTGTTGCAATATTGTCGAGGATCTTTATTATTTTTCCTCAGATTTTGATTAATTCATTACTTGAGTGTTTAAGAGTTACAAGTAGGCTCAGTAGATTGATTGTTTAGGAGAATCAAGCTGAGTGAATTGTGAACTTCTTGTAACAATTTTCATTGATTGGATTAGTGGAACAAAACCGGTGTGGATTACCAGTGACCCTGGCTTGGAGCTGGAAGAGAGGATTGACTCAAGGCGGAACCTCTATAATTCGATTTACTTCTCTCTCTTTCTTAACTCTTTTATTTTCGTGCAATATAAATTTTGTTTTTTGCATGAGTTCTTGAGTCAGAAGGTGAAGCAGAGAGTAGTATAGTTATTGTTCTTGAGTCAGAGGATACCTCAGAAGGTTTCAAGAAGAAAACATTTAAGCCCAAAATCAATTTTTCGTGAGCTTGAATATGTTGTTTTGATCTGCTGTGTTGATTCAAAGTTTTAACTCTTTAATTTCATCTTTTAAGAAAGATCAAAAGCCATTTTATAATATAATCAAGAGGCGTGATTTTTTGTTGTTTCAAATTCCAAAAAGAATTTTGATAACTAATTCACCCCCCCTTGGTTATCTTTTCGGGACCAACAATTGGTATCAGAGCGGTTCTCATCTATTTTATTTGAGTGATCTCTTCAAATGGCTGAAAATAACATTGCTATTAACCGAGCTCCATATTTTGATGGAACAAATTACTTATATTGGAAAATGCGTATGTCTACTTATGTAAAAGCTAATGACTATGCTTCTTGGTAGGTGATTGCTTTTGGAGACAATGATGTGGTTATGACCAATGATGATGGCTTCACTGAAGCAGAACTGAAGATCATAGAGAAGAATAATAAGGCTAAGAATATTTTACTTACTACAATAGCTCCTTCTGAATTCTATCTAATTTCTTCTTGTGAAACAGCTAAAGATATCTGGGATACTCTATCCAACACTTATGAAGGAACAAACACCATTAAGGAAACAAAAATCAACTCCTTGATACAACAATATGAATTATTCAAAATAAAGCCAAATGAAAAAAATTAAAGAAGTTTTTAATCGCTTTACTGCTATTACAAATGAACTAACTTCTCTTGGAAAGAAAATGGATGACCGTGATCTTGTCAGAAAGATACTCAGAATCTTGCCAAAATCATGGGATGCTAAAAAGACAGCAATTGAGGAAGCACAAGACTTGAACAAGCTGAGCCTGAGTCAATTAAGGGAAAAATTGCTAGCCTATGAGTCACATCTTCACACGACAGAGGAAACTGAAGAAAGTCCAAAAGTAATAGCATTCAAAGCAAAGAAAGTAGTCGATGGTGGATCTGATTCTGATGATGAAGACTTTGAGGAAAATGTCAGCATGCTAGCTAGAAGATTAAACAAGCTTTTCAAAGGTAAGAAATTCAAAAATTTCAATAAATCTAACAGATTTGTTTCAGGAAAGAATTTCAAGGAAAAGGAAGACAAGAAAGAAAAGAGGGAAATTGTTTAATATGAATGCAAACAACCAGGCCACATCAAGTATGAATGTCCAATTCTTAAAAAGAAGATGAAGAAATTCAAAAAGAAAAATCGTGCAATGATGGCTACATGGAGTGACTTGGACGTCTCAGAAAGTGAATCAGAGGGTGAAAGTGAAAATGAAGAAGAAGCCAGCTTGTGCCTCATGGCATCCTCCGAGGTAAGTGTAGATTCTGATGAAGACTTAACTGAATCTGACATGTATTCTGAAATGAAGAAACTTCTTAGAGCACTTAAAAAAGCAGATTCGAAGATATCTAAACTAGATGTTGAGAATAAAGCATTAAAGAATGAGAAGGATGTTTTGCGTCAAACAAATAAGTTAATCATTGATGAAAATGACATGTTGAAGGACGATAATGAGAAGTTGTTTGATAAAACTGATGCATTAAGGAAGGAAAACGAAATCAGGGAACTAAATGGTCGAGTAGAGGATCTATCGCAATCCATCAAAAACACGTTTAACAAATTTAATGAGAGTGATAAGAAATTGAATATGTTAATTACTAGTCAAAGACCCTCATGTATAAAGTCTGGGATTGGATACAAATCTGGTAGTTCTTCAAATAATGTGAAAAAGACAACACTTGTTAAAGCTCAAAGATCTGGAAATGTCGAAAATACTATTCATCCCCTTAAAAACACTAAGAACAGCCATGACAGAGGGAGACTCAGAAGGTTTGCTCCACAAAGATACCCTATCAGAAGGTATAGCAGAGGGAACAGGTATGAGTCTCGTGTTTATCCAAAACGAAATCATTATCAAAAATCGAATCAAAGGTATCATACCCATTCATATGCATGCTCTTTTTGTAATAAAATAGGTCACATTGAAAAATATTGTTTCTACAAAAGAAACAAGCTCAGTACATATCAAGTTAAGAAACAAGATAAATCGAGCTTGACTTTTAAAGAACCCAAGTTTTTTTGGGTTCCTAAAAGGGTTTTATCACCTTGTTTATATTTTGTGGGAACAAGGAGCAAAAATAAAAGGAACATGGTACTTGGACAGTGGATGTTCAGGCCACATGACTGGAGATGCTTCCTTGTTTACTAGTCTAATATGGAAAGAAAAAGGGTATGTGAGATTTGGTGATGACAGTCGTGGTAAGATAATTGGTCAAGGAACAATTGGTTATTCTCCTTACATGATTGAGAATGTCTCTTTGGTTAAAGGACTAAAACATAATCTTTTAAGTATAAGTCAATTGTGTGATAAAGGTTATCAAATAAATTTTGAAAAGAACAAGTGTTTTGCATATGATTCTAATGGAATTAAATTGTTTGAAGGATTTAGAAAAAGGAATGTATATCTAATTACTCCATCTGATATGAATGTTGAATGTTGCTTTTTATCTATGAATGATAGTATACATGTTTGGCATAGAAAACTTGGACATGTAAATTTTAATCATCTAGAAAAACTTTCAAAAAGAGATATTGTAGTTGGTTTACCAAAGATAAATATAAAACATGATATAAAATGTTCAACATGTTTAAAGAACAAAATGGTCTCAATTTCTCATAAAAGTATAAATGTGATTTCAACAAGAAGACCTCTTGAGCTTTTGCATCTAGATTTGTTTGGACCTACTAGAACTCGAAGTCTAGGAGGTAGCAAATATGGACTTGTCATAGTAGATGATTTTTCTAGATATACATGGGTATTCTTTTTAAAACACAAATCTGAAACATTTGAAGCATTTCATAAGTTTGCTAAACAGATTCAAAATGAGAAAGGACTATCCATTATTTCATTAAGAACTGATCATGGAACAGAGTTTGATAATGCAATGTTTATTCATTTTGTGAAAAACATGGAATAAATCACAATTTTTCAGCACCTTATACACCACAACAAAATGGTGTAGTTGAAAGAAAGAACAGAACTATTCAAGAGATGACTCGTTCTATGTTAAATGAAAGCAAAGTAGCTGAACATTTTTGGGCTGAAGCTGTTTCAACTGCATGTTACATTATGAATAGAATATACATTAGACCTTTAACTACAAAAACATCATATGAGCTGTTTCGTGATAGAAAACCATCTGTTTCATATTTTCATATATTTGGTGTACTTGTTTTGTGAAAAAGAATGCACATAATCTTGGAAAATTTGATGAAAGATCTGATGAAGCAATTTTTCTAGGATATTCTCAACATAGTAAAGCATATCGTGTTTATAATAAAACAACAAAAGTAGTTGAAGAATCTATTAATGTGCGTTTCATTGACATGAAAGATGATTTTGATGATGATGATATGTTTATACCTATGAACAAAGATAATCATTTTACTTCTGAAGTGAGAGAAAAGAAAAATTCTGATATGTCAGAAGGTAAAGCAGAAGGTAGAGCAGAAGGTACTCTGGAGAAAGATCTACAATCTGATATATCAGAAGGTAAAGCAGAAGGTAAGCAGAAAATGACTTCTGATAATCCTGAAAGTTCAAAAGCATGGAAATACAAATCATCTCATCCATCTTCATTAATTATTGGTGACATAGAATCTGGAACAAGAACTAGGTCAAGATTACAAGATTTGGAGAATCATTTTGCTTTGATATCTGAAATTGAACCTAGTAACATAGAAGAAGCATTAAATGACAATAATTGGATCAATGCTATGCATGAAGAATTAAATCAATTTGAAAGAAATAATGTTTGGGATCTAGTTCCTAGACCCACACAAATCGATCATTGGAACTAAATGGGTTTTTAAGAATAAATTAGATGAAGATGGTAAAATAGTTAGAAATAAAGCTAGACTTGTAGCTAAAGGATATTCTCAGGAAGAAGGAATAGACTATGATGAAACTTATGCACCAGTAGCTAGATTAGAGGCAATAAGATTATTACTTGCTTATGCGTGTTATAAAGATTTCAAATTATTTCAAATGGATGTAAAAAGTGCATTTTTAAATGGCTATATTAAAGAGGAAGTTTATGTTGAACAACCACCTGGATTTGAAGATCATATTAAGCCTGATCATGTTTTTAAACTAAGAAAAGCTTTGTATGGACTCAAACAAGCACCAAGAGCTTGGTATGAGAGACTCAGTGAGTATCTTATCTCAAGTGGATATCAAAGAGGTAAAATTGATACTACCTTGTTTATCAAGCATTACAATACAGATATTCTAGTTGTACAGATATATGTTGATGATATTATTTTTGGATCAACTAATGAAAGATATTGTCAAGAATTTGCAAAGCTTATGCAGGCAGAATTTGAAATGTCCATGATAGGTGAGTTAAATTTCTTCTTGGGATTACAAATTAAACAATCAAAGGATGGAATTTTCATTCACAAGAAAAATACACCAAACAAATTTTGAAAAAGTTTGGATTTGAGAAGACAAAAGAAGTTGCTACACCAATGAGCTCATCAATCAGGTTAGATGCTGATTCACAAGGTAAGAAGATTAATGAAAAACTGTATAGAAGTTTGATTGGATCTCTCTTATATTTGACTGCATCTAGGCCAGATATCTTGTTTGCTGTATGCATTTGTGCAAGATTTCAAAGTAGTCCAACTGAGACACATCTAAAAGCTGTGAAAAGAATTTTCAAATATATTGCATGTACTGTAAAATTAGGAATCTGGTATCCCAAAAATGAAAATTTTGATTTAATTGGATACTCAGATGCTGATTATGCAGGATGCAAAATTGACAGAAAAAGTACTTCTGGTACTTGTCAGCTTTTAGGAAATAAACTGATTTCTTGGTCTTCAAAGAAGCAGAATTCAGTTGCATTATCCACAGCAGAAGCTGAATATGTCTCAATTGGAAACTGTTGTGCACAAATTCTTTGGATAAAGCAACAACTATTAGATTTTGGTTTAAATTATAAAAACATTTCAATAAAATGTGACAATACAAGTGCAATCAACTTAACAAAAAATCCTGTACATCACTCTAGATCAAAACACATAGAAATTAGACACCATTTTATTAGAGACCATGTGCAAAATGGAAATATTAATATTGAGTTTGTCTCAACTGAAAATCAATATGCTGATATTTTTACTAAACCATTGGATAAAGTGAGATTTGAATTTTTAAGAAATGAAGTTGGAATGTGCTTTCCTTTTTAATTTACAAAATAATAATAATAAATAACAAATAATAAATAATGATAATGAAAATCTTTTTAAAAATAAAATAAAATAAAAAAGGAAAACTAATTTATTGATGGACGGCACTTAGTTTTTCCATAAGTCCTTTCGTCTTCAAAAACACACTTCTTTTCCCTCTCAAAACCCGATACTCTCTTTCTCTGACAAAAATCAATTCATTTCAAAATCTAAACCCTAACAATGGCACCAAGAAAATCCTCCCGCCTTCTTTCCAAAGGTTTCAAAACCAAACCCGTCTCAGAGGAAATAGAGATAGAGGATACACAATCTCACTCTGAAAATAATGTGGAAACAAGAACAAAGGACGGAACTCTGAGAGAATCTCGTTCCAAAGAAAGGAATGACGGATGTCAGGTTGAGGAATCTAAAAAGCAAGAAACTGTGGATGCTCAGAAGGACAAGGAACAACCACCTGCTTTCCCCACATCTGAGTCAGAAGATGACTCAGAGCATACGGTCTCATAAGAAGAACCAGTAAGAACCCCAGCGAAAAGAAAAAGAGGAAATTCTTCCTTATCAACTTCTTCAAGAATTTCCAAAAAGGTACGGGAATGCTCATTCATTGATTTCAAATTTTTCTCGAAAAATGGATTCTACTGGAATCATTGGTTAAATCGGATTGGTTGCAAGAACTTGTGTAATGTTCTTGAAGTGATGGATGAAAGAGTAATAAAAGAATTTTATGAACACTTGGTTCAATTAGATGATCTTTCTCTGAAATCTAAAGCTGGAAGTAGGGTTATTAAGATCACACGGAAAGATCTCATAGAATGTTTTGAAATGAAGGATGTGAGGGACGATGAGAGATTGATGACTCTGTCCAAAAGTGAAAATTTTCAAGAGTTAAATGATGGAGTTGGAAGTTTTAAGGAGAAAGACATTTTCTCTACTGATTTTGAACTGCTAATACGGTTGTTACACAAGGCTGTCGTTGACTGCATTTTGCCTAAAAATGGTAGTACAACCACCATCTCCACCGAAGAAGCTTTGATTGTTTTAGCAATCAAAAAGAACTTACAACTAGACATACCTACCATGATTTTAAAACATACATGGAGAACTCGTAAAAACAGACCCTATGGGAATCTGTTAATGAAGATTTTCAAATACAAGAAAATTAATTTGTCCACAAATTTCAAACCTACAGTTGGTTTGAAGAAATTTGGAGAAATTAATTTAAAGAAAATGGGGATTCTTGTTTCTGAAAAACTTTGGTTTTCAAAAGATGGTGCATGGTATAGGCATTCTAAGTTCAGTAAGTTCAAATTTGATTGGGAAAAGATCAAATCTTTGGCTGAAGGAGAAGTGCTTCTTGAAGCAGAAAGTGGCGCAGAGAGTGGTGCAGAGAGTATTGAAGAAGAAAGAAGAAAGAAAAATTTACCTTCTAAGCACACTGGAAAAGAGAAAGTGGTAGGAAAGAAAAAGAAATCCTATACTATTCACACTGGTGGGAAGTTTGAAATCAGGGATGAAGAGAATAGGGTTGCTAACCGTGAGTCAGAGAGTGACTCAGAGGATGCTATTCCTCAACCTCTAGGAGAGACCTCCAGATCAAGCATAGAATCTGCTTTGCTAGTCATCATTGATAGGAAAATTGATGATTTGAAGAAAAGTTTAACCCAATCTATTTTTCAAACTGTCGATTCACAAAAGAAGGTCGAATCACAGCCTATTGCTCCTCAAACGGAAATAAACCCAGAAGTTGTTATGGCTGATATATCTCCTGAGTCTCTTGATCCAGTACTACTCAACCTACCAGCGAACCACAGATTCTTCTCAAGCTCCAACCACTGAAGCTTTGAACAAACAGGCAGAAGAAGGTGTGCAGGCCAACACTGATGAAGGAATCAACGCTACATCTGCTGAACATCTCGAGTCGACCACATCTGAAGCTTTAGAAGCTCTCCATCTCTTTTCTACACAAGCTTCAACTGATCAAGTTGCTGAGAATATTCTCACCTTGACCCAACCTCAAAGCCCTATTCAACCACCTCAACCTCAACCAACTGCTCCTCCACAAAAGACTTTTCCTCAACGGAAAAAGCAACCAGCAAGAAAGGCAGTCGTGACTAGAAAAAAAAGAAACTGATTTGTCTATTTTCAAAACTATCTGACTATGTCTGTACTTTGATGCACTTTATTTTTCAGACTCTGCAACTTTTTTAGAATCGCACTAATGCTTTTTCTATCTTATGGCATATCCTAAGGGGGAGAAATTTATCTATTTAATGTTGGTTCTTTGATGCTAACAAAAAGGGGGAGAAAAGATAAACAAAATAAAATTACTTAAAAACTTAAATTGGATGTTTTAATGAATTTTTAATTGAATTTATCTAGATATATGATTGTATGAGATATATGATGGCAAATTGGATGATAAGCATATTTTGTTATAGCTGCAAAATATAATTGCTGACACTTCTAACAATTTTGTTTAGAAAAACATATTTCTGTTAAGAATGAGTTATGTTTATTGAAAATCAGATTTATTCTTGAATTTTGTTATTTTGTTTATATATGGGTTTTGTTATCATCAAAAAGGGGGAGAATATTGGTTTTTCTCAATTATAGATTTTGATGATAACAAAAATTAATGAAATAACAATAATCTTAAGTTGTGTTTATCAGAAAAATTAACAAGAAGATTAGAATTTCATGATTACATACTCAGAAGGATCGGCAGAGGGAATCTTGTTCATATACAAATTCACATATGAAGGCATAACGAATATCAGAAGGTATGGCAGAAGGTGAATACATTCATCTGTCTATGAAAGAAAAACATATAAAACAATTGATTGAAGACCTAGCTCCAATGATTGGATATATTTGGGAAATATATTCAATCTGTTCCACAAAAGTTGGTTACTCATCCAAAGGGTTTTTCAATTTGCGAATTTAATTTTTATTTATGAAAGTCCAAGAGTTACTAAATCTAAGGATCGCATACTCTGATTTATTTTGTTTGTAAAAAAAAAAAAAGGAAGTATATATAACACAAAGGAATCACAAGACATATGCGAGAAATTATAGAATTTGTCCAAGATCAGATTGAAGAACCTGATACCTAACGGTCCTGAAGAAGATGAAGCATGAACATACCAGTAAACAACGAAAAAATTATTCGAATTTTTAGTTTGAGAATATTATGCAAGATTATAGAGATTTGAAGTTATCCCAACCTTATGGAAGCTTATCAGAAGATCATGAAGATAAACTTGAAGGGACTTTGTCAAACGAAAAACAAGGAACAGAGCTTATCGTATCGTCTTTTTCGAAATTTAGAAATTGAAGCTTATCTGGAAAATTCAAATTCAACCGTTGAAGGAAACAAATAAAATCCAGGAGCTTCAAGACAGAAGATACATAGAGATACATAGAGAATAACACCTCAAGAAAGAAAAAGAACAAAAAGAGCGAAATTGTGTATTTGTTACTATTCATCTTTTTGTTGCAATATTGTCGAGGATCTTTATTATTTTTCCTCAGATTTTGATTAATTCATTACTTGAGTGTTTAAGAGTTACAAGTAGGCTCAGTAGATTGATTGTTTAGAGAATCAAGCTGAGTGAATTGTGAACTTCTTGTAACAATTTTCATTGATTGGATTAGTGGAACAAAACCGGTGTGGATTATCGGTGACCCTGGCTTGGAGCTGGAAGAGAGGATTGACGCTCAAGGCGGAACCTCTATAATTCGATTTACTTCTCTCTCTTTCTTAACTCTTTTTATTTTCGTGCAATATAAATTTTGTTGTTGCATGAGTTCTTGAGTCAGAAGGTGAAGCAAAGAGTAGTATAGTTATTGTTCTTGAGTCAGAGGATACCTCAGAAGGTTTCAAGAAAAAAACACTTAAGCCCAAAATCAATTTTTCGTGAGCTTGAATATGTTGTTTTGATCTGCTGTGTTGATTCAAAGTTTTAACTCTTTAATTTCATCTTTTAAGAAAGATCAAAAGCCATTTTATAATATAATCAAGAGGTGTGATTTTTTGTTGTTTCAAATTCCAAAAAGAATTTTGATAACCAATTCACCCCCCTCTTGGTTATCTTTTCGAGACCAACAACCTTAATCGCATAAGAAAAAAACTCTTAAAATAGTTAATCGCATAAACTTTAAATTCGAGATTTGAACTTAAAGATGAAATAGAAACATTGTAGAAGCTTTAGATAAACTTTTAGAGGTAAAACCCCTATATAATAGATATATTTATACGCATATAGTTTAGAAAACTACATGAAAACTTAGATATTTCATTAAATAAATAATTCTAATATAAATATGTATTATACGGTGGAGAATGGAGTTTGGACAACCAATTTTACTTCTTGAAGTGTTTCACCACAACTTGATTTTACAACTGGAACAAGTTGTCAAATTTGGTCAAATTGTAAATGACTCATAACAAATCATAAAACTCCATATAATCTATTCATTAAATGAATGTGTGATGAATCAATTAGCTTGACAAAGCCGGCTCCTTCGTTCTCATTTGCACCACGGGATACATGAGGACATAGAAGCAAATTCAATACGATGAAAACCAACATACTACTCCAATAATCGTCGTAAATTCCTTGGAATTTCAACAAGTCAATGAGTTTAGACAAGTTGACGAACAACCATCCAATTTAAATCATCCAAATAAATGATTAAGTAACAACTTATTGACTCTATTTTCCAAGCTTAAAGCTGGTCCTTATGGTCTTACAAGTGGCGAGAAAACAACTTGCACAAGTTGTCGTAATTTTTCCGTGTGAAACATATTCACCAACACACACACCATAATCTAACAATAAATAGACCTCAAAGGACAACAAACAAAGGCCAAATTCCTTAGACCCAAACCGTAGAGCCATATTCTCCTAAGAAGACATATAACTAAACAAACAAGCCCTTTTCTTTCCCACAAAACTCCACCGTACCCCACATCAAACATTGAACAAAATACCCAAAAAAAAAAAAAAAAAATTCAGCACTTCAAAGACCCCACTTTCAGCCATGAACCCTACTTGAAAGACCCAACAATACACATCAATCTAGACAAGAATCCTTGGAATTCCAATAGATTTCAGCATCAAGTGAAAACAAATTCAAAGGTAAGAAAGTCTTGATCAAGTTAATTGACTTTTAGAATATTTAAAACTCATTATCTTGTCTTTCTAATCTAGGGTTTGATTATCACAAGGAGGAGTACTTGTCTCCTTCTTCCATACCTAAGCAAGGATCAAGCATATTCTCGCATATCGTTTTGCGAATGTGATACCATTAGCTACGGATTAGACCTGAAGACATGTCAAAAACCACTTTTAGAACTCAGTATGGACACTATGAGTTCTTGGTGATGCCGTTTAAATTAACCAATGCACTAGAGCTTTTATGGACTTGATGAATCGTGTCTATAATCCACTCTTAGATAAGTGCATAATTGTCTTCATCAATGATATTTTGGTCTATCCCAAAACGTGGGAATAGCATGAACAACATTTAAGGATGGCGTTACAAACTTTGAGAGAGCACAAGGCATATGCCAAGTTGTTTAAGTGTGACTTTTGGTTAGATCAGATATCTTTCCTAGGACATGTTGTATTGGGAAATGGAAAATTGGCAGATCTCGAGAAGATCAAAGCCTTGATGGAATGGAAACAACTGAAAACGATAACTGAGGTTAAAAGTTTTCTTGCATTGGCTGGCTACTATAAGAAATTTGTGCATGACTTTTCAAAGATAGCCAAGCCGCTAACTCAGTTGACCCAAAAAAATGAAAAGTTCGATTGGAATGAAAAGCAAGAGCAAAGTTTCTAAGAATTAAAGAGACGTTTGGTATCTGCTCCAAGCTTGACTTTCCTAGATCTAGAAAAGCCATATACGATCCATAGCGATGCATCAAGAAATGGCTTAGGATGTGTCCTTATACGAGAAGGAAAGGTAATTGTATATACTTCGCGACAGTTAAGCTACACGAATAGAGCTACTCTATGCATGATCTTGAGCTAGCTGCGGTTGTTTTTGCTTTTAAGCTTTAGAGACACTACCTCTACGGATAGTGGTTTGAGATATATATGGATCATAAGAGCCTAAAATATTTTTTTACTCAGAAGGAATTGAATATGAGGCAAAGGAGATTGTTATAACTCATAAAGGATTATGATATCGGAATAAACTATTATTCTAGAAGAATGAATGCAATGGTGGATGCTTTGAGTCGGAAGAACCATGGAGAAGTTATCGCCACTCTCACTACATAGACGGAGTTAGTAAAGGAATTTGAAATGCTAAGTATTGAATTTGTGGGACATAGTATGGAAGCAAAGATTTCTAGCTTGGTTATGGAGCTAACCTTAATAGATAGGTTCTCGGAAGCATAACGGTATGATGAGGCAACTCAGAAAGTGAAGCGAGAGGTACAGGAATGGCAGTATGCTGATTTCGAAATAGATGAGGAGGATGTAATAAGGATGAAAGGAAGACCGTATGTACCAGATGATGAGGAGATGAAAAAGGAAATTATGAGTGAAGCTCATAATTCGGGATATACCATGCATTCCGGTGGGACTAAGATGTACCAAGATTTTAAGTGCCACTATTAATGGAATGGAATGAAGAAAGATGTGGCTAAATTTATAATGAAGTGCCCTACATGTCAGCAAGTAAAGATTGAGCACCAAAGATTGGAAGGAATTTTGAAACCATTAGCCATACCAGAATGGAAATGGGATCAACTTATGATGGACTTCGTGTGTGGTCTACCCCGAACATCAGCTAAATATGAAGCCATATGGGTCATAGTGGATCGACTTACCAAGCCAGCACAATTCATACCTATCAACATGACCTATTCAATGGACAAGCTAGTAAGGTTATATGTAAAGGAGATCATAAGATTACATGGAGTCTCAGCGGGAATCGTGTCAAACTAAGACCTATGATTTGTGTCAAAATTCTGGATAAGTCTATAAAAGTGTATGGGGACTAAGTTACATTTTAGTACGGCTTATCACTCGTAAACCAATGGATAGTCAGAGCGAATTAGTTAGACCCTAGAGGATATGTTGCGGGCATGTGTTGTAGAGTTCAAAGGTAGCTGGGAAGTACACTTACCCTTGGTTGAATTTGCTTACAACAATAGTTACCATTCAACCATCAAGATGCTACCCTGTGAAGCTTTGTACGAATGAAGATGCAAATCCCCTCTATTTTGCAATGATGTAGAGAAATTGGCCATTGGACCTAACCTTATCTAAGATGCCGCAATAAAAGTTAGGATCGTCTAGCAGAGAATGAAGGAGGCCGATGACAAGTAAAAGAGTTGGGCAGATAAAAAATGTCGCATTCTTGAGTTTGATATTGGGAATCATGTGTACTTAAAGGTCAATCCTATAAAGAGTATCCATCATGTACGAGCTCAAGGAAAGCTAAGCCCAAGACATATTGTACCATTCAAGATTCTTGAAAGAGTGGGAGAATTGGCCTATTGCTTGGCATTACCCCCAAATTTGTTGGGAGTACATAATGTGTTTCATGTCTCAGTATTAAGAAAGCACATACCTGATCCTGATCGGATTGTGGAGCTTGATGGTTGCTTGGGAGTTTGGTTTGTGGCTTGTCGGAGGTTAGTTTTAGCAATGGCTTGTTTTGGATGGTTGGTGAATTGGGGTGATTGCAAAGGACGAATGAATGTGATGGTTGTTGAGGCTTGGGTTGGTGTTTCGGAGGTTATGACTAGTGGCGGTTTCCACCAGTTAGAATCCACTAGTAGAGGGTAGAGGGAAAGAGCTTGAGGGTGGAGAGAGGGTTCGAGAGGTAGAGAGGAGGTCGGATTAGCGGCGGTTTTTGCTATTGCATGGTGGAGATGGGCGCATCAAAGAGAGAGAGAGTTTGATCATTGTCCTCCCAACCAAACAACAACAACCACACCACCACCACCAAACACACACCCCCCACACCTCCCCCCCCCCCCCCCCCCCCCCCCCCCAATGCCCTTATGGAATTTTATTTTTCTGAAAGGAGGAGGTGGGAGACGAAGAGGGGATTCAAAAAGAGCGAGAGACAAATTCAAGCTTAATGTGGCCACTAATGGCCTTTAAGTGGTCAAGGATTTTGGTTACGGAAGTCAAGGGTTTGAAAAAAATTTTGAAACTGCTGCCGCCACATATTAATGAAAATTAGAGCTGGACAAATAGGCTATGGCCCGTGGGCCAGTCCGTTTAACCCACTTTAAAAAAGGGTTAGGACCAGCTTTTTTTAGCCCGTTTAAAAGTGGGTTAATTTTACCCAACCCACTTAACCCGCGAGCCAAAGTGGGCTAGCCCGGGTTAAGTGGGTTGATCCACCAACCCACTTTTATAAAAATAAAATAAATAATTATAAGGTAAATATGTATTAATGAAGGTTATTCTTGAGATTTTTATACTTGAGATTAAATTTATGTGTTAATTATAACAAAGAATGACAAATTGATGCACATGCATCATAAAATTTTATAAAATATATTATTATTGTTTTAAATGAAATATATTATCTAATAAGTTATTTAGAAAACTTATTTTTATATAAAAGTAATTAAAATAATAATGAAATTAATCATTAATAATATATAATATATATAACCTTATAAAACTCTCTTTTTTATTATATATATCTTATTTAATTAGTATAAATAAGTTAAATGGGTCAACTTGGCCCATTTAACTCACAAAATATGTAAGTGGGCTAAAAGGGTCAAAAAGTGGACTGGCCCGTTTAACCCACGGGTTAAAGTGGGTTGGGTTAGGGTCAGACAATTTTGGCCCGTTTTTAAAATGGGCCAAATTTTTTTGGCCCGTTTAACCCACGGGCCAAAGTGGGCCGGACCGGGTTAGCCCGTTTAATCCACTTGCCCACCTCTAATGAAAATGGATTCATTTGGTATAGTTTTTTACTTCACTTTTAGTCTTACTATGCCACGATCTAAATATTTTGAGCAAATAAGCTTTGAAAACGAGCTCAAAAGTTCAAGATCTGAACTTCAATGGCAAATCCGTCAGCTACTGGCACGTGCATTGTCTTCCCAGATAGGTCCGTCAACTGCTGGCGCGTGCTAAAATAAATCCCTCCTTCGTGCTTTGGATCAAACTCTGGAGTCCTCCCTTGCTAGCACAAGCCTTAACCAGCTGAGCTGCTTGTGTTTGTTGGTTATAGGCCACTTCTAATTACATTTAAGCTCTAAAGATCAAGCCCAAAGTGCTTTTAATAAAAATGGTTCAAAATTGACATGGGTCCAAGATCCAACATGATCTATAAAAATAGCCCAAAGCATTATAAAACTAATATTAAACCTATAACAAGCCTAAAATGAGATTTATTTTATATTTTCTTCTTAGAATTTTTTTTTATTTTTTTAAGTTTTAATGATTTAAGATTTTTTTATTTTATTTTAGAAGAGTTTTTATTTAAAAGCTTATTTATTAAAAGATAAGGTATTTTATTTTAATTTTTAATTTTTAATTCTTTTTGTTAAGTTTTAACTTAGCTAATATTTTTTTTATTTTTAATAAATTTTGATTTATATTTGTATAATTTCTTTTTTAAAAGTTTGTAGACACAGTTTCACCTATAGTTTTGCATAATGGTATGCATCTAGGATAGAGAGATTGTGAAAGGAAAGAAAATAGAAGAGAGAAATTGTTAGAAAATTTGAATCATTTTGAATAACGTAAGAAAAAAATTTAGATGAAATATTAATTATTGCAGAAGGCAAAATAAGATGATAATGATAAATTATTTATATACCTTAAATAATAATTCGCAATTTAGAAAAAGGAAGCCTATAAGAATAATTTCACAAAACTTTCCCATTCTTTCCCCCTTTCACTAATAATTTTCGCCATTTTTGAAAGGGACAAAATTGGTGAGAGCAGGAAAAACATTAATATCTATTTTCTATTTCCTTGTCTGTTTTCAAAACAAGCAGTACCATAAAATTTAATCCCTGTACTAGTAGCTATTGAGCCGAAATTAATACTCCTGTACCAACATTAACTAAAGCAATAATTATGTAGACAATTAAAGTATGAGAGAAGCCACATCTCTCTCTCTCTCTCTCTCTCGGATGACTTCGTGTCTCTGACGCGTAAACGAGACAACGTTATATTTAGCATTCTCAAAGGTGCAGTGGTTGTCCTTTATCAAGGCATCTTTTTCTTCATACATATTAGATCCAACTTTCCTATAGAAAAAAGGTAAAAATCTGCACTTTGCTTCCCCCCTTCTTTTTTTAAACAAAATTCCTTCCTCTTCATCAATATCTTTTAAGCTATTTATGCTTGAATTTTATCATGCTTTGTCAAATGGAATTTTCTTCAACTAATGATTTCGTAAAATTTTGTGCATGACACTAGTTAAGTATTAGATTTTCTAGGTTTAAACTTTTGATATGATAATGTAACATTAAATTTTGCATGGCCATGCTCTTAGGAACAGAATATAAAGGAAAATATCAAATTTGAAGTTGAACTAGTGATGCTGAGCAGCCAAAGAGCAAACAATCCTCCACAGCTGGAGTTGACGCTCAACCTATTGCCGGCTCGGGGTGGTTCGGTGTCGCCAGATGGATCATCAGTTCACTCATCAACAGGAATTACATCCCCAGAGAATTCTTGTGTGTCGGAAGTGGAAGAAAGTGATGATCATCATTATCACATAATCGAAACAAGCATGCTGCTTGTTGGTTGTCCGAGGTGTTTAATGTTTGTGATGCTATCTGAGAATAACGATATGGATCCTAAGTGTCCAAGATGCAAGAGCACCGTTTTGCTTGATTTCTTTAATGAATTCGAGGACAAATCCAAGATGTGAGTTCGTTCTCCATATTGGAGAAGGAGAAAGTAGAAACAAGATAAATGAATTACGCGTCCATGTTAGATAAAAGGGGCACCATTTTCGTAGAGGCGTTCCGTTCCTTAAGTAACTATGAGTTAATTCCACGTGCTTGTGTGAAGTTTCCACTTTGTTTCTCCCTATGTACGTTTTCCTCTTATTTTAGCCTTATTTTTCTTTTATTTTTTAGTAACTTTTTCTTGTATTTTGCTCGCCTGGGTCTTTTCTCTTACGATCGGTTCCCTTCCCCCCCCCCCCCCCCCCCCCCCGATGAGGTTTCACTTCATATCTTTTAGTTCGGTATAGTTTGATGATTATAGCATTTCCTACCTTTAGTTCTCTATTGGCGCGTGATTAACTATATTATTATCCAACATTTTTATTACAGATATTTGTCAAAGCCAATCGTACAACAAGTAGATTAAGATCACACCAAATTGTAAAATGCAAATTTTTTATATTATATGTCATTTACAACTTGATTCACCAGGGATTAAATGATTTAATATGGTTTGGGGGATTGAATTGAGCACAACCATTAAAATTGAATTGATCCACTTCATACTTAAAGGAAAAGGAAAAAGGAAAAAAAAAAAAATAGAATGTACATTTTTACTTTTCAATGTCTAACCCTAACTTTCAAGCTCTTATATTCAATTTTGACATTTTACTTTGTATAAGGCTTTCTACTCCTCAATCCGACCTAAAAAGTTCACACACTTTCTCTTGTAAAAACCCTAACTCCACTAATTGACTATTATGTACAATCAGAAACATGATTAGTGCCATAACATTAAAAAGAAGAGGTACCTTGGTACATATCCGAAGTATAATGATGATTGATACACTAGTGATCATGACCGATATTATTCATGATCACCACTTGGACTTGTTGCCTATGATTTGTTCATATTTTAGAAATTAAGCAGTGGGTCTCACTACTCGAATGTTTTTTATTTTTAATTATATTTATGTAATTCCAATTATATATATTTTTACATTTGTATTTATGCTTGCATACTAAATTCAATGTTATTTTTCTATAGTTATGAAAATAATATTTAATATTTAATACTTGAAAACTTTTGTTACAATACATGTGATAGTATTAGACAAAATACATGTAGAAATCATACAAAAACAATATACAAGTTCCAAAGAAAGTAACAATAATACGAGGGGTAACAACATAAGAACTTTACCATACAAAACTATAACTTGAGTCTAAAAGAAAATAAAAAAAATACATCTAGGTCTAAAGCTGCTAGACCTGAATTGAGGATGTACCTCTCAAACTTTATGATGTGGTCACTATGATTGAGGGTAGTCATTGTAGATGTAGGGTGGGTATGTAGTAAGGTTGCCATTGTGGCTATTGCTGCGTTGACATAGCTGGTGGTGCCGTAAGAGGTCATAGGTATGGGCCAGGAGGCGGTTGGTGCTAGGATAAACACGTAGTTGTTAAAAGTGCTCGTGACATGAAAGAGGCTAAATAGTAAGTTGGTGGTTGAGGCACATCCTGAGATTAGGAAGAGTCTAGCTCCACTCACAAGTTAGTCCTCTTAACATTGCATATTTGTGTTAGCAACATCCCAATCCGATAATTTCTACTTTGGTGCCTCCTCCTTCAATGCTATAATAGCATGGATACTACGCCCAACCATCACCACCTCTATATATGCTAGCCTAACCCCACTCTCCCTCCCAACCATTAGCTAGATTTCGCCATGGGTAATATGGCAATGGATATGAGTTGCACACATGCAACTCATCAAATAAAAATAATATAATTAATTAAAAAAAAAGAAGAAGAAGGTCAACACAAATAATATAAAATAAAAAAATAAAATGAATATCAATATTGACATTTTAAAAATGCAATAATCAATTGAATAATATTCCAATAATAACATCTTGATACTACAATCCTTTTGTTAAATAAGTCCCACAATATATAAAAAAAATGTTTACATATGTTTGGGGTTAAATTTCATTATAGTACTTGAACATTTTGCTTTCTAACGAACAATATGTAAAAGAAAAAAAAATCATACAAAGAAAATACCATAACTTTTTAAAATTTTCACATAAAATATGTTTGGCCAAAATCCAGTCATTTCTCTGGCTAGAATCTGACATGAAAAGCAAAATCAATTAGTTCTTTTTTGACCTTAGCATTTATTTAGTTATTTTTCTAACTTTTTTATATCCTTTCTCTCTGCCTCACTTCTTCCTCAAATGAAAAAAAACTGAATACAACTAAACTTGGTTGTGACGAGGCAAGTAGCAATCATAGGTTTGGTTTGTCAGAGGTTAGTTTGGTAGTGATATTGGTGAATGGTTGTTTGATAACACCTACTACCATTTCAACGCTAACGAACAACCTTAAGTACCACCATAGCCACACGAACTCAAGCACGCCACCACTAATCTCCAATCACACAAACATAAACCCAGAAATCAAGACTCAATCCCACACTTAACTAAATCCTAACCAACACCCAAAATCACACATAGATGCTAACTAAACTCAAACCGACTCCACCTCGTTTGACATACCTAAAACAAAACGAACCAAATTACGTACATCAAAATTCCATGACTCATTACACCAAAGAACCAAACTAGAGATGTCAACCACTAAGCCAACACCATCCGCGACCCACTCTCAAACATGTCACCATCGCTTCACAACTTACAAATACCATTACCTTCGATGCTCCAAGCCATACCAAAGTCAAAGCTGACCAACCATGATCTTTGATGCAGCCCCCTTCAACAATGACCCCAAACAACCACACACAGCTACCAATCACCAAATCCAAACCCAAATCAAGCCTTGAACCCAAGTGACATCACTATCCGCCACACTACATTGAACCCACCACTATCAAACTAGAATTACCCAAAAAGGTGTCTTCATTGATCTTTGGGTTTCTTTTTCTTCATTCTCTTTTGATTTGAAGTGCTAGTATCCTCTTTTCTTTTTCTTGATTCTCTTTCTTTTTTTTTTTTTTTTAATTTAGGGGTTAGGATTAGAAAGAAGAAGAAGAAGGTGGAGGAGGAAATGGGGGTGGGGAGGGAGGAAAAAAAAATAAAATGAAAAATAATTAAATGAACCCAACCTAGATAGAAGAATAAATTTTTAATCAATTTTGCCTGCCACTTTAAACTTAATTGGAAAAATAGTCGAATTCCAGCCAAATATATTTTATGTGAAACCTTTAGAAAGATCGATATTTTCTTGGTACAAAATTATTTTTGGTATTATTTTGCTACAAATAAAAAAGTTTAGGTACCATGAATAAAACTTGCCCAATATTTGATATGTAATATATCTTTTCCCTATATTCATTAAGCACATAATCTTTAAATATAAAAATAATCATCATGGTTTTTATAAGATACTCTGCTACGATGATATCAAAGTCCGAGTTGATACTTTTATTATTTCATCCCTTGCATTTTATTAATTTTGAAATAAATAAAGAAGCGGCTTGCATGCACGCTTCAAAATAGCAATGCTCTCTAAAGCTTGTCACTATGCATGGTGATAAAGCTACTGGTCACCTCATTTGTCTCATGTTATAGTAAGTCCACCTCTCCTTTAGTATGGGCCTCTATACCCTGGACCCCTACAGTTACCAGATTTATGGCCTAGTGATAAAGCCAAATCCAAGGCCCAGTCCAATAGGAGTATTTCTAGCTAAATGAAAACCGAATAACCCTAGCTTACAACAAGAGTATCATCTGTCACGTGTTTGCTTTTGCTCTCTCTTCCGACATAATAACTTTCTAAAAGGCAAATTCTCTCTATTTCCTCTCTTGGTTTTTTTTTTTATTTTCTCTCGAATGTTCTTCATAGAATTAGGGTTTCTAAATTGTCTTTCTAAAATCTTTTGAAACTTACAAATGTTTACAGATCTATGATGCAAGGGAAAGGTTGGAAACTAAACTTGAAAGAAATAAGATGTTGCAACATTGTTTCTGAGTTTCGACCACTCAGGGGCTCCAACACTGGATTTCAATTTCTGGGTAAAAAATCGTTTTGTTTCTTGCTTGATGTTGTATTTATATGCTTTTCGTTCTATCAGATACCATTCGTTCCTTAACAGGAACAACTATGATATGTAACTAACAAATTTGTCCTATTTTCTATTCTATGATGTAATCATGTATTACGTATGAAATACAACTGTTATCTGCTAGTCTATTGTGTAGCTGTCCTCGCATTATGCATATAGTACAACTGTTATTTGTTACAACAGATATGATCATTTAACTATGTTGTTTGGCTAGTCTATGTTATGTAACATAATCGGCCAAATGTTGAGGTCTCCTCCTTTGTCGTCTATTATATAACATGTTCCTCCGGTGTTGAGAAAATCACCTTGTCCTCAAGGTGGTAATCGGGAAAATCTCTCTTGAAATCTGATAAATCCACCCAAGAAGCATCCTCAGTAGGTAGAGTCTCCCATTGAATCAAAAGTTGAGGAACATTAACTCCTTGTCGAACCAAAACTTTGGAATCCAAAATAGCTAACGGCCTAAGTATAGGATGATTGCCAAAAGAGTCCTGAGGAAGTGGAATTGTAGGAAATGAGTCTCCATAAGCCTTTTTAAGTAAAGAAACATGGAATACCGGATGAAGTCTCGAATGATCTGGTAAATCCAAATGATATGCTACCGTCCCAATCTTCCTCAGTATCCTAAAAGGCCCATAATAACGTCGTGAAAGCTTATAAGAAAGCCTATTGGCTAAAGAAGTTTGCCTATAAGGCTGAAGCTTCACGTATACTAAATCCCCAATTTTAAAATTTAAGTCGAATCTATGAGAGTCAGCTACCTGCTTCATTCGAAGCTGAGCCTGAGCTAAATTAGCTCTCAAAGTTTTCAAAATAACATCTCGAGTCTTCAATTCATGATCCACTGCCTCCAAAGTGGATTGGCCCTGTATGTATTGTGGAATACTAGGAGGAAGTCTCCCATACAATGCCTGAAATGGTGTCATATTGGCACTAGTATGATAACTAGTGTTAAAACAATACTCAGCCTAAGGTAAGAACTTAGACCAGAGTGTAGGTGAATCTATAACATAAGCTCATAAATATTGTTCCAAACATCTATTCATGACCTCAGTCTGACCATTAGAGTGAGGATGATAGGCCGAACTCATTTTCAAAGTGGTTCCACTCAATCGAAAGAGTTCATTCCAAAAACGACTCATGAAAACTTTGTCCCTATTTGCCAAAATGGATTTAGGAAATCCATGCAATTTAATAACAATGTCTACAAATAATGAGGCTACCGAAGTAACTGAATATGTAGCAGCAAGAGGACTAATATGACAGTACTTAGTTAGTCGATCGACTACTACTAAAAGCACTAAATAACCTTTGGATACGGGTAATCCAGTAATGAAATCCATAGAAAGATCCTCAAAGACTTGTTGAGGAATAGGTAAAGGTTGGAGTAATCCTGCTGGACTGGTTGTCAAATATTTGATTTGTTGCCATACATGGCAGCGTTTCACAAATTCCTCCACATCCTTCCTCATGCCTTTCCAAAAAACAGATTCATTGAGTCTTTTAAAAGTTTTTAAAGCACCCAAATGTCCACTCATATGAGAAGTATAGTATTATAATATCAACAAATTGATAATAGAAGCATGAGGTGGAATAAAAATCTTATCACCCAGAAAAAGCAAGCCATCTCTGACCCTGAGTGGCCATGGTAGAGAAACCGCTTGTTCACAATCCATCATTTATTTCTGCCATTCCTTATTATCTTTAAACTCTATTTTAAGTAGAGTAACAAAGTCAAAAGAAGGTAAGGATAAAGCAAAAAGCTGGGCTTCATTAGAAAAGCTCCGCGACAAGGCATCCGCAACCCTATTCTCTATACCTGGTTTATAAACAACCTCGTAATCATATCCTAACAGTTTCACAAGATATTGTTGATGTTCGGGTGTTTGAATTACCTAAGTATTTCTTTACAAATTTTCTTATCAGTCTTAATAATGAAATGTCTCCCCAAAAGATAGTGTCTCCATTTCTTAACCGCTTCTACTATAGCCACCATTTCCCTGACATAAGCTCCAGCTTTGCAAAGGCGTAAAGAAAATTTTTTGCTGAAAAAAGCAATAGGATGTGTGTTCTGATGTAACACAGCTCCCATTCCAACTCCCAAAGCATCAGATTCTACAATAAATGTCTGAGAAAAATTCAGGGAGAGCTAAAATTGGCATCGTCATTAGAGCGGCCTTAAGATTAGAGAAAGCAATAGTAGTACATTCATCCCATACGAAAGCTTCTTTCCTCAATAAATTTGTAAGAGGTGCCACGATGGATGCATAATGTCTTACAAAGCGTCTGTAATAACCGGTAAGACAAAAAAAATCCCTTAATTGTTTAGGATTAGTAGGAGTGGGCCAATCATGAATTGCTTGGACCTTGCTCGGATCTGGTGTAACCTCATCCACAGAGACAATATGACCCAAATAGTCAATCTTGGGTTGAGAAAAAGAACATTTAGATCTCTTCACATAAAACTGATGTGCTTCTAAACTAGTAAAAACTTGTGTCAGGTGAGTAAGATGATCTTTCATGCATACACTGTAAACCAATATATCATCAAAGAAAACAATAACAAATTTTCTGAGGTAAGGTCGAAAAATAGAATTCATAATAGCTTGAAATGTTGAGGGAGCATTAGTGAGCCCAAAGGGCATTACCAAAAACTCATAATGGCCTTCGTGAGTATGAAAGGCTGTTTTATGAATATCTTCATGAAACATACGAATCTGATGATAACCAGCACACAAATCTAACTTTGAAAAGATCTGTGCTCCATGTAATTCATCAAGTAACTCATCAATAGTAGGAATTGGAAACTTATCCAATACTGTAGCATGATTGAGAGCTCTATAATCGACACGGAAATGCCAAGAATCATCTTTTTTCTTCACCAAGAGGACGGGTGATGAAAAAGGACTGGTACTGGGATGAATAACTCTAGAATCTAGCATTTCCTGAATTAATTTCTCAATTTTCGCTTTCTAGAAATAAGGATAACGATAGAGTCTGACATTAATAGGTTGAGTCTCTTGTTGTAAGTGGATATGGTGTTGGACATCTCTTAAAGGTGGCAATGATGAAGGAGACTAAAAAATTTTATGAAATTTGCCCAATAGTGTTTCTACAGCACTATTGCTGATGGTATCATGACAAATATCCTCCCTCTGAGCCAGAAGACTAAAGAAATAAGCCACATTATCAGATTTCATCAATTTGTGGAACTAGTGTGGTTCAATCTGTTTAAGATCAATAGCAGAATTGCCTTGAAGGAGTATGGACTGCCCATTCAACGTAAATTGCATTGTAAGAGTAGAATAATCCATAATAATTGGACCAATAGTAGTAAGCCACTGAATCCCCAAAACCATATCCACCCCTTGAATAGGTAAAACATAAAAATCAACCAGAAATTCACTTTTATGCAAAATAAGTGGCACATTTTGACACAAACCAAAACAAGTCAGTCGTTCACCATTGCCAATCATGACTTTAAAAGAATTAGCAGCAAGAATGGGTAAATGTAACCGTTTAGCCACTTGTTCCTGCACAAAATTATGAGTACTCCCAGAATCGACGAGTACTGACACTGCTTTGCCAGCAACTGTACCTCCCAATTTCAAAGTCTTAGGAACAGAAACTCCTGATATCGCATGATAGCTAATTTCAATCGTATTAGAAATATTAGAATTATCACCCAATTCAATCTCATATGAACTATCATCTTCTGAGTCATTATCAGGTTGGATAGTCATAAAAAACTTTGCTTTACAAATATGGTCTTTACTGAATTTGTCATCACAATTGAAACATAAACCCTTCTCTTGTCTAATGGCCATTTCAGAAGGAGTAAGTCTTTTAAAAGGAAGTGGTTTTTTTGTGGTAGATAAAGAAGAGGATGTAGATGGGATAGTGTGTTTAGGTTTGGAAAATATAGAAGAAGATGGTGTATAAGAGGATTGGACAGTGGATTTGTGAAAAGGTTTAGGTTGAGATGAAATAGGGGTGTGAGTAGTCATACTAAGGTGCTGAAATTTAGATTCATGTAGTTTAGCAAGACTAATAGCATGTAAAAGGGAAGAGGGTTGACAAGTGAGAACTTTTTGTTGCAATAGTGGTTTAAGACCAGATATGAAATAGCTCTTAAGAAAATCCTCAGAAAGACCATTGACATGATTGGAAAGGGATTCAAAAGCATGTTGATAGTCAGTGACAGATCCTAACTGAACCAATTTAGACAATTTTCCTTGGTAATCAAATAAAGAAGGACTAAATCTGGTCTCTAATGCCTTAATAAAAGCAGACCATGTAGATAACAACCCATTTCTAAACGACCATTGGTACCAATCTAGAGCATCTCCCTCCATAGCAAAAGAAGCTAATTTCAATCGTTCCGTATAAAAGGAACATTATGAAAATCAAAAAACTGATTTGCTTGAAACGTCCAAGAAAGAGACTTCAAACCAGAAAATTTTGGTAGTTCTAATTTGATGTTCTGTATGAATGAAGATTGATTAGTATCATTATGACAAGATAAACCACTATTATTACTAGTAGTATTCTGATTGTCCATTTGAAGCTTAACATATTGTAATACTTGAGCCATGTCTGATAACAATCTATCAGTTTTTTATTCTAATGAATAAATCTTACTGTCATGTTGTTGCAATTCATCTTGTAAACGAGAAATACTTCTGGTGCCATTTGCCATGGTGATCGAAAAAGGAAAATCAACGAGAGTGCCAATGATAAAGCCAAATCTAAGGCCTAGTCCAACAGGAGTATTTCTAGCTAAATGAAAACCAAATAACCCTAGCTTACAACAGGAGTATCATCTGTCACGTGTTTGCTTTTCTCTCTCTTCCAACAGAATAACTTTCTAAAAGGCAAATTCTCTCTATTTCCTGTAAACCCCTGTTTTCTAAGCCCTAAACCTTAAGCCGGAAAGTCTACCGGAGACCTTAAGTCAACAAATCTTGAATAAAACCCTACAGTTTAGATCCTGAAAACCCGAGTTCGCAAATCGAGGAGTCGAAAAATAATTAAAGTGTTTAGGATCGTCCGTAATAATATTTGAATTATTAAAAAGATCAGATCGGTTCAATTTCGGCTTATTTCGAACCCGTTTGGATATTGCTTTGGAAAGCGTGTCCCGGGGCTCGAAAAATTAAAAATATATCTTTAATATTTTTAGACTCGTATTTTATAAGGATTTCAAAAATATCAAGTTTAGAATTTTTCGGATTCTAAAAATATCAGTTATAGCTCATATAAGCTTATTTTACTCTTACCGGTAACTAAATTATTAAATTTCTAAAATAATTTAATTGATTATTTTATTTAAATCATAAAAATTCTGCTACTTTAATAAAATATTTTTCTTAATTTATTTATAAATTTTCTTATTCAAAAAGTCACTTTATCAACCCATACCTCAAGTACACATACATTATCATTACTACACATTATTATGTCTTCTTTTGCTTTTTCTTACACTCCTCTTCCCAAAATTGCAGCTGCCCATTCCCCATAAAATTAGCCACTTTTCATTATTTTTAATTATTTATTTGATATTTTAAAAGTCTCTTTTAGTTACAATTGGATGCAACTTGTTACACTTTCAAAATTGCAAGTTAAAACCAAGTTACACTCACTCCTCCCACACTCAAAATCACGACCAGCCCTCCCTCCATGCAGCTGCTATTTTATTTTTTATTTAAAAATTATTTAACACACATTTATCTCTATTTAAGCATCTTATTCCCTCTCTCTTTCATCTTTACAAACCCTACATTTTTCCTCTCTCTTTTTCCCTCTCTTTTTCTCTTCTTCCTTGCCTTGCCTTCTTGAAAACAAGCTGTCCCCATTTTTCTTTTTTGCTTCCACATATATTTCTTGCAATTATTTGAGGTAATCTTTCTCTTTTAGCTCTTATAAGATGTTCTAGGATGATACCATGGATGTTTCATGCATCAAAGGATATTCCACAAGCTTAAAAGGCTATGGATGATGATGCCAAGAAGTGAAACACTCCTCTAGATGATGTTTTCTTTTGTTCTTAGTATTTTTGTTATATGGAAGGCTTGTTTATCTTCTTGTTTTTGTGATAGCTTGTAGATCTAGAGTTTTATCAAGCTTTAGTTGTGTTTATGTGTAGATCTAGAAGCTTAAGGCTTACTACTAAGTTTTTCTTATGCTTTCATGGATATATATTGAGTAGATCTTAGATTCAAGTTGGAATGAAAAAGAAAAATTCGTAACTTGTCAATGCCCTATTTTAAAAACCCTCTTTCAAGTCTTAAAATGGAAGCTTTTGTTAAGAAAATGAAGGTTTGATGGATGTATATCATCAAGGCTTCATCTTACAAGAATCAAAGTTGATTTTCAAAGTTTATTTTCAAAAACAAAAATTGTATTTTCGGATCAAGACAAAGATCCAAAAAAAAACATGCTTTCCAACTCACAAATGAGGATTTTATTCAAGAAATGAAGGGTTCTTGAGACATAATATGTAATGGGTTGTTTTTCATGAGTTTTGATAAATTTTCCCAAGAGATATGTCCAAAATAAATTTATGAAAATTCGGATCAAGACCAAGACCTATTTTTGAAACCCATCATCCAACTTTAAAATGAAGATTTAGACAAAAATATAAGGGGCTCTTGATATAGGTATCGTAAGGAATGAAACTTCATAAGTTTAAATGAGTTTTCCTAAAAGGTATAGCTTAGATCAAATGTTTTGTAAAAGACAAAATTTGGTTCTTGTATTCATGGTGAACTTCAAAGAGGAAATTCGTAATTATGGGGAGACCAATTTTTAAAACCTTCTTTTTGATCTCAAAACAAGTATCTTATATTGAAAATGGAATGCTTTGATGATATATAATATTTGAAAATTATTTTCATTGAGCTAAGTAAGTTTTAGCAAAGGAATTACTCAAAACGAAACAATGAGTTTCAACTTGTAAATTTCGGTTTTACGAAAATGGATTCTTAGAAATTTCATTTGAACTTTATGTTTAGTATTAGATAAGTGTGTAATCTCTTAATTTTGTTTTGAGGATCCCCTTGCAAGCTTAGCACTAAAATAAATTGGCCTAAGTAGTTAAATGGAGTAGATATGGAAATTTTTCACAAAGGCTCAAATCTGGAATTTTCGCAACCCTACTGTACAGTATGTTTCCGACCCCTAAATGACCTTAAATGTTTGAATTAACTTTAGAAATGGATAGCTCTTTCGAAGTGGGTATAAATCGGTATATTATAAGCTAAATTCCGAGTTAAAATGAGTTAGATATGACCTTTTTAAGTTAAGGATTCAACCTAGACGGAAATTGACGAACTTAGTAAATAAAATTGTTAAGTTTAATAGAACTTCTTGAGAGATACTCATTGAGGGTATTCTTTGTACCTAGGTGAATTGGAGGACGGGTTACCACTTCCCGAGGACTATTACGACTAGTGGAATTTTCACTACATGGACAAGTGAGTTCATTTCTCAATTAATTATGCTCTTGGATGTGCTTGTAGTAGTAGTGGCATTAGACTTAGGAAAAAGATAAAATTGTGATTGAATGGTGATCTAAACTTGCATGAATGAACGATAAGTATATCGAGGCAAGCTTTGTTGCAATAATTTTGTATGAGCTAGTATAGATTTAGAATGCCTGAAATTTGTATGGTCACTTTTAAATTATCTAATTAATATACCATGATTATATGAATAATTGTACATGCATATCACGTAATGAGTCACATATCATTGTCGAGTATGTCTTTGGTGGGACAAAGGTGTACTCGGGAGGCAGCGGGTCTTTAATGAAAGGGGACTAGGGTCGCATGACTTATGGACCACCCCATTCGAATAATGAAACTATGGTTGCATGACTTATGAACCAACATTAAAAATTGTGGTTGCATGTCTTATGGACCACCCCACTTAAGATTGGGACAATGGTTGCATGTCTTATGGACCAACTTTGGAATTGTAGTTGCATGACTTATGAACTACCCCAAACCCCGAATGGAGGGCGCAAATTCATTCACTTATGACTACCGGAAAGTCATATGCTTGTTTGCTCATATGCTTGTGCATTCATATGGTTGCTTAATTATAACTTGCTTGTATAGATATTTTAGCTTGGTCGGGCATGTTACTTGAAGAAAATGAATCTCACTAAGCATTAGCTTATACCCCAACAGTTTTTGCTGCAGCGTTCCTATTTTTGGATGTTCCGAGAGGACTTTTGTGCAGGTTTATCACATGGAATTAAAGAGCTTTTGAGGAAGTCGGGACCTAGTGTAGGCGTGGACTTCTAGGAAAATCTCTTTAATGTGAATTAATATATGTGTAATTGGAGCTAAACGATGTAGACTCCTATTTTGGCGGGGGTATGCCCCTTGGCTTTTGTAAAGTTTAACTGTTTATCTTGTTGTGATTTATATTCTTAATGCAATGTATGCTTTCTTAAGACTACTCGAATCAAAGTGTGATCCTAAAAGTTGTGTGAGTACACCTTACACTCTATATATAAACTTATGGGATGACTAAGGATGCCATACTTAAGTTTAAATATCGAGTGTGGTGGACTGTCGCGTTTAGGGTACCCTTTGGGGCGTGACATTTCCTCTCTTGGTTTTTTTATTTTTATTTTCTCTCGAATGTTCTTCATAGAATTAGGGTTTCTAAATTGTCTTTCTAAAATCTTTTGAAACTTACAAATGTTTACAGATCTGTGACGCAAGGGAAAGGTTGGAAACTAAACTTGAAAGAAATAAGATGTTGCAACACTGTTTCTGAGTTTCGAGCACTCCGGGGCTCCAACACTGGATTTCAATTTCTGGGTAAAAAATCGTTTTGTTTTCTTGCTTGATGTTGTATTTATATGCTTTTCGTTCTATCAGATACCATTCGTTCCTTAACAGGAACAACTATGATATGTAACTAACAAATTTGTCCTATTTGCTATTCTGTGATGTAATCATGTATTATGTATGAAATACAGCTGTTACCTGCTAGTCCATTGTGTAACTGTCCTTGCATTACGCATACAGTACAACTGTTATTTGTTACAACAGATATGATCATTTAACTATGTTGTTTGGCTAGTCTATGTAATGTAACATAATCGGCCAAATGTTGAGGTCTCCTCCTTTGTCGTCTATTATTCATAACACCTAGCTCCTCCATCATGGCGATATCGCTTATCATCGGCTAGGTCGCCTTATCGGCCCAAGTATCCTATTCTTTCCTCTTGAGCATCCGATTCTAATTGACATGTAGTTAGAAAATTAGTTTTGAGAGATAATAAATAAAGAAATATTAGACACATGTTAGGATTAACTATTTGTGTCCTTACATAGTTTGCTTGACTTACTTTGATGACCACACTTTAGTTGGTTCGGCATCCTCTTTAAGTGAATGTACTAGTAGTTGTTGAGACCATAATGCTGTGAAAAAACAAAAATGAATACGCAATATTCATAAAACTTGTTTCCTATCAAGTAAAGAAGGTTTGTGAGTGATCTAAATATATAGGTAATACTTTGTTCTCGCTCTATATACATCACCTTCTACTTCTTCAAGTTCTCGGTGTTAATTATGGACTGGTGCTATATTCCAAATTGACTACTTATGCTATGTATGCTTTAATAACACAATTACGCAATGTTAATTTAAGAGTACATACCCCAAAGTTCTTTTGTTTTTTTTTTTTTAAGAAGAAGTCACATAAGCATCTTAGTCCTTAGTCCTATGGTTAAATCCAGGCAATGGCGAGCTTCTTACTGCTTCATCCTCGCCCTTTTTCTTACGATACATGTGGAGCTACAAATGACATCGCAGTAAAACATGTTAGTGTGCAAGTCAAGGTATGACCACCACTTTCTCACCCTTCACTAGTTGGCAAGTGCCTTAGACTTTTGTATCAAAACAACAAGAATTAATATCTTTAGTAAATTGAAAAGCTGTAATTAAAAAAGAGAAGATAGAATAACATATGAACAATCACACTCCGAAAGATGCCGTGGTGATGTGCCTTGGGAAAGGTTGATCATGCCCTTCCTACAATGCCTGCGGACAACGCTGTCGATGTGTGATGGCAGAGTAAGAACTATTTTAAAATTGATACACTTTGGCCCATGATCTAGCCCATGTCCATTACAAATTCTAGAATGTGTTAGGTGGAAATTCTAGAATTTGTTAGATGAGATACTTCTAAGGATGTTCTAGATAATACTTGTAATCTTCTAGATAAAACTTGTAGTTGAAATGTTCTAAAGACTAAATTGTAACCGTTGGATGAAATTAACCTCAACCATCCATTGAGGAGGAGAAAACCTATTAATGGGTAATCCTCCCTTATTTATAATCAAGTCGAAAAATTAAGAAATACATAAATAGTTCTATTCATAAACACTTTCTATTCTATTCCTTTATTTCGTAGAGATTACTTTCTACTTGAATAATTTTCTATAAAAGCACCATTCTCATATTTTCTATTCCATTCTAATCAAACAACCGTCAAATACTAACAGTGGCAGCAGAGCCTCATCCTATCATCCACTGGGCGTAGTTACACCAAATATCTTTCTAAACCTACTCTATGGCAAACATTAAATCTAATAACCAAATTCCTCTCCCAGTATTTTCTAGAGAAAATTATGATTATTGGTCCATCAACATGAGTACCTATTTTCTATCTCAAGGTTTATGAGACATCATAAAATATGGTGTTACCATGCTTAAAAATACTTCTAGCCTATCAGATGTGGATTTGGCTAAATTCAAAGCCACCAAATAAAAAGATTGGAGGGTATTATATGATATTCAATTGACATTGGTGGATCCAATTTTTCCAAGAATTCGTGGACCTACAAGTGCAAAGCAAGCATAGGACACATTCAAGGAAAAGTTTCAAGAAAATGAAGAGGTACATCTTGTGAAACTTGTCACGCTCCAATGGGTACCCTAAACATGACAGCCTGTCGTACGCAATATTAAAACTTAAGAATGACTACCTCAGTCACTTGAAAGCTTCCATATCAATATAATGCGTACATTCACATCAAAGGGAGACCGGTGGAGTAATGCATTTTAAGATTTAGCAGCACAACATTCAAAATAACACTTAATATATTTCATCGAAATATAAAGTCTTACAACTTCTACAGGGCATTCCCCTGATAATTTCCATAACAACATAGTCTTAAAATGAAGATTGACTAAAGCTAGAAGATTTTAAAGGAAATCTAGTCTATGACTTTAAAATAGAATTCCTCTAAAAGCTTCCCAAAATAAAGATTCTACCCGGATGATCAAGATTGTCTTAGGTATGAAACAAATGCTCTGCAATATCAAAAGTCTATTAGGGTATAAGCATAACTAGCTTAGTGAGATATTCCTTATGCAAAAATATTCATAACAGGCATTCAACCAACTCATTAAACAAGCATATGACCGTATGATCAAACAGTACATACAACTATCCGGTTTCGTACGTATGATGGATTTACCGTAGTTAGGGAATGATTTGAACTTGGCCCCAAATGACCTTAAAAGTTGCACACGTCTTGGGGTTCCAACGAATCGTACTACTAGTCCTCGGGCTTTCTTTACCTAAAGTGATTGATCCGGCTCGCTACAACTTGAGGCCATATTACTCGAACGTCTTAAATCTTCAAGATATAGCTAGGCAGCTTACCTTTCCGGTCCCACACTGAGGAGTAGCAGTAAAAATGCGAAATGATATTCTAAGTGATATGCATGAGTAATTTAGTGTATGGTGATTCCAATATGACATTAATTCATTTAAAGCGATCAAACAATAATTGCACACATAGTAATACATACATAGAAACAATTATATCAATCACAGATTGGGTTCCGATATACTTATCGTTCATTGATCGCACATAACAATTTACATACATAATTCCCATGATATCCCACATGCATATCAATTTTATCTTTTTCTAATATATAGTGCTCTATTCTACAAGCACATACGCAAATACATAAACATAAAGAAAACTCACTCGTCTATAGTGATCTTCTATGAGTCGAAGTAATCCTCGGGAAAGAGAAGATCTTGGTCCTCGACACCTAAACAAAAGAAATACCCAAAATGAGTATTTCATCCAAGATTTACTCAAATTCTCTAATTCTATCTTATTGAATTTGTCAAAATTCGCATGAATGGAAATTCCAACTTAAAATGGCCATAACTTGCTCTTTTTAATTAGGAATTTTGCATATTTTATACCGATTTATACATACTCGAAAAGATCTATCTATTTCTTAGGTATTTTTATCAAAAGAATCCATTTGGGTCTCGGAATAGTGATGTATAGATTCATTACGAAAATTCCAAATTTCAAAACTCAAGTTTTCAAACTTTCCTTTATCCAAAAGTCTTTGTACCAAAATATAGATATTAATATAGTTGAAAAATCCTTTGAATATATATATATATATATATATATATTGACTCATATCATAAGCATGAATTTAGTGAAGTTGTCCCAATAATGATTTAGGTGTTCTAAAAGTTGAAAAAGTAATGTTTTTGAAATTTTTATTTTAGCTTTGTTGGAAAAGTTCTTGGATTTATTATAAGTAAATGTTTTCCTCTTTTTAACTTTATCTATCTTTTGAAAACATTTCATATTTTCCAAAATAATTTTATTTCTACAACTTTATTTTTTTAAGAGTTAAAAATTTAGTTTCTAAATGTTTTCTTGATAGTGATAAAACTTTCTTAAAGTTCACTTGTTCTTAGTTTTCCCTAAAGTTAGTTCCATTTTAAAATAATAATATTCTTCTAATTTTATTTCCTAAGTAAGATTCATCTTTAAAAATATTTATTCCTTGATGATTTTGCAAAACTTATCTAACTTTAGTATGTTGATGAAAACTTTACAAATGAGTTTAAAAAAACTTTTGTTAGACGAAGAATTAGTAACATTAAGTTTAAAGAAACTTCCTTATTTCATTGGTTTGAAAAGAGAGTATGTGAAAACTCTACTTTATGTATTCTTTGATGAAACTCTAATGTACCATTATTGCTAAGACTTTTTATGAGTTTACTTAAATTTTTGGGAAAGGTTTGTAAAAGTAAAACTCTTAGTTTTTAATGAAAATCCTTTCTTTGAGTAACCAAATTTTATTTGAAAAGAGTTTATAAAAATATTTTCTTTATATTTTTGTTGAGACAATATCAATATTCACATGCATGAACATGAATATATAGTTATGTGAAATATAACATAATAAGATAAAATAAATGTAATAAGAGCATAATAGTAAAGTAAAGTATTGGGAACCTTAGCTTCATCAAGGTATCCCAGGACTAAGAATAGACTAGTCCCAAAAAGAAAAGAAAAAAAATTGTTTTGACTTGATAATGACAAGTCTAAAACTAGAAAGACTAATCTTAACAATAGTATGAAATAAATAAATAAATAAATTGCAAAGCATATAAATAAATAAATAGCAAGTGAGCTTATATGCTTTAAAGAAATATATATACATAATACTATATAAAAGTTAGATTAGAGCAAATAATAATAACAATAATAACAACAATATAATAACAATAATAACATAATCGAAAATATGAACATGAACATGAACATGAACAAAAACAAAACATGAACTTATTGTTGCTTCTTTAACCTCATGAGTCTAAGAAACATAGACTAAGCTCATGCTAAGTTATATGAACATGAAGAGTATGTGTAAGAAATTTTACCTAAGGTTGTGTGTTTGTTAAAGAGGAAAAGAATGGGTTGTAGTATTATGTAGGAAATGGTTTTATGGATAGAAGAGAGAACTTAGGAGAGAATATGAGAGAGAGTATTTGTGGAGTAATTTTGGTAGAGTTTCAATAGGGAATGAGTTGCATGAAAGAATGAAGGAGGAAGGGGATATCTATAGAGTTTTGGAGTGAAAATTAGATGTAATTAAATAAACTGAAAAATAAAAATAATAGAGAGTGAAAAGAGAGAGGTAGTGGACGACAAGCATGGGAATGAGAGAGAGAAATTGATTAAATTTGTTGTTTTGTAATAAAAAGAAGTAATGTGTAAAGTGTGATGTAATTAAAGTTATATGAGAAATGTAAATTATAAGGTATAGCTATGGTAGTGTGTAAGAGTAGAGTGTAAGAAAAAATAAAGATAGTGAAATAGTAATGAATAGTAAACTAAACAACTAAAATAGTGGTAGTAAAGAAAATACGCATCAATAGCCTATATATGATATTTTTAGTTACCGAAAAATTTTAAAACTGATATTTTCGAAAACCTTATATTTTTACGAGTCTATTGGTGTTGTCAGAATATTTTCACTATCTGGTGCATTGGGGCACGGTTTTCGAAAACTAATCCCGTTCAGATACGAAAGACATTAGAAAATTGCAAATATGATATTTTTAAGCTTTCTTATATTATTACGAACCATTTTCCACAATTATCTTAATTTCGTTGTTTAGGGTTTATGAACACGGGATTATCGGATCTAGATTTGCTAGACTAATCATAGAATTATGTTAACTTTAGGGTTCCGGTTTGACTTCTGGTTATTAAGGTTTATTATATTACCGAAAAATCTAGGAGCTTACAAAACTCCAGTCTCTTAGAAGGGATTTTGAAAATATTAAAATAAGAGATTCTAAGACCATAAAGGATTATTATACTAGAATTAATGAAGTGGTAATTCAAATAAGGGCCTATGGAGAAACTATAACTGACAAAAGGGTAGTTGAAAAAATATTAATCACACTTTCTAGAAAAATACAACTCGATTGTGACTACTATTGAGAAGACGAAAGATCTAGCTATATTATCAGTTGTTGAATTGATTGGCTTTTTATAAGTATATGAAAAGAGATTGAATAGGCATGACAACTCTACATTGGAGAATGCCTTTCAATCCAAACTAAATTTTAGGTCTCAAAACTCTAGAAGTGGTGAAAGGAAAAATCAAGATAGAAGATTTAGAAATAATGGAAATGGAGGAGAAAGACAAAAGTACCGATTATGTCAAATTTGCAATAGAACCAATCATCAAGAAAATATATTGTAGATTTAAATCAAGGCCGCAATGTCATATTGTAAGAAATTTGGCCATCTTATAATAGATTGCTGTCTTAAGGAGAAGTATCAAGCTAACTACTACGAGGAAAAAAATGATTATATATTTTATGCTTGCCATGTTGCTTCATAAACCAATGGAGACACATGGTATTTAGATAACGATTGTAGCAACTAAATGACAAGTATTAAAAACATTTTTCAAGATATAGACACATTAGTCAATTCTATAGCTAGACTTGGAAATGGAGAGTTTATGGCCATCGAAGGAAAAGGAAATGTTGGAATTGAGACAAAGAAAGCCACATGTCTAATCCAAGATGTCTTGCTGGTGCCAAGTCTAGAGATAAATTTGCTTAGTATCGAACAAATGATCAAAAGGGGGTATTTCTTACTATTTAAAGGAGACTCCTACACTATATATGACATTGGAGAGAAAGGCACGGAGATTGCAAAAATCAAGATGCAAAGACAAAGAAATTTCCCCATCTGGTGGCACCATCAAATAGAAGTGGCTTTGAAAGTAGATCAAAAAGAGTCATTACTCTAGCACAAGAGACTTGGCCACATCAACTTCCAAAGCTTGAAGATTTTACAACAAAAGAACATGATGTCAAGACTACCAGTTATAAAGGAAGCAACAAATGTTTGTGAAGGTTGCATGCTTGGGAAGCAACATAGAAAATCATTCCCTACAGGTCTAGCATAGAGAGCTAAAGCATTATTGGAGCTTATACACACAAACACGTGTGGACCCATGAAAACACCATCTTTTGAGAAATGTAAGTACTTTTTCCTCTTTATTGATGATTACACAAGGATGACATGGATCTATTTTATGCATGAAAGGTCTGAAGTATTTGAGATTTTCAAGAAATTTAAGAGAATTTTTGAAAAACAAAGTGGATATCATATCAAAACAATAAGAAGTGATGAGGTAAAGTATACATATCAAAGGATTTCAACAATTATATGAAGATAAAGGAGTTATACATCATCTTATAGTTGGATATGCATAAAAAAAGGGTATATCAGAAAGAAAGAATCACATAGTGATGGAGATGGCCAAATCCATGCTAGAAGAGAAGAAGATGCCAAAGATGTTCTGGGGTGAAGCAGTATATCTGCTTAATAGATGTCCAATATAAGCAGTGTAAGATCAAACACCTATTGAAGCCCGGTGTGGACAAAAGCCATCAGCACAACATCTTCGTATATTTGGAAGTATTTACTATGTACACATCCTATCCATGAAAAGACATAAGTTGGAAGAGAAGACTAAAAAGGATATCTTCCTTAGCTAATGTACACAGTTTAAAGGATATAGAATCTACAATTTGAAGACCAAGAAACTTATCATCAATAAGGACATTGAGTTTGACGAAAAATGCAACCTGGAATTGGAATGAAGAAAAGGTAAAGAAGCAAAGCATGTTAGTGCCAAGAATAGAATCCTTTTTAGAATCTAATGATCAAGAAGAGGGGATCCTGACACACCTACAACATCAACTACATCAGGATAGGCAGAACCATCTTTAGAATCACCTCCTAGAAAGATAAGGCTTCTTTCAGATTTATATGCAATGTACAGCTTTATAGCCATGGAGCCAAAGAGCTTTGAAGATAAAATGAGACAAGATGTATCGGTAACATCAATGAAAGAGGAGATAAAAATGATTAAGAAGAAAATGTGGGAACTTGCAATCCTAGCAACTAACAAAGATGTAATTAAAGTCAAGTGAGTCTACAAATTAAAGATTGATCCTGATGGCTTAATTTAGAAATATAAAGATAGATTGGTAGCAAAGGGTTACTCCCAGATTCCTAGAGTGGACTATAATAAAACCTTTGCTTCAGTTGCTTGACTAGATACTATTCGAGCCTTAATTGTACTTGCAGCCTAAAAAAGCTAGAGAATATGCCAATTAGATGTAAAGTTGGCATTCTTGAATGGGTACTTAGAGGAAGACAACTACATTGAGCAACCTCAAGGATTTGTGGTCAAAGCCAAGAAGACAAAGTTCTCAAACTAAAGAAGGCACTATTTAGCCTCAAGCAAGCACCACGGGCTTGGTATAGTAGAATTGATCAATATTTCATTTAAGAAGGATTTAGGAGGAGCTATAATGAGGCTAATCTTTACATCACTCCCCAGGTAATGATACTCTTATTGTATCCTTGTATGTGGATGATTTAATATTGATAAGAAACAATGAAAGTGTGGTTCAATGGCTCAAGAAAGAGATGATGAAGACTTTTGAGATGACAGATTTGGGTTTGATGCAATACTTCCTTGGAATTGAAGTTTGTCAAGAAGATGATGGGATATTCATCTACCAATGGAAATATACAGAAAATCTGCTAAAGAAGTTTAATATAGCTAACGGTAAAGCAGTGATCACACCATTGGCAACAAATGAGAAAATGTAAAAGGAGTAAGGATCACAAGCTATAGATGCATCCAAATACAATAGCCTCTTGGAAAGCCTACTATACCTAACAACAACATGCATAAACATTATGTATGCCACCAGTTTTTTTATCAAGGTTCATGTGGAATCCTAGTTAGACACACTTTGGAGCAGCAAAGCGAATACTACAGTACTTGCAAAGCATTAAAGACTATGGCATATGGTATAGGCGAACAAGCAACTTTAGATTGATAGGATACATAGATAGCGATTGGAAAGGATTTATTGATGACATGAAGAGCACATCAAGGTATGCATTCAATCTTGGATCATAAGTATTTTCACAGTCGTCAAAGAAACAAGAGGGAGTCACAAAATCATTAGCTGAAGCCGATTATATTGCAGTAGCAACAACTGCCAATCAAGCAATATAGCTTTAAAGACTACTTGAAGACATGGGAGAGCCTCAAGGAGATCCAACTACTATATTGTGACACAACAAATCAGCTATTGCAATGGCAAAGAATCCAGTACATCACAGTAGAACTAAGCACATTGCAATCAAGTATCATTTTTTGCAAGAGGCCACCACTAATAAGGAAATCAACATGAATCATCGTAAAATGGAAGATCAAGTAGCAAACATTTTCATGAAGGCACTCCCCCAAGCACAGTTTGAGATGTTATAAGAAATGCTTGGAGTTATACCAAAGTGTATCAAGGAGGAGTGTTAAAGTTGATGCACTATGGCCCATGATCTAGCCCTTGTCCATTACAACTTCTAGAATGTGCTAGGTGGAAATTCTAGAATTTGTTAGATGAGATACTTCTAAGGATGTTCTGGATAATACTTGTAATCTTCTAGATACAAAAGATATTTTCATGCAATATTCTAGATGGTAGTTAAAATGTTCTAGAGACTAAATTGTAACTATTGGATGAAATTAATGTCAACCATCCATTGAGGAGGAGAAGATAAGTAGTCCTCCCTCATTTGTAATCGAGTCGAAAAATTAAGAAATACACAAATAGTTCTATTTATAAACACTTTCTATTCTATTCTTTCATTTCAACAAATCACTTTCTACTTGAATAATTTCTGTAAAACACCATTCACATATTTTCTATTCCATGCTGATCAAACAACCTTCAAATACTCGTAGAACTCCAACCTAACCATACCTAAGTTGGCACACACATGATCCACAAAAAAACCATCCAAGATCTTAACCTTAGCCTATGGTAATGGCAAGTTCCCCATACTTCTCCTAAGCCATAACACGTCTCGTCTTCTTAACCTTCATGGCTATGAACACATCCTAAGTGACTTCCTTGTTTGTGGTATCATTGGATTCCACTCATCACTCATTAATCTCGGGATGCTTGTGTAAACCCCGGTATCCTTAGTAGTTAGGAAGTTCCGGGAATTGGAAGCGAAACCCTAATTCGGTCCAGTTTGAGTTTAGTGAGAGGAGCTTAGGAACCCTAAATCCGGCTTTCCTTCGGTTTCATAATAAAAGAAGTTTTATAAAGTAAATGAAGTTGAATTATTGTTTTAAAGGACATTTTAAACCTTTGAAAGTTTTAAATTCGGGAATTTTTCAATTCCGGGCTTTCCCGAGCTCAATTACGGAAAAGCATGCCCCGAACCACAGATTCAGAAAAATGTTCCTGAATATTCATTAGAACCTTAATTTTATAAGGATTCCAAAAATGTCAATTTTATAATTTTTCGAGCTATAAAAATTACAGTTATAGCTTTTCTCGTGTTTTCGTTACAACAGGTAAAGTAGATGTCTTGTCTACTATTCACAAATACAACCTATACTACACACTACCCATACCCTATTCTTACATCCTTACAACTACTCATTTCAATTTTCTTTTCCAAGAAATTTTGTCTCTTAAATAATTATCACATTTATTACATTTTAATTTACTAAATTACAAAATATCAAAATTTCAAACACACACACACACACACACACACAAGCTAATGGCCGGCGCCCCCTTGCTTCCCCTCTCCATTTGATTTTTTTTTTTACTTAATTTATTCAGCTAAAACCCTAATTCACTTAATATATACTAAATATTCATTCTCTCTCTTCATTTCACTTGTTCAAAATTTCTTCAAGACAAAAATCCTCCTTTCCCTCTAGTTTTTCGTGAGCTTTGCGCGCCGCCCCCCCCCACGCTCACAAGTTTAACTCATTTTTCTTCTTTTTTCTACTCCAAAACTCCTTTGGTATTTGATTTAGACCTTGTTTCTCCTAGATCTTGTAATGACAAGGCTATATCTTGTGTGTTTTTCTCATTTAATCCCAATGAGCTCATGCTAGGGGCATGAAAACACATGAACAAGAATATCAAGCCATCATAAGATATGGATCTAGTGTTTAAAAGAGTTTATGTTAAGATATCTTCTTGTTCATGCATGTAAAGTAGAGATCTTGTATATATATTGATGTTCATGCCATGAGATCTATGATTCATGCATTATATTTAGTAGATCTAAAGTTTAGACATCCACGTCTTCATGTACATGAATGATCATAGGTTTATTTTGATTCCCATGCATTGATGATCATAAAAATGTAGTCTTGTATATGTATAGTGATGTTAGCTAATAGATCTTCATATATAGGAGGCAAGAACATTGACAAAAAATGAAAGGCTTTGTCAAATATGAATAGTTGGAAATTCGGATGAAATTAGGACCCTACTTTAAAAGCTACCAAAACCACTTTTAAACTCATATTTCATATGAAAAATGAAGGGTATGTGTAATAGATGTCTTGAAAGAATGATTTTTCATATGCTTGGATGAGTTTAGGCATGATAAGAATGTAAAACAAGTGGTGGAGTTAGAATGAAAAAATTTGATATGTGGATCAATAGTCAAATTCGTAATTTAGGTCTATCCTACAAGAACACTTAGTATCTAAGTCTAAATTGGATGTTTTATAAGCTAAATGAAGTCCTTAGATAATATATACATTGGAGCTTCAAATTTTAATGCATTAAACAAGATTTCCCATAAGGAAAATGCAAGAAAATGAAATTTCAAAATTCGGATTTTTGCAAGGGGCTTGTTTAAAAACATGTTTACCAAATGAAAAATGGGAATTTTTATGCATGAATGAAGGCCATGATTAATATAGACTTTAAGAACTCATTTTTAATTAGATAACAAGTGAAATTCAAAAATAAAAATCAAAGAAACCCTAAGGAATGTAAAATTGGAAAGAATAGCTTTTTAGGAATAACCTTTATGGAATTATGTAACAATTAGGAGTTCCTAAGGGTTTATCATCAAAAATCATCATGACCATGCATATATTGAGTTCATTACATGGCATTCATGTTAGGAATTCATTCCTATACCATTCATCCATGAATCATCAACTAGGAACATTCTCATCAAAAGCAAAACAATTTTTTCGGAATTGAGAAAGGGGCAGAACAGAACTGATCCCACTGTTCCGTGGCCTTAATACTTTCAAAACTTGAAAATAATACTAGAAATAGATATATCTTTCGAAGTAGATAGAGATCGATATAAAATTTGCGAAATTCCGAGTTAAAATGACCAAGTTATGGCCGTTTTAAGTCGGAGCTTCCGCAAATAGCGAGAATTCCGAATTCATCTGGTTTAGATGCATAGCTTGAATTAGTTACATGATGAGAATCTCATTAGGATTATTCTTACTTGGTAGGTGATCCCGAGCAGGACGACACCTTACCGCCCGATTATTACTACTAGAAAGACGGCATCCAATGGCCGAGTGAGTTTTACTTCCACTCTCAATTAATGATTGTGATTGTAATATAGTGGTACTAATGGTGTAGGCAAAGATAAAAATGAATATGTATGATGGGATATATGGGAATTATATATTTGTTTGTTGTTGATGTACGGAATGGAACTTAAGGAATATCGAAACCGGGTGTTAAACTATTGACTGATTAGCTAGTATCTTATACTGAATGTCTGTGAATACTTGTTGTTCACCTAAGAGAATTGAACTAATGAATATCTTACTTCAATTTTAATTGGATTCATTCATAACACGATGGGGATGGAGCATCAGCATTGGTTGGCTTTTCGTGATCCATAAAACGAATATGTTGGTTAATCGTGATCCATAAAACGAATTTGTTGGTTAATCGTGATCCATAAAACAAATTATTGTTTCGTTGACCGTAAGCTTAAACGGCTTTGTACCGCAGGATTCGTAAATCTGCTAACCCGGGATGGAGGGCGCAAGTCCATCCACATATGATTTCCGGATGGTCATATGTTTGCTGAACTCATTTGTTTGATGCATACACTTGCTTAAATAATCACTTGTTTGAATGAATTTTACTTAATTGTTATATGGAAGTTCTTACTCACTAAGCTAGTTAGCTTACGCCCTCATAGTTTTTACTTATTGCAGCACGAGTTTATCTGGCTTAGACCGAGGCAAGCCACAGCATAGGTACCGGAGATAGGAGTTTCCCATAGAAGTTTACTTCATTCTTTTTGTATAGACTTCCGTTGGAAACTAAAGAACTCTGGATGACTGTAATGGACTTGATATTATTTTGCGGGGGAATCCCCCTTAGATTTTGTAAAGTATAATTATGCATTTTGGTTTATTATCTATGGCTAATGAATGCCACGTTAAACTGTTTAACTCCATTTGTTGAAGTATTCTATTGTCGTAAAGGAACGCTTTACATCTTTATAAGACTCCCGAAGGGCTCGGATAGGGAATTCAAGAGTCTTATCTAGTATATGGCGGGCTGTTACGTTTAGGATATCCTATGGGGCGTGACAGCTTGGCTTAATGCTTGGGTTCAATTAGTGTCTTTGTTTACTATTGTGTGGACACCAAACAGGAGCAACGTGAATGACCCCCTTATAAAATAACGACAAATGGATAATATAAAGTACATAAATTTATGAGAAATTAATTTGCAAACAAGAGAATCATACCATAGTACTTGTATTGCTTCAGATGCTCTTCCTAGTCTTAAGGGAACTAACCTAGGAACCCATTTTTCATCTTGCATAATACAATTATAGCACTTTAGCCTAATCACGTATATATATATATGTATATATATATATCCAAATCATATTTAGGTGACAAATAACCCATAAAGTACCCCCACTTAACTATTATATTCATCTTTGTTATAATAAGCAGCATTTCCATTATCATCTCTAGCACAACAAATTGCTAGGTTCCAAGGCCTACAAAGATGAAATCAATTACTGCTCATCACTTCACCGTAATTATAATTCCATTACAATCTTATTCCTTATGAATAGCTATTACGGCATTTAGTTCACTGAATAGCGGTTTCACAATAAATCTCTATTACACAACATTGAATAATCATTCTTTATTCAAACCTATGAATACTAATTTAATGCTGGAACTGTCTTTATTTAAAAATACCACAATTTAAATAAAAAATTAATAAAGAAAAATCCTATTACAACTGCATTCTAGTCCTCCGCAATAGGAATTTCATTACAACATTATTCATTCAACGAAGTGAATGAGCCATTAGTATTTTATTTATTGAATTCGTTATTTTGATTAAATACAATTTTAAAATAAAATTATGTAGTGTGGCTTTTACAATACAAAATTAATAACAACTCATAATTCTTCATTAAAAATTAATCACTTCTAAATTTGGCTTAGTTTAATTACGCCATAATTTTTAATTAATTTTAAATAATTTAATTTACAATTTTGAGAAAATTGGTTTTGTTACAAGATCAATTTTTTTTTTAATTTAAACAATTGTTTTTCTAAAAAAATTAATGACCTCAATTTTTATTATGTTTTAATAAATTCATAATTTCACTAATTTTTTTAATTTACTAATTTTTTTTATTTAACAAATACATTTCTTTAAAATATTATTTAAACTTTTGAAGAAATTATACAAAATATACGAATTTTTAAGGATAAATGTCACATTTAGTACCCGAATTTTAAAGTTAACTACCTATTGAAAGGTATTGATTTAGTACCAAACTTTATTAAATTTTATGATTCAAAACCTCAATTTTGTAGTTATTTACTTAAATTTTGCCAATTTTTACAATTAACTACTTAGTTAGGCACCATAAATTTCCATGAAAAGTTTGTAAGTAGTAAATTGATAATTTTTAAACTTCAAATACTTAATGTGGCATTTTTTAAATAAATTACAAATACTGAAATTTTAAAAAAATTATGAAAATTTGACTTTTTTTTTAATATAAACTTAAAAATCATAATTATTGTAAAACAATATATAATATTTTTTCAAAGTATCAATAGGAGTGCATAAGTAGCACTATTGTATAGGATATCCACCTAGACCTTACTCGACTGGATAGGTTTTAGCTAGGTTTTAAGAATCAATGGGTAGGTTTTTTATATAGAATTTTTTGAATATGCTCCCACGAGGTAGGGTATGATATGGGATCTCGATACCCTGTACTCAGCTTGGAACTTATACACTACTATATATAGGTTACAAGTTCCATGATAGCCTTTACTTATAAAAATTGTATAAAATTATATTAACAAATTGAATAATATAATTTATTTCTATTAATTTTATGTTAACATCAATATTATTTAAGACAATGATCCTTTTTATATTTATATTTTGTTTCTTTTTTTTTTCCCTTTTGACAATAATTCAACTTTGTTACATTATTTCATATTCTATACTTCTAACTTTTTATTTTACTATTTTCGTAATTTTGAAGAGACAAGTTCTATTATTGAAGATATACTAAATATTTATTTAAGTAAAAGATTTGCATTATGAAGACCAAAGACATATATGTTTCAATGCTTTATATTTTGGATATTAATTATAGAGAAGAGTTGCATCACAAAAGTGTGTTATCTTTTAAGGCTAGTTTGTATAGAAGTGCCTCTAAGTTATAAAGATTTACATTATGATATATGTTTTTAGTTGTAACTTGTATGTCAGCTTTCATATTATTGTTTCTACTATCATATAAACAAATTTTGGATATCATAGAATTTGTAATATTTAGAAATTACTTTTAAAATTCTTTCCACACTTTATTTGTAATTTTACTGTAGTAAATATTTAAAATAAGATGTTTTTTCATGTTACATAAAACTATAAATATTATGATAGTCTTAAATTTTGAAATAAAATAAAATAAAATTTATATTTTCCATAGGGCACCTGTGCCCCGTGTGTTTTATAGGATACATGTTTCATGGTGGCTTCAAAATGGTATCAGGTAAGTATTGGATATAAGATTTAATACCCTGTATCGTATAGGGTAGGGTATGGATAGGGCTTTATACCTTATCATGTACTTGCTCATCCCTAGTATATACATTATAGAATTCCTATTTTTCCATGGATCACACGAATTCGAAACTTTAAGGAAAAAATTCAAAAGCAAGCCCTCAACATCACCAAATGCTCTACACAGGCTCATTTGTGTAACAAATTACAGCACCATCACCACAAGCAATAGAAATATGTCATAAAATTCATAATTGTGTATGAAAAATGTGAAAAAGAAACGCATACAATGTATAACAACACACCATAGCACAACAGATGACATCTAATAACACCTTAAGAACTTCCGAATGTAGACATACAACTAAACAAAAATGCTCATAATGTTATTTCAATTTGATATAAAGAAAACTAAGAATGAATCACCAATGAGAGAAAATTGATAAGGGAACTTGGTTGAGAAAAATAGAGAATGCACAAGAGGTAGAAGAAAAGCTTAGGGATATATTTATATGAGGAGGTGGCAAATTTAGCAGTTCAAAGTGATAAACAGTGACCAAAGTGGTGAAACTCACCACTTCCATAAATTTTAAAGGTCTATTTGTTTCATCATATTTTGGTTATTTTAGCATCATATTCACTAGTAAAAATCTAGTCGAATGAGGCGATTTTTTTCGACTCAATAGGTCTAAATTTCATCACAGTAGATCTACTGAGGCAAAAATTTCACCTCAGATTTTCACATGTGAAACTCCGTCTTGTTAGAGAAACAGAGGCAAAGATCACCTCATAAACTTTTCATGAGGTGAAAATCACCTTGCAAAAAAAAAAAAAAAAATCCAAAATTCACCTCATGTATTAACACATGAGACCAATTTCGCCTCTTCCCTTAAAAAAAAATTGCTTAATTTAATCTATAGTTAATTTGATGGAAATTGATACTCTATAATATGTGTGATTGTTTAAAATTTGATGAATTTATATTAGTAATTTAAATTTTATGGATAATTTATATTACAAATTTTATCAATATTAATTATAAATATTAATATTTCATTGGAAATATTATGTTAATAATCATAATTAATCATTTTTTTTACTTAAATTTTATAATTAGTGAAAATATTATATTATCACGTTTAAAAAAAATCCGAAATACACCTCATGTATTAACACATGAGACCAATTTCGCCTCTTTCATTTTTTAAAAAAATAAAATAAAAATTGCTTAATTTAATATATAGTTAATTTGATGGAAATTGATACTCTACAATATGTATGCTTGTTTAAAATTTGATGAATTTATATCAGTAATTTAAATTTTATGGATAATTTATATTACGAATTTTGTCAATATTAATTATAAATATTAATATTTTATTAGAAATATTATGTTAATAATCATAATTAATCAATTGTTTTTACTTAAATGTTATAATTAGTGAAAATATTATATTATCAAGTTTCAAATCTTCATGTGCTTGAAACATTAAATAAAATTTATCAATTGCTCAAGAAATATTATGGAAATACAAATTAACAAATAAAAAATCATACTCTAATAATAACAAGATATTACCATGATTTTGATGTTCTCAAATTTGTGGTAACAAACTTATTATATGATCTAAACTTGCAAAATTAATACATAAAAATAGAAGTTTAAAAGGGTTCGATATATAAATTAAATGAGCTAAATGAAAGGAAAAATTGCATAGATTCGGAGAGAAAATAAAGAGAAGGGAGATAAAATTTACGAGACTATAATTGGAGGGCAAAAATGAAACAACGAGATAAGAGAAAGAAATATATAGAGGTAAGATGGGAGATGAAATTTGCCTCAAGTATACTACGAGGGGAAATTGCCCGCATGTGCATAATGAGACAAAATTTGCCTCATTATCCTAGTCATGAGGCAAATTTCACCTTATTATCCTTGTCATAGGGCAAATTTCACCTCATTATCCTTGTCAGTGAGGCAAAATTTGCCTCATAACATTGCTTACACCACCCCCCACCCCCCGGGGTCAAATTCCATTTCTTATCCCACGGGAATTTTGCCCAAATTTTTAAGAAGCCATGCTAATTAATTTGTCAAGCAATTTATTAGATTTCATTTTTTTAATTTATTAAGGATATAATATTTATTTAGGTTGATTATTAAAATTTAAATCATATATATTTAAATGTTATTAATAGAAATTAAGTGACCTGTGAAGTATAAATTATATCTTGATAGTAGTTCTTTTATAAAACTAAACACATCAACGTAAATTTTGCACATTTTATGAAAGTTTTATTATTGAAATCCTTTCTTTATAATATTATAAATTAATTGATATATAATGTATAAATTATATATTGATAGTGGTTTTTTATAAAATCGAACATCCCAATGTAAATTTAGCAGGTTTTATGAAAATCCCATTATTAAAATCCTTTATTTACAATATTTTTCCAAAAATAAATACATTTAATTTGATTACATGACAACAGTAAACATAAAATAACATGCATGCTAATCATCATAGAATATGTGTGTACAAACCAACAATACAGACCACAAATCATAATGATCTATAGGATCTACAAAGCAACAAAGAAGTCTAGAGAAAACATAAACAACATAGTCTGAACATCGAAAACCATGAAAAGATAGATAATAGGAATGCCTACTACTTCTGCTGTTGGCACTGGCGAGCATAACCTCATCCTATAATGGACATCCTCTAAGTCACTGTAGCCAAGGAAGTTAAAGCTATAGTCAAATGATAAGCAAAAGGCTGTGTGGGGGTATGTAGAGGATGCTGAGAGGAACTTGGACCTGTTGTTGGAGTGGCACCTGGGAATGCGTACAATCCAAATGCAAGTGTCTATGATGAAAATTGAGCAAAACTTGCCCCTCGGACCAGGGTTACAACCCAATGAAGGATATTGGCCTCTCTGTTGTTCAAAGCTACCAGGTGACCCGTGGATGAATAGTACGGTGCATATGTGAACTTAATGGTTGGCTTAGCATGTAAACCCAAGAAAATTTCATTTTCTTGTAATCAATAAGTAGATAAAACAAATACTTGCACCAAAGTGAACCAATTAACCAATATGATTTATCAATTAGCAAACAATATCCAAAGAATTATATATCAAATATAAAATATAAATATATTACTAAAATCAAATTTAAAATTTATGTAAATGATGATCACAAATAATTCCAGGTATGTTGATTGAAAATTTTACTAATACTTAATCATGTAGGCACAAAACCATACGGATTAGCCTAAATATTATTTGTATAAATATTGCACTTGAGCTACTAATCAATATGGAGTCAAAACAATTCCTTATGAACCCTTTTCCCACCATGAGCTTCCCTAGCAACATTCAGGAGCTACCCACAAGTGGCTAGAAATCCTGAAGGCATCAAAGAATTCAACTTTGAAATGATCAATACCCGTACAAGATCTCCACATTCGGTTTGCTAACTCCAAATCTTCTTCTTATCGTCCCCGAACAAGAAACAAAGTACATTGGCAAGTGGAGATCAATAATGCCACAATTAGCAAATAACTTCTCTACATTTATTATACCTAAACAAACACCCAACCCTTCTAATTTCTTTTTCCTATTCCCATGCAGCATATATGCACATCAAATACTCATTACAACATCACCATCCTATTTTTTTTTCTTCCATTGTGCATGAAAACTTCCCGAGAACAAAAGTAAATACAACATCCTCCTTTTTTTCCTTTCTCTTCTTTTTTCTTCAAGGATCTAAAGGAATCAAACAAACACACCTTAACCGACTCTAAAAGCAACTCATGTCATTCTTGTAACCTTCAAATCTAAACCTACATAATATCTACATTGTTTCATCAAGTATATTAAAACAAGAACCTTTAAGGAAAAAAAGTTTGTACGATGAAACGAGACTACCGACACTACTAAGATAAAGTAAGGGATATAAATGCATCAAGGTTCAACCATGAGTTCTTCTTTCTTTTCAAAACCTAATAAAGTTATGTTCTTTTCTCATCTCCTCCATAGGTACGGTGCAACTTAGCCTAAGATAGAAGTGGTGTAGAATCACTTCACATATTCAAGGTATACCTTTAAAAACACCCTTAGAAGAGTAGAAAATAAGGCAACAAACAAAGTGATAGATATATGTATATGCATAGATGCTGCCACTTTTGTTGAGAAAAGAAAGATCATATTCATTTAACCTTATAATGATCTAATTATCACAAGAATGAACATTTATAAGGTTTGGCAAATGAAAAACACACATACAAACATATGTATAGATCTTGATCAAATTAGTATAAGAACTAAAGGAAACTTGTTTCCATGCAAGCTTTAAAGGATTAAAATGCATGCAAAACAAGATATATATATATATATGTATACTATGTGCCTACAAACAATTGGTTTGGGTAGTTTGGAAGAACAATGTTGTTTTTATCCACTTACCATGGTCTAAAAATATTGCAAATATTCTTAAAAGCAACATAGGATTAAAGGAAAAGCTATAAAGCAAGCAAAAATGGAAATTTGTAAGAGTTAGAACGCTTCTAAGTTCAGCACTACCCCCTGCATGACCGTGCAAACTGCCCATGCAGTACTCAGAACCTCTAAAATGATGCTACCCTACCTTGTACATGCCCGAGTAGACTGCCGATGTTGATCTAGAGCATGTTTTTTGAAAATTTCCTCCACTTTGATTCTTCCCTACCTCCAGCATAGCCATGCACAAGGTAGTACATGTCTAAAAATAAACTATTGATCATGTTTTGCCATCCTCACCTTGATATTTTTATTAAATCATCTTCAAATCCTCCAAGTGTTTTCTTATACATCCTAAATTTGTATTAGAACAATTAAATATTATTTTCTTAATAAAACACATATAGATGTGATCAAATGGGCACTAACAACAATGCTTTATCAACACTTTTAACTAAAGTAAACAAATAGGATAAATGTGATCTTAAAGTCCTAGCTAGCTAAATCACGATTGCATTAGCTTAAATGAATAAGTATAGGGATCAAATATCACAAAAGAAGACAAGTCTAAATGAATAAACCCATAATATAAATTACTTAGCTCAACAAAAGGAGATATGATAATCATGTCGACTATGAATCACAAGTTAGATAAACCTATACAAGTCATGAGTTAGATAAGTCCCATGACCAATTATATTAAATAGGTGAATATAGGAGGAGTTAGAGTTCATAAGGAATAATGGAAAATACCAAAAACTCAATTAGATCACATAGGCACTATAAGATATTATAATTAATTTCTACATATTAATTTATGATTACTATTTATTATAGGTGAGATAGACTCCATCCCAAATATTCTAGAGGATTACTATAACCATATCTAGTATCATGAATAGATGAGTAACTCTGGTTGTGCATATTATTTGTGTTTGTAATGTAGTGCATCTATTTAATCATTTTAAAATAGTGAATTATGTATGGGGATTGAGTATTGCTTGTTGTTTGATGATTAAGTGATTGTCAATCTATCTAGACAAAAGTAGAATACTTATTTGGTTAAATTTTGCTTGTGAATATGATGAATGTCTAAAAAATTTAATGGTCACCCTAAAACCAAGGTTAATAATAATGGACGATGAATCAACTTACCATGCATTACACGTTTACATGATTGCATCATTATACCACTAAAGGTATGTATTATATTTCAAGTCTATAGAAACACTAGGGGTAACTAATAAAGAAAAGTGGTTGGTCTATGGTTCCTAGTAGACTATTTGGTTCCATAAGAACTAATTAGTAAAGTAAGGAGTGTCGTCTGTGGTATCAAACCTTTGAAAGTGGAATACCATCGGGAGGATCTAAAATATCAAGTTAAAGAAATGATTTAAATATAAATGGCCAAATGATTAACAGTTCATAATTGATATTTTTAGATTTTCCTATTTCTTGGTAGGTATGTGCTCCAAAATCCAGCTGATATGGTGTAAATCTACATCCCGTTTAGATTCTGATCATCTAAGCTTGTATCTGTTTATATGTGTGATTGCTGCATTGCATATGTTTAAATAATAAACTTGTCTGTAAAACTCTATTGTGTGCATGTACTAGTTAGTTATCTCACTAAGTAGTGATTCGCTTACCCCCAAGAACCCTTACTTGTTTCAGGTTAGCCCATCGTTGGTTTCGATCTAAAGTCTAGTTATAATATGGTGTCAATGTCAATCAAAGGTTTATATATATGAGTGGGAAGTAATCAATCTAAAGAACTACATTAGAAATCATTTATATTATTATCTCATGCTCAAGATAATAGTTATGTATTATGTTGCAGCTATAATCTAGTATTGTAATGTCTAACGTATTATAATTTCCAGTTATATATGTGTATGCATTATGTTCTTATTCTAGACAACTTGATCCTGCAAATGGGCTCACTCTCTTTTAGGAATTGTATTTGTGCTATTCTTATGAATTACTCTAAAGGCCCATGGAGTAGCCTAAATGGACACTCATAAACTTTACTTTTGATTCATGTGACATATCATGTTTAAGCTATCCTTAGGGGCATGACGTAGCATCCCGCAAAAACCTTGGTAGGGATGCGGATGAGGTGCTGCTAGTGTCAATGGTATAAAGCTAGGCTAGCTGAGATCTGCACCACTACTAGGAGTACCCATGTGCGGTGCAACCCGTTGGTATGGAAGGTACCACCAAAGGAAAACATCGAAGGAGGACGGACATAGTTCATCCACATATTAATTCGCTCCTGCATCTTGTCCATCTATGTTACTGCATGGTCCTATCATTCTCAAAGTACACTAAATCCTTATCACATGGTTACTTGTAGTAGTCAATCCTATGTTGATCTATCAGTATACTGCATCCAAAGCTACAACAGTAGCCAGATTTGTGCCCTAAAACCTCCTCTACAAAGTCTTGATCTAGCAAAGGTTGTTTACCTGTCACAGCAACAAGATCATCCTCCTCCTTCCTCCTATGCACCACGCATGCTTAGTTGAAACAAAGTGAAGACAATGCTAATATAATGATACAAAAATGGATATGATGTATTACCGTGGAATATGCAAATCAAATATGCTTACATAATTTTGGATGGACATCCGACTCCTAATGATCAGTCAACTATCCATTCTCCCTCCTTAAATGCGTATGTCTGTAGTTCTCTATTGGTGTGAGATTATGCAATACATGATCAATGAATTTACCAAAAAAATATAGAACATAAACTCGCACACCGTGTGGGTATTGTGACATGCAGCAAAAAAATATTGTTATAATACTTACATTCGTAAGTGCATGTTGAAGAATAGACTTTGTACCACCCATATGCTTCAATTTTTGCTTCTTTGTATTTGTTGTATTCACCGTGGATCGAAGCTACACAATTGAAAAAAGTAAACAAACGAAACAAATAATTGGTTATGTATTTTACCACATGAAGAATTGTATCTTGTAATCTAGATCAGTCTTTACAAAGTGGACAAACGTCCTCCATTCATCTAGTCGGTACACGAAACCTGGTGTTAGCCTGCTAGCAGCTTCCTTGCCTCCACATTTAGATATGATGTATACCTTCAGCCTATAGTGGAGCTGACTGTATGATTTACTTGTCAAATAGTTTAATGTTATCCACCACTTATGCACCTTCCACCAATTCTTTGGTAGTTCAATTTTTTTCTACACATTAAAAACAAGTTACATGTGTTACTGAATGGTTGAGGCTATGGAAATTATCTAACAAATATGTTTTTAATTTAAATAAACTTACCATAACTCTCTGGATAATGCTATACCGATAGGCCTTTGGAAACGCTGGCTATGCCTTGCCTCTAGCTCCTGAAACAAACAACTTAGTTGATGCTCTATAGTGGAGCAAGAACTTCAACCTAACCATCCCAGGACATAAGCATATGAGACCTATATTATAAACCCTTGAATTTTCTCGATACTTTTAGAAAATAATCTTACAGTTAAATATCGAAATCGAAACCCTAAAACCAACCCAAGTTAAAACCAAACTATAGAAACTCTAAGAAAGATTAAATATGAGACTTCATAACCTTAAGAAAAAGAGTACCTTGAAAAATAAAACGAAAATACAATAATCGTTTGACTTACAAACCTTATGCTAAATAATTCATTTATCTGATCTCTTACATAAATCGAGACAATATTCCACGAATATTATTCAATGGCAAAATTATAAAACCTTAAACTCTCCAGTGAACCTTCAAATCAAAAATTTAAAATTTATACCAAAAGTCAAACCGGGTCGACACCTAACCTTAGACTTGATTAGACAATCCAAGGACTGTAAAATATTAAATAAATCATAAAAAAGATATAAACTCAATTTGTGAACTGAAAATATAAGTATAACATAAACCTCCATATTTTGTAACCTTACAAATAAATCGCAAAGCCGAAATTGAAACTAGATCCCTAAGAGTTAACCTAAGTTTACCCTAAGATCTAGAGTGATTAGATTCGGTAATCTAATGCTCGAAACCCTAGAACAATAAAAATGAGATAACCATAGATTAATTCGAAATAATGTCTCATAACTTAAAAAGATCATATTGTCCAAAAATCGCTCGTTTCGGATCCTAATGGGATCAGTTTTTAACAACATTGTCTCGACATGCAAAATGGTAAAAATACTTCGATAACATATCTAATAATAATATGAGGATTCATAAAATTTCAGTTTTGTAATTTTATGGCTTCCAAAAATATAAGATATAGTCCTTTTAAGCGTATTTTCATTACTACAGTATTTTATTTGTTTAGTCTACTGTTTATTTGTACTATTTCTCTATTCATTTATCTTTGCTTTTTTTACACCCACCTCTTACATCTTTTACAATTATATGTTCTCATAAAACTTTTACTACACTTTTTACTTAACTCCTCTTATATTTTCTACTAAAATTAATTTTCTTTTTCACTCACTTTCTCCCCTCTCCACAAAACCAGCACCTATTACCCTCTCTATCCCTCAATTTAATTTCTTTACTCAATTTATTTTATTGTATCTTATTTTCTTCTACAAATCTCTATAAATACCACCTCTCCCTCCATTTTTTTCACACATCTCTTTTACATAACAAAGCTCTCTCAAAATCACTCCACAACTTTTCTCTCCAAAATTTTCCTCCCAATACTTTCTTCTTCTCACACAATAACCAACACACCATCCACATTTAACCTTAGTAAAAGTTCTAAACCCTTATATCTTGTTAAAACATGAATATTTTGTGTTTGATTTTTAAAACACCATGAACAATATGTTAGGAATCAAATCATGAAAACAACAATTTGTTCAGTCTTGTTCAACACTATGTTCATTTATAATTATTGTCCTTATGTTGTTATTTCATTCATGCTACTAATCTAACTTCCTCTACGTATTATGTATATATATCTATATTTCTTAGAGTCTAATGCTTACTAATCTAATTTTAATTTATGTTTTTATTTACTTGCACATTTATTTCATGCTTAATAAATAAAACTAGTCTTCTTCTAGTCTTAGACTTGTCATCATCAAGTCAAAATGATTTAGGACTTGTACATAATCTAAGTCATGGGGAGCCTTGACATAAATCTAAGACTTCCATGTTTTTTTTATTATTTTCTTGTTTTTCTTTATGGGACTTGTCCATTTCTAAGTCTTGGGAAGGCTTGAATGAAAATGTAAGACTTCCACGATTTTCTTCTTTTTCTTTTCCTTAAGCTTTCTTATGTTTTCTCTTCTTTTTTATGGAACTTTTCCATATCTAAGTTCCAAGAAGCCTTAATGTAAGTTAAAACTTCCAAACTTTTGTTCTTATATGTATACATATATATATATGTGTTTATTTAATTCTCTATGTCTTTCATTTTTTTATATGAGTTATTTTACCTACATAACTACAAGTTCATACTCATGCATAATCATAATGTTGTTGTCTTGATAAAGTTTTCAAAGAAATAAAAGGAGTTATTCTTCTTGAAAATAGGACGAAACTCTTAGTAAACATGATTTTCAACACTTAGGAGCAATTTTCACTAAAATTTAGGAAAAAATTTCAACTACAATATTTTCAAATTATTAAAATAAATTTTAATGTTGATGTTTCTTTTCCATACAATATTTCTTAAAAACTTATTTATAAGTTTTTGCCAATGCCTTGATGAACACTAAAGAACCAAGCAAGTTTTTCTAGTCAAACTTTAACTTTAATCCACTAGTTAAAGATCCGCTTAGAAGATAAAATGGGTAAACCACTTAAAGAATGAAGTTTTTAAGAAGTAAATTTATAATTGTGAAATTAGGAAAATATAAAAATAATAGTTATAGTAAGTAGGCACTCAATTGCAACAAACTTAAATTTTTGCTTTCTTCCATCAATTCCCAAAGGTCATGTGTTCAGAAATTATTAAGAAAGAGTTATTATGAAAATAAAAATTTAGAACAAGCCATTCACCTAATTTTTCTCGTATACTGAACTTTAAAATATTTTAGAGATAATAAAACTTAAAAATAATTTTTCTTCATAAGCACATAAAGATTCATGTATTGGAAAATAATTAGTTAAGAAAAGTTTAATATGAAAATGAAATATTTATGACGTCAAAATAAACATAAAATCATGATTTTCTTTAATTAAGATTCACCATTTAAAAATTCCAAATTTTATTTAAGAACGAACTTAGGAAATTTAAAAAAAATACACTTAAAATTTTATGTCAGAAGTAAGTGAAACCATGTCTTATAAAATATATGTTAAATAAAGTTTTTGACCAAATATAAGGCCTTTGAGATTTCAAAATATATATAACGAATCATAAAATTTGTTAAGTCACATAGACAAAAAAATGTAAGATGACATATTTTATCACAAGATTAAGAAAAGATTTCTCGTAAAAACTCTATCTTGTTACTAACCATCAAGAATGTTTTACAAAATTACCTTTAAGACAACATATTAGTATCATGCATAAAATTGAATGTCAATACTAAAGGGTTTTCAAAGATAGAAATATTATATGGTTGATATAAAGTGTCTAAGTGAAGTGAAACCTTGGAAAAATTGCAAGTGTAAGGACTAGAACTTTTCGATCAGATCTGTATCGAATCCTTTTGAAACCAAAATGACTCTGAATGTTAAAAATAACCTTATATATAAATAGGTCTTTTCAATTAGGTAGAAAATGATTACTAATATGCAAAATTCTAAGTTAAAATGAACAAGTTATTGCCATTTTAAGTTGGAATTTCTTTTAGTACGAATTTTGATGAGAGTAATGAGATAGAATTAGAACGTTTAAGTAGAACTTCAATGGAATACTCATTCTGGGTATTTCTTTTGTCTAGGTAATGCAGAATATGAGACTTCCTTTCTAGAGGATTATTACAACTAAGCAGATTGTAAAATGGATGAGTAAGTTTTTCTTATGATTTCGTTACGTTACTTATGATTGTAGAGTAGTTGCACTAGTATACTAAGAAAAGATAAAAATGGACATGTATGAGGAATTCATAGGTTATGTATGTGATTCTATACTTGTGTGATAAAATGAAAAATTAAGCATACCGCGACTTCAAATTGTTTGTTTAAGTGTTTTGCTTACTTACATGTATGATTGCTTTGATGTTTGTTAAATTGTTTGATCACCTCTAATGAACCTTAATAAGGTTTGGCTCAAGAAAACAAAATGCTCATGCATTACATATTGTTGAGTCACATTTAGAAGACTACTACTCCTACGCGATGGATCGCATGGATTGATGAATTCGAATGCAATTCTACTCTAAGCATGAGGTATGAAACATTTGGGAATATAGCCTCATGAAGGAGCCATGTCATACCAATTGCTTAAGGCATTTGGCTAAGGGACTAATAGAGGATGTTAGAGAGACTTTCCACAGCTATTCTCAACCCTATCGCGGAGGGCGTAAGTCCGTTCTATATATGGTTTTTGAATAACCATAGATACTTGTGTGATTATGTGTTTGATGCATAGCATATGTTTGAATTTAATAACCTTATTTGTCCATGATTGTTGGTACGAATATTGGGATAATATCTCACAAGCATTTTGTAGCTTACACCCTTACGGATTCTTGTTGAAGCAAGTATATTTGAGATCTACTCGAGGACAAGTAAGGAAACCACAGATGGACTTTAAGCCTTTATGCAAGAATTAGGAGCATAGGATGAAGTTTGAAATTATAGATCTCTTTATGAGCAATATGTGATATATTATTATTAAACAGACTTTTGGGAAACATTAACATGTTTTGATCTGTTTGAGGATATTAACGGAGGTATGCCCCTAAGAATTGTGATTGACCTTATTTATATTTTATGATAAGTACTTTTCTTGCCTTATTACTTTAATTGTTATCAATGTAGATTGTGCTACTCTAATGCGTTCCCTTGGTTACGCTTTGTGCATGATATAGAAGCCTTTGCGTGACTAAGTCATTTCTAGGCTTTAATATTGTGTACGACGAAGTGCCACGTTTAGAGTTACCTTAGGGCGTGACATATATGTCCATCTGGCATGGTGACAGTCAACCTATGGCCTGTCCTCCTAAGCTCCTCCTCCACCCAAGCCCGCTTGTACATACCCTTACACCTATTGGGCATCATGATATTAGCCTTCTCCTGCTCAATCACCACAGCGACCCTAATCATGCTCCACTACTGTAGCCTCTACGTCTTTAGGGTCCACCTGAGCAAGTAGATCATCGGAAGTTCATATGTGACATCTTTTCCTATTCCTAATTCATATACCCACCTTTGCTAAGTTAGAATAGCCTAGCCTAACCGGTTGTCGGACTTTTTGTCTTGCTGATCAGTAAGCAATGTAGTAAATGACTGTCATGTATAATCAAATAAGAATATTAGTGCATCATTCTAATATGGATGTAAAAGACAAAAGATTAACCATTTAAGGTGAAAACGCTACTAGTATACTGCTTAGATCATACCTTAATGTCCTCTATAAGCTTATCGTAGAAATCCAAGCCACTCATTTTACACATATAAAAATAATCATTGTTAGTGATTCATTACTTTGAGTCCATTAAAAAAAAAAAAACTATGTGATAAAGAAAAAAAAATGGAAACAGGTATACAATCTATTCGTCTGAATCATCATCCCCCATGCCATTATAACCATCACATGGGTTAGGTAGGCATGCAAGGTTCTTTAGGTCAACAAATTTGCGATTGATTGGAATTGTCCAAAGCCTATCAACCATTTGCTGCATTGGCTACTTAGTTGGAGTGGCTCATCCGATTCACCATCTTTTGTGGATTTTGATTGTAAGAGAACACGAGTAAATATATGATAATATAGAGCTTTCTATACAATCCTCTAGTCGTTAGATCTCTTGCTCAGGTCTTTTCGATAAAATACCTACTATGCTTGGTCCGTGAGAATGTATGAATCATTATCGTACCATGTCTTTGTTGTGCTGATTGAGATAAGGCCTCCATCAATACTTTCTAGTTTTTTACGACCTGTGTCAAACCACCTAAACCTGAATAAAAATACTTGTCTCGACCTTACATAATTTAGTTAAATAACTTCAATGAGAATGCCATAAAATGTTATTCGTTGTCTGCCATTTGAACTAATGATGTATACACTGCTATTCTGTGATCTTAATCCTGTCTCCTTTGCTTCTATGTTATATTGGACCCCGTTCACAAAATAAGCATTGCAGCTATATCAATGAATATCTAGGCCCTACCTCAAGGCTTCTAGATCTTGTGACACCTACTATAAATGGACAAACCTAGGTTCCATAATTTGTAAAGGATAAGAATTATGAAGTTAATCTTTAGAGATATCGATGAATATCTGTTTTAGAAGTTATAAGCAAGTTGCAACCTTATTTTTAAACCACTCTGCAAAATGTTTACATACTATTCATCCCACGTTGCATGCTCCTCACACATTTAGTTCTTGCTCGAACTCCTTGAAAGTGATTCTATTAAAAGTCCACATTAGGAAATAGTGAAATCATCATGTTATCAGGTTATAAATGAATGTAAATGACACCACATACCTTATAAATGGTTCCACCTCCTTGCAATTATTTAACACTATCCAATGCATTCTATTGAGTTCGACCTTTGAGCCTAATATAGTGCATGTACCTATCAAACATACGGGCTATACAAATACTCAAAACAATGAGGATGAAGCTTCCCCTAGTGGTTTCTTGGACTATCGATGGGGCTTATTTATTCTTGATTCCATGTTCTCAAAATACAGTGAGCAAAATTGAATGCTATCTCTCACAACAAATGATTCGATAATGGAACCCTTTGGTTTTACCCTGTTTCGCAAATCTCCCATGAAAACTCCCATGTATCCTTTAACTAAATACATCCAACGATATTGGACAGGGCCACACATGAGTGCTTCCTTTAGAAGATGCACAACTAAATGGATCATGATGTCAAAAAAGTAAGAGGAAATATCATCCCTAACTTGCAAGGAGTTAGGATTATGGTTTTCTCTAAGGACTCCAGTAAATTCATACGAAGTTCTTTGGCTATCAATTCCCTACAGAAATAAGAGACATCACATGCAACATTGTAAATTCATTTATTAAGAAACCTACGAATGACTACCGAAAGGATCCATGCTAGGAGAATATGACAATCATGGCTCTTCAGGCCCCTCAAACTTACTTCATCAGCTCCTAGGCAAGACAATATATTGAAAGCATATCCATTTGGCATCTTCACATCCCTAATTGAGTTACAAACCTCTCTCATTTGTAGAGTTGACAATGCATATGTAGTCGGTAGCTTAAACATGTGTCTACCATGTTTTTGCAGATGTAGCTCGGAATGAATACCCATTTCTTGGAGGCTGAGTCTCACCTTATCTATATCTTTTGACTTGCCCTTGAGACCAAAAATATTCCCAACCAGGTTATCACATATATTCTTTTCAATATGCAGCACGTCAAGGTTGTGTCGTAAGTGCAATGCGTTCCAATATAGCAATCGAAAGAGCAGAGTCTTCTTATACTAGTTTATGCCATCTTCATTCCTTCAATCACAGAGTTGCTCTAGCATTTTTTTTAATATGACATGCTCATATCAACTCAACTGATCCATAATGTCTGCCTCAGTGACATCCCTTGGTCGAGCTTTTGTTTCTATGGTGCCATCAAAACTTGCACTATTGTGGCGCCATCTATGCCTTAGAGGTAAAAATTGTCTATGGCCCATATAGTGAAACTTACTATTTCAATGCTCGTTCGTGCAATCGATGTTATATAAAGAACATGCCTTATAACCTTTGGTCATCTAGCTTAATATGTCACCGTATGTTGAGAAATCATTGATTGTCCACAATAATGCGTCATGCATTCGAAAATGTCCATCTGTACACCACATCAAGTGTTTTCATACCACTTATCCATAGTTCTTCCAGCTCTTTTATAAGGGTTTGTAAGTATATATTAATGTATTTACCTAGAGATTTCAACCCTGGTATTAAAAGAGACATCATCATATATGGCTCCTTCATACATTTACATGGTGGAACATTGTATACAAACATAATAACTAGCCACACGTTGTATATTGTACTCATGTATACATAAGGATTGAACCCATCAGTGGCAATTCCTAATCCCATTCATCAGGGATCCGACGTGAGCCAAAGGTATTTGCCATCCAATCCATTTCATTCCATTATTTGGAATCCATGGGATGTGTCAACACACCCTCCACTAATATGTAATTTTCTTTGTGCCATCTCATCTCCGGAGCTGCCTTCTAGCACATGAATAGTCATTGTAATCTTGGAATTAATGGAAAATGACATAAAACCTTAACCAGCATTGTTTTCTATTTCTTTGAATGAAGCTTCCACCTTCCTTCACCACACACTTGGTAGTTATCAAGATTTTGAAATTCTTTTCGAAATAGCATACAATCATTTTTGCACACATGGATCAAGTGTACTTCCTTGCTCAACTGCTTCAACAACTTGTGTGCTTCATAGCATGATGACAATAACAAATAATCAACTGGTAACAAACTTTTTATTAAAGTAAGCTGATTGTTGAATGACTTCACTGACTATTTATTGACAACCTTTAGATTATCGTTTGAAGTATTATTGATAATAAAGAGTACGTTGTACAGCTTAAATATACTAGACTCGTTGCTTTTTCAAATATTCTAGTCCATCACTTCCCATCAAATGCACTACTTTCATCTCCGCTATTAACATCATCCCCTTTAGGATCACTCATGTTAGCAGCAAAGTCTTTTAAAAGTTCTTGATCTATTTTATTATCAAAGTGTGTGTATTGAGTGAAATACTCCCTTTATCCATGAATGCATTGTGTGTGTGTGTGCGTGAGAGAGAGAGAGAGAGAGAGAGAGAGAGAGAGAGAGAGAGAGAGTGATGCCATGTGCGTGTAGGGTGCAAGGGACCGATCATCGAGCATCTATGTATATGTTAGAGAGCGATTGAGTGTGTGTGTGAACATTGTTTGTGAGTGTATCACGCCCCAAAGGATACCCTAAACATAACAATTCGCCACACTTAATATTGAAACTTAAGTATGACAACCTTAATCATTCCCATAAGCTCCGATATTAGGTGTAAGATGTGCTCTCACAATTTTAGAGGACCATACGTTGAAATATGAAGCTTAATAAGATACAATAACAAATTAAGAAAAGGAAATCATAATATTCATTCATTCATCAATTTTGTCTTACAAGTCTTAGGGGCATTCCCTATCAAAATATGCTAGAGTCTATTACAAAAAATTTTCCTATGAAGTCTATATCTAAACTAATGTTAAATTTCATCTAAAATTCCTTAACCAAAAAGGAAAATACCTCACTGCAAGGTCATCGTGGCTTCAATCACAAATAACTAAATTACAAAAGATATCTATAAGGTATAAGCTAATAGGCTTTGTGAGAATTATTTCCATAAGTAAATACTTAAGTAATAAAATTCAAACAAGTTATTTAAGCAATCAAGTGAAATGTAACATATATGTGAGCAAGCAAAGCATAGAGTTTTCTAGGAACTATATGTTGAATGGATTTACTCCCTCTATTCGGGATTTGATGATAATAAGTAATCTTAAAATGACTCATCTTAATTAAGTTATGCTTTCGATTATTACTGCCAAGCATATTAAACCTACTCGTGTTGAGCCATGCTTTTGGATTACCACCAAGAATTGTTCTAATTCCTTGTCGTCAAGCATTCGCTTTCAATCTTTGTCGCCAAGCATTGCTTTCGACCGTGTTACTATCCTTTCATCCAAGGATAATAACCCCATGCAATGTGACTCACTACGTGGTATGCATGAATCAATTTATTTAAGATATCATAGCATCATTATTGTCAATTTTTAAAGTGATCATAAAATTTCAGACATATCAAATTCTATACCAAGACAAGCAATTCTTTACAATCAATTCCTGCCTTGATATTCTTAGTGTTCTTTCATACAAATTAACATACATAGCATTTTATCTTTCCTTAATTCTAATGCATCTATATTATAAACACAATCAAGTACACAATTTAAGAAAATAAACTCACGTTGCCATGGCGATACTTCTTCTAAATGGAATAGTCAATCGAATAATCCACTTAGTCAAAAGAGTCCTCGAGGTATGGATACTCTTCCTTGAGATCACCTAGTCAAGATAAATACCCATAATGAGTATTTCTTGATAATTCTCTTGAAATTTGACAAAACTATGTTATAAGAACATCAAAATTTGTATAGAAGACAATTCCAATTTAAAATGGTCATATCTTTGTAATTTTAACTTGAAATTGCGCATATAATATACTGTTTTCTACCTATTCGAAAATATCTATCCATTTCTAAAACTATGTTTGTCAAACTAGGTCATTCGAGCTTCAAAACAGTGGTGCTCAGATTCACTACGAAATTTCCCATCCTAAAAACATTTGTTTCAATCATCAAATCATCCAAAAATTGCTTTGATAAACACTTAGTTATCTATATAGTTGAGAAATTCTTTTTTATAGATGTATAGCTCATATTTCATTCATGTTTAAGGATTTGTTGTCCAAACAAAATTCTTTAGTAAAAACAATATTAGTCAGAAGTTTAGAAAGATCATAATTTACAAGAAATCCTTTTTGTAAATTCTTTAAAATGAATATTTTGATTCTTTTGTTTTCAAAGAGTATTTTATGTTTATCTTGCTATTTTCTTTTGTGACTTTTCAATAAAAATAAATTTATCTATTCTTCCTTTTTTAAACTTTTAACATTAGTGTCACTTATCTTATTAGCTTCATATGTATTTCCTTTGACTATTATTTTAATCTTTTTAAATCTTGGTTTGAAAACTTACATTTCCTTTTTATATTATGTTTTAAAGGGAAACATTTTCTTAACAAGGAATCATTTTCCTTATTTTTAAAAAACAACTCTATTACTACTAAATTTATGGTTTTAGAAAAAGCCTTTCAAAATAATGATATTTCCAAAATTATAATGAGTTCTTCTTAAGGCTTTGAGAAAAATGGATTCTTGAATTTCTTTTAGAACTCTCCTTTGGTGACAAAAGTCTCTTTTAAAAAAAAAGTTTAAACTTGGTGGTTAGACAACAACCTTTATTTTGCATAAATATGAGAATAATAACAAGCAAAATTATAATAACAAAATAATAAGTAAAATAATATAAGTCAAGTATTGAAAGTCTTAGCTTTGAATCAAGGCTCTCGAACTAAGAAATAGACTAGTCCCGAAAAGAAAAGAAATTGTTTTGACTTGATGAGGACAAGTTTAAGACTAGAAAGACTAGTCTTGAAATAGCATAAAAGTAAATATATTGCATTGCATGAAAATAAATAAATAACAAGTGAGCTTATATGCTCTAAAGAATATATATAGATACATAAATATATTTAATTAGATATAATTAAGAAGTTAACATAATAATAACAATAATATAAGCAAAACATAATAACAACAATAAAAATATAGAAATGGATATTCATGAACAAGAATAATACATGAACATAGTATAGTTTCCATAACAATAAATTCAGGAAACTCACACCTTGGTTATGTAAAGTTACATGACATGGTAGAAGTAATATAAAGAAGGTTTATTACCTAAAAGATATTTGATGGTGGAGAAAAGTAGTGGTGTTTGAGAAAATTTTGGGAGTATGTAGAAAGGAATTTGAGAGAGTATTTGGAGAGAGTTTTGAGAGGAGAATTTTGGTAGTGAATCTGTGGGTAGACGAAGTGTGAAAGAAATGAAAGAAGAGGAGGTATTTATAGGGAATGAGGAGTGAAAATTGTGTGATTAAAATAATTGGAAAAAGAAAAATACATGAGTGAAACGCGGTGGGGGCGCTCCGCCGGCCACATAGGGGGAAAGAGAGAGAAAATGTAATTTTTTTGTATTTTTGTTAATTAAGTGTAATAATATGTAAAGTAGATGTGATATAAACTTATGAGAAATATAAAAAGTAAGGAAAATAGGTATGTAGATTGTAAGAGTAGGTGGTAAAAAAAATAGAGATAGATGAATGGTATAGAATAGTAATGAATAGTGTAATGTAAAGTAGATGTGATTAATAAAGTACCGGTAGTAAGAAAATATGCGTATAATGCGATATCTAATATTTTTAGTTACCAAAAAATTATAAATATGATATTTTTGAAAACCTTATATTTTTACGAGTCTAACATATATTTGGAATATTTTTACTATTTCAAGCTCCAAGACACGTTTTTCGAAAATTGTATCTAATTGGGTTCAAAACGAATTGCGGTTTGACTAATATGATATTTTTAAGCTCTCTTATGTTATTACGAACTATTTTTTCTACTAATCTTTTACTTACTCACTTAGGGTTACGAACACGGGATTACTGGACTTAAACTATTATATCTAATTAGAGTTTTGTTGACTTTAAGATTTCAGTTGACTTTCTAATTAGGGTTTAAGCTTAACCGATCGTAAAACTTTGTGGGTTTACAACCTATCCCTCCTAAAGAAAGTTTTGTCCTCAAAACTTGGAAATGCATACATAACACTTCAAATAGACTTGGGTATTTGCGCTGTATCTCATCCTCGGCCTCCAAAGTTACCTCTTCATGGGTGTGATTCCTCCAAAGGACTTTGATATATTTGATTTCCTTATTCCAAAGCTTTGGATTTTTCGATCTAAGACTTGCACCGAGTGTTCCTCATAAGTGAGGTTTTCATTTAGCAACACTAGCTCCAACTACACTACTTGGTCTGGATCGACTGCATGCTTATGTAAGATGGATACATGAAACACGTTGTGCACTCTTAATAGGTCTAGCGGCAAGGCTAGGCAGTAGGCTAAATCTCCAACTCGTTCAAGTACTTCGAAAGGTCCAATGTATCGTGGTCTTAACTTTCCTTGTCAGCATACTCGATGTATACTCTTGATTGGATTTATCTTAAAATACACATGGTCTCCCACCTGAAATTTCAAAACTCGCCTTTTTTTATCAGCCCAGCTTTTCTATTTATCTTGGGCCTCTTTCATCATTTGTCAGATTATTCTTACTTTGTTTGCTGCATCTTGCACCAAATCTGGTCCAATAGTAAGCTTTTCCACATCATCCCAAAACAAAGGCGCGTATAGTATCGTCCATACAAAGCTTCATATGGTGGCATTTGTATGGTAGAGCGGTAGCTATTGTTGTAGGCAAACTCTATGAACGGTAAATGAGCATCCCAACTCCCTTTGAATTCCATGACATAAGCACGTAACATGTCTTCTAAGGTTTGGATTGTCCATTCTAATTGTCCATCAATTTGGGGGTGATAAGTCGTGTTGAAATGTAACTTTGTCCCCATACACTTTTGTAAACTTATCCAAAAGTTAGATACAAACCGGGGGTCTCGATCTGATACAATCTCAGTGGGCACTCCATGTAAACGTACTATCTCCTTTATGTATAGCTTGGCTAATTTTTCTATTGAGAACATCATGTTGATCAGTATGAAGTGAGTTGATTTGGTCAAACAATCTATCACGACCCATATGGCATCATATCCTGTCGATGTTCTCGGTAATCCACATAAAACATCCATCGAGATTTGATCCCACTTCCACTCGGTTATTGGTAAAGGTTTCAACAATCCTCCTAGCCTTTGGTGTTCCACCTTCACCTATTAACGAATCGGGCACTTCATCACATGATCAACTACATCCCGCTTCATCTCATTCCACCAATAATGACCCTTAAGGTCTTGGTACATTTTGGTTCCTATTAGATGCACCGTACATCCATAATTATGGGCCTCGCTTATGATTTCTTTCCTCATTTCCTCATCCTCAGGCATGCAAAGTCGTCCTTTTATTCTCAGGACATCGTCATCATCTACCTCAAAATTAGTATAGTTTCCCTCTTGTACTTCCTTCTTTATCATTTGTATCTTCTCATCATAGTGTTGAGCTTCTTTGATCCTTTCCACTAAAGTTGGCTCCAACATTAGATTAGCTATCTTCACTTCTACACTTTGTCCCGCAAATTCAATGTTCAATTTCTCAAACTCCCTTATCAACTCCTTCTAATTTGTAAGCAAAGCAGCGACTTCTCCATGACTCTCGTGGCTTAAAGCATCTGCAACGATGTTTACTTCTCTAAGACAATAATTAATTCTAAGATCATAGCCATTGATTAATTATAACTACTTTGCCTCATGTTCAATTCCTTTTGGGTGAACAGATACTTAAGTCTTTTATGATCTGTATAAATCTCACACCTTTGCCCATAGAGGTAGTGTCTCCATAGCTTAAGGGCAAACACAACGGCGACTAACTCCAGGTCGTGTGTGGGGTAATTCTGTTCATGCAGCCTTGGCTGTCATGAAGCATAGGCGATCACCTTTCCTTCTTGCATTAGTACACATTTGAGACCATTTCTCGATGCAACACTATGTATTGTATAGGGCTTCTCTGGATCTGGCAAGACTAAGATCGGGACAGAGACTAAGCGTCGCTTTAACTCTTGGAAACTTTACTATTGTTTCTCATTCTATATAAACTTTTCATCTTTTGGTTGACTGAGTTAGTGGCTTAGTAATCCTTGAAAAGTCATGTACAAATTTCCTATAATAGCCGGCCAATCCAAGAAAACTTCTAACTTCAGTTACCGTCTTGGGTTGTTTCCACTCCATTACTGCTTTAATTTTTTCGGGGTCTACTAAGATTCCACTTCCAGATATCACATGTTCTAAGAATGATATATGATCTAACCAGAAGTCACACTTGGATAACTTGGCATATAACTTATGCTCTCTTAAAGTCTATAATGTCATCCTTAAATGTTCGTCGAGTTGTTCCTTCATCTTAGAATAGACCAAGATATCATCAATGAAGACAATTACACACTTATCCAACAGAGGTTTATACACTTGGTTCATCAAATCCATGAAAGCAGCTGGTGCATTGGTCAATCCAAAAAGCATTACTAGAACTCGTAATACCCATAACGAGTTCGAAAAGTAGTCTTCTGAACATCTTCCAATTTGATCCTCAATTGGTGCTATCCTGACTTTAGATCGATGCGAGAGTGCACGCTCGCTCCTTGTAGTTGGTCAAAGAGATCATCAATCCTAGGGAGTGGGTACTTATTCTTGATTGTGACCTTATTCAACTCCCAATAATCAATGCATAATCTCATGGATCCATCATTTTTCTTCACAAATAAGACTAGTGCACCCTATAGTGACACACTTGGTCTTATAAAACCTTGATCCAAAAGCTCTTGCAGTTGTTTCTTTAACTCTTTTAGCTCCACTAGGGCCATCCGATATGGTGCCTTAGAAATTGGTTCCATATTGGCCGTTAGCTCAATCTCAAAATCGATCTCTCTTCTTGGATGTAGTCCAGGCAGCTCATCTAGAAAAACATCTGAAAATTCATTGATAACTAGAATATTCTTTAAAATAGGCTTCTCTTTTTCCTCCTCCGTGTCATCTACATAGCTATCCATTTCTTTTGGAATTTACTTCATCAATTCGAATGATTTCAATTCCTCTTTCCTTGAGATCGTAGATTCTCCAATGAATGTTATCTTCTTTCCTTCTTGGTCCACAAATTCCATGCTCTTACTGCGACAATCTATTGTGGCTTCAACAAGAGATAACTAACTCATGCCAAAGACTACTTCGTATTTGTTCATCTCCATCACTATGAAATCACAAGTGGATGGATGTCCTTGTATCCTTATTAGACAACCTTTCAACACTTCTTGGGTTACAACAACACTTCCCATGGGGGTTTAATCTTAAAGCTAGAAGTTATTGTAGTTATTGTTATTCTAAACCTTCTTAGCTAGACTAGGTGTAACAAAAGAATGTGTTGCTCTAGAGTCAAAAAGAGCAAAAGCATTATGACATCCTAATTGTACGCTTCCTGCATATTTAATATGGGGATTACTACTTCTATTCTCATAGCTATTTATCCATAAATCCTAAAACTTCTATACTACAAGAATAAAGAATAAATAACCGAAAGGTTTAAGGCTTACCAGTCACCAGGTCACAGCTGTAGCCTTCTTCGTATTCTAAGGCAACCAAATCTCCTCCTTCTTTATCTATCTCCTCATTCATCTATTGTCCTTCCATGTTATAGACTCTGAATCCCGAAGCATAGATCCTACGCTTCCTCTTCCACTTCCATTCCTAGTCCTTGTAAAACACTCCCCTAGAAATCTTGTCAAAATATCCCTCCTTTGTACATTCATTGGCGAAATGTCCCACTGCTTCAGACGTAGCAATAAGTGGTTTCCTTCTTTAACATTCTGGCATCTTATGATTAGCATCTCCACAGTAGAAACACTTTCCAAACAACTGTGGGCACTTCTTGGGGTAGTGTGCTTCGTTGAACTTCTAGTAATTGACGGTCTTGGGTATTGGCTTCCCACTATTGACATTGCTCCTATAGTTGATGGAGAACTTGAATCTCTTTTGTGAGGATATAGAACTAGATCCACCAAGAAATCTTCTCCCAAAGATTAGGGTTTTTCTTTCCTCTATCCTTCCCTTCCTTTTCTTAGCTCCTTCCACAACTCGAGCTCATTCCACCAATTCTCGGTAGTTTCTGATGTCAAATTCCTCTAGCTTCACTCTTAGGTCTTCATCCATTCAACTAAAAAAGACTTGTCTCTTCAACTCCTCACTGTACTTGTAGGAGTTAGGAGCATATTGCAGCAGTCTACTAAACTCAGTCTCATATTGCTCAATGGTCCTTCCTTTCTAAGCAATATGTAGAAAACCTGCACTATACTTCACTCGTAGCTTCCCCGAGAAATAATTTTCCAAGAACTCATATCTGAACATTTCCCAGCTGACCAGGGTCGCCAATTCCCTTCTCTTTGATTCCTCTCATACTCGAGCATTTAAACGAAGCATGTATGTCCCATACTTGACTTTAGGTGATGCAGAATCTCAAATGCATCAAAAGACCTCTCACTCTAAGCAAGCCAGTCTTCAGCTTCATCTGGCTTACCGAAAGCTCCTTCGAAATAACGGTTACTTCTGATCAACTCAGGCAATGAGCTCTTGTATGGTCTTAATGGGTGGAGGTAGAGGTGTGGTTTAAGAGTGCATGCTCCTATGTATCGATACTTCAACCGATGTTTGTTGTTGAAGTGGAGTAGGTATTGGTTGTACTGGTACGGGTTTAGGTGCTGGTGCAGGTGTAGGTATATTCTGCCTAATCGCTTCCAGCACTTAGGCTAGATGTCCTAACATAACATGTAGATCTGCTTAGGTACAGCAGCTGCTTGTGCGGCAGGTTGCTATGCTCCTATCTCCTGTTGATTGGAAGCATTTTGTTCCATCATGCATCCTCTTCTACCTCGGCTATTTTAAATTTTTATAAGTTAAGTTAAATATTTTCTTTGATATCTTAGTTAAGTCTTTGATGGAAATTTGTGGAAATTACGAAAACTTACTTGCAAAAAAATAACTATTGAAATAAGGAATAAAATTTAAATCAAGGTAAGTTTGAAATCAGAAGGCATAAATAAAACATAATTTCTTTAAAAGATTAAAAATAATGGTACAAGACCCTTTCATTGAAATAACAACAAACACACATAAAAAACCACAAGGACACCTTTCCTAGAAGCACTAAAGATAAACCAGAACCATTGTCCTAGTCCTTGATTACAAAATTCTAGTTAGACTAAAGGGATATGCTTGGTCCTCCCTAACTTTCCTTCCTTCTTCCTTCTCATTCTCACGGTGCAGCTCCAGGGTTCCTACTGGACGATCTTGGATTTCTCTTTCTCATAAATTGCTGAAAATACTTTCTCCTTTTCGTTGATGCTTCCCTTGACCTCACATATATGTCAGCCAATTCCAGCACTATATCATGAATAGTTTTCCAAACAATGTTTCCCCTAGCTTCCTTGCTAGCATTCTCATTCGTAGTTGCTGGTATACCATCCACATCCATAGTTGGGTTCGCCTCACATTCTCTCTGGGCTTGTTGCTCTTTTAGGTAGCGGACGATTCCAATGGGGTCTTCATCATTCCAAGTTTCACCTTCTCCAGGAGGGCATGGTCTCCTGTCTCTCGTTCTTGTTCTTCTCCTCGATCTTCATCTAAATCTTCCTCAGCCCCTGCGTTTTCTTCTCCCCCATTCCTCCTCAGATGCAATACTTCATCCATTTCCAGCTGGATACCCATGAAAGTTGGTGATTGATTTGATATGTTTGTTGGTGGCCGCAAAACTTCCTGATAAACTCTGTGCCAGTGGAAAGCATCATTGATTTCTACTATGATCCACTCCGTATGATCCATCAGTTCATCACGAGCATACACGAATAGTGGTCCAATTGGATTCCAGGTCCAAAAGTATGGAAAAGTCCGGTCTCCTTCATTCTTAAGGACGAACGTCGCCTCTTTCAACATTAGACGATCTTCAGCTATTGTGGCAATTCGTTCCACAACATAGATTATCTCTAATTCATACCATTTCTTCCCTAAGGGACAGTTGTGGATAGTCTCAATTACTCCTTTTCATTCTGAGGTCAGTAATCCCTTCTTCCAAATAAAAAACATCTCTCGAATTGTCTTAGGCTTCCTTCCTAGAGAAAATTCTTCACATAGAACCCTAAGCCTTAAGCAGTCAAATTTTCCAAAGCCTCAAGTGGTCCTATCCTGAAATTTTTAGCTTGTAGACATGCCTCGTCTAGGGTAATCTATGCAAAAGAGAGAAAAGTCAGAAAAACTTATTCTACCCATTCTATCCTATTTAGGTCTTTCTTAATTCTATTCTAATTTGTTTCTCCTTAAGTCTAATTCTATAATTATGATTTCTAAATTCTTGATCATGCTCTGATACCAACTTAAACTATCACACCTCAAAGGGTACCCTAAACGTAACAATTCGCCACATTTAATATTAAAGTTTAAGTATGACGACCTTAGTCATTTCCATAAGCTCCGATATTAGTTGTAAGGCTTGCTCTCACAATTTTAAAGGACTATACTTTGAAATATGAAGCTTAAGAAGATACAATAACAAATTAAGAAAAGAAAATCATAATATTTATTTATTCATCAATATTATCTTACAAGTCTTAGGAGCATTCCCCTACCAAAATATGCTAGAGTATATTACAAAAAATTTTCCTATGAAGTCTACATCTAAACTTATGTTAAACTTCATCTAAAATTCCTTAACCAAAAAGGGAAATACCTCACTGTAAGGTTCCCGTGGCTTCAACCATAGATAGCTGAACTACAAAAGATATATATAGGGGTATAAGCTAACAGACTTAGTGAGAATTATTTCCATAAGTAAATGCTTGAGTAACAAAATTCAAACGAGTTATTTAAGCAATCAGGTGAAATGCAACATACACGTGAGCAAGCAAAGCATATAGTTTTTCGGGAACTATATGTTGAATGGATTTATGCTCTCCATTTGGGGTATGGTGATAATAAGTAATCTCAGAATGAGTCATCTTAGTTAAGTTATGCTTTCGATCATTATCGCCAAGCATATTAAGTCTACTCGTGTTGAACTATGCTTTCGGACTACCGCCAAGCATTGTTTTATTTCCTTGTCGTCAAGCATTCGCTTTCGATCTTTGCCATCAAGCATCGCTTTCAACCGTGTTACTATCCTTTCACCCAAGGATAATAACCTCACACAATGTGACTCATTATGTGATATGCATGAATCAATTTATTTAAGATATCATAGCATCATTATTGTCAATTTTTAAAGTGATCATAATATTTCAGACATATCAAATTCTATACTAAGACAAGCAATTCTTTACAATCAATTCCTGCATCGATATTCTTAGTGTTCTTTCATAAAACTTTACATACATAGCATTTCGTCTTTCCTTAATTCTAATACATCTATACTACAAGCACAATCAAGTACACAATTTAAGGAAATAAACTCACATTGCCATAGCGATATTTTTTCTAAATGGAATAGCCAATCGAACAATCCACTTAGTCAAAATAGTCCTCGAGGTATGGATACTCTTCCTTGAGATCACCTAGTCAACATAAATATCCATAATGAGTATTCCTTGACAACTTTCTTGAAATTTGACAAAACTATGTCATAAGAATATTAAAATTCATATAGAAGACAATTCCAATTTAAAATTGTCATATCTTGGTCATTTTAACTCGGAATTACGCATATAATATACTATTTTCTACCTATTGAAAAATCTATCCATTTTTAAAACTATTTTCATCAAACTAGGTCACTTGAGCTCTAGAATAGTGGCGATCAGATTCACCACGAAATTTCCTATCCTAAAAGCATTTGTTTCAATCATCATATCATCCAAAAATTGCTTTGATAAATACTTAGTTATCTATATAGTTGAGAAATTCCTTTTTATAGATATATAGCCCATATTTCATTCATGTTCAAGGATTTATTGTCCAAACAAAATTCTTTAGTGAAAACAATGTTAGTTAGAAGTTTAGAAAGATCATAATTTACAAGAAATCCTTTTTGTAAATTCTTTAAAATGAATATTTTGATTCTTTTGTTTTCAAAGAGTATTTTATGTATATATTACTATTTTCTTTGGTAACTTTTCGATAAAAAATAAATTTATCTATTCTTCCTGTCACGCCACGGAAGATACCCTAAACGTGGCAGTTCACCGCATATAATATTAAAGCTAATGAATGACAACCTTAGTCATGCAAGAGCTTTGATATCATGTGCAAGGTGTGCTTCCAAGGTAGTAGGAGACTCAAAAGGGTATTACGTTTAACCAGATAATAAAAGCATGCAAAAACTTATAAAGGTAAACATGTAATAATCATTAAGATAAAAGTTTCTTACAACTTCTTAAGGGCATTCCCCCATTCTAAAAGCCTTGCTTAAACTAAGTCATCTTCAAAACATACATGAATATAACATAAGTCTACTATAGAGATTTTTCTTAGAAGTCTACATCAAAAACTAAATATATAAACTTCTTCCAAAAACCCCTAATAACTTTGGCTCATACCTGACAAAAGGGGCTCCTTGGTGCCAACCACAACTAATCAAACTATAACAAAAAGCTATAGGGGTGTAAGCTAAAGTATCTTAGTGAGATAACTTCCTTTTTCAAATCATTTCCATAAAACATACAAGTATTTTAGACAATCATATGGGAATCCATCAATCACATGAGCAAACAAAATACACACGATTAACCGGAAACCATGTGTAGCATGGATTTTTACGCCCTCCATGTTGGGGGTTAGGTGGTTACCAGCCCATACGACCATCAATAGTTCAAACTTACTGGCTCTTACTTGCCCTATAGACTTTCCAGCTCCTACTAGCCACCATTACGACTCCTCGTTTCCCCACACGAAGAATAGTAGCGAAAAATGAATGTGACTCACAATATGTTATGCATAAATTTTTTTTAATATTGGTTTATTTAATTATTGTCGAGTTCAAGTTAAATGTGACCAGAACAATATTCATCATACCATTGCAAGAAAACATAAGTTATTCATCAATTCCTCTTTCGATATACTTAGCTTTTATTCAACAACCACATCATTCAATCATGAATCCAAATCACACAACATTTATTCATTTATCTTTTCCCTTACTCTCTAGTGTTACTACTTATAAGCACAATCAAGGAAACGTAATTAGTAAGGGATTAACTCACTCCATGACGATTGCTTCTAGTCGAAATAATCTTTCGGGAAGGCGATATCAGATCCTTCTTCACCTAAACAAGATGAAATACCGAAAATGAGTCTTTATAGAATTTCTATTTTGAATATTCTAAATCTAACTCGAAATTGCGGTAACAATCGGATTGAAGGAAGTTCCAATTTAAAATGGCCATAACTTGCTCATTTTAACTCGAAATTTTGCATATTATATGTCGTTTTCTACCTACTTGAAAAAATCTATCTATTTTTAAGGTTACCTTTACTATAAAAGATCATTTCGTCTCAGATTAGAAGGGTACATATCTATTACGAAAATTCCTTTCTGTAAAACAAAATTTTCTAATCCTTCCTTTACTAAGGCTTGTTTAAGTAAAACTTAAATATGTATATTTTTTTGAAAGAATTTCTTAATATAAATATGCTCATAAGTTATGCATGAAGCTATATGTTGTCTTATTTAATTTATTTCCTTAAAACAATCTCTTCTAGTTTTTGGAAAATTTGGATTTGTTATACTTTACTTTATGTGGGTAAGTAACTTATAAAATTTTGGATGAACAAAATCCTAATATATATATTTTGATTCTTTAGTTTTATTAAAATGAGTTGAAAATAAAGATTGGTCTTTTGAGGTTATCTACAAAATTTATTTCTAGGAATTGAAAAATAGAGTTTTCATAGTTTTCCTTAGTAGTACTTGATAAGTTTATTCTTTGAAAATTTATTTTCATTTTCCTTGTAAGTTGATAAAAATAATACCAAGTTATTATCTATATATTAAGACTTCTTTTTGTTATTTGAAAAGGAAATATCTTTACACTTTGAAGGAACTTCTTTTATTAATAGTTTGAAATTTCATGATGAGTTTACATAAACTTTTAAAAGAGATTTATTTGAAAATATTTTTCTAAGTCTTTGGAAAAACGTTGATCAAATTTTATTCTTTCATCAAAAGATTCATTTTTATTTAGACAACAACTTATTAGTCGTGCATGAATATGATCATGTAGTTTATAAAAGCTAAAAATATCACAAGATAAGATAATAAAGAATATAAGAAATAAATAAGCATAATAATAATTGTTAAGAATTGGAGCCTTAGCTTCTTCAAGGCCTCTCGGGACTATAAAAAAACTAGTCTCAAAAAGAAAAGAAAATTGTTTTGACTTGATGAAAACTAGTCTTAAAACAACATGAAAGTTAATAAATTGCAAGGAAAGTAAATAAATTGCAATAACAAATGAGCTTATATGCTCAAAAGATATATGTAATTACATAGATATATTTAGTTAGATAAACATAAGAACAACATAAAGGAAAATAGATTCATGAACAAGAACAAAGTATAAACATATTGTTACTTTCCTAACCTCCATGGATTTAGAAAACACACACTATGTTCATACTAAGCAAATGAAATAAGGAAAACTTAAAGAAGCATTATCTATGAAAAATAAACTAGAGAGAATTATAGAGAACTTTTTGAGAGATTTTGAGAGAGTAATTATAGTGGAAAGTGTGAAGGAAATGGAAGGAAGATGGGGTATTTATAGGAAAAAGTGGAAGGTAAATTATGTTAATTAAATAAATGAAAAATAAAACAAATTGAGGGGAATGGGAAAGGGGGTCGGCGCAAATTGAGTGGGAGAGAGAGAAAATTAATTTTTTTGTATTTTTGTTAATGAAAAGTAAGATATGAGAGATGTAAGTTGTATTGGAATGAAAATTGTAAGAAAATAGGTGTATGGTTGTAATAGTAGGTTGTAAAAAAAAGTGGAGATAAGATAATAGTGTAGAATAGTAATGAATAGTGTAATGTAAAGTAGATATGATAAATAAAATACCTATAGTAAGAAAATACACGTATAATTGCGATATCTGATATTTTTAGTTACCGAAAAATTATAAAATTAATATTTTTGAAAACCTTATCTCTTTACGAGCCTAACGGTATATCCGGAATATTTTTACTATTCCGAGCTTCGGGATACGCTTTTCGAAAATTGTATCTGATTGGGCTCAAAACGAATCGTGGTTTAACTAACCTGATATTTTTAAGCTTTCTCATGTTATTACGAACTATTCTACATGCTAAACTCTTACTTACTTACTTAGGGTTACGAATACGGGATTGTCGGACTTGAACGGTTGCGTTTGACTAGGGTTTTGTTGATTTTAGGATTTCCGATTGATTTTCTAATTAGGGTTTAAGCTTAATCAATCATAAAACTTTGGAGGTTTACACTTCCTTTTTGAAACTTTTAACATTAGTGCCACTTATCATATTAGCTTCCTATGTATTTTCTTTGACTATTATTTTGATCTTTTTAAATCTTGGTTTGAAAACTTACATTTTCTTTTGATATTATGTTTTAAGGGAAACATTTTTATAACAAGGAATCATCTTCCTTATTTTTAGAAAACAGCTCTATTACTACTAAATTTATGGTTTTAGAAAAAGCCTTTCAAAATAATGATATTTCCAAAATTATAATGAGTTCTTCTTAAGGCTTTGAGAAAAATGGATTCTTAAATTTCTTTTAGAACTCTCCTTTGGTGACAAAAGTTTCTTTTTTAAAAAAAAAAAAGTTTAAACTTGGTGGTTTAGACAACAACCTTTATTTTGCATGAATATGAGAATAATAACAAGCAAAATTATAATAACAAAATAATAAGTAAAATAATATAAGTGAAGTATTGAGAGTCTTAGCTTTGAATCAAGGCTCTCGGACTAAGAAATGGACTAGTCCCAAAAAGAAAAGAAAATTGTTTTGACTTAATGAGGATAAGTCTAAGACCAGAAAAACTAGTCTTAAAATAGCATGAAAGTAAATAAATTTCAATGAAATTAAATAAATTGCATTGCTTGAAAATAAATAAATAACAAGTGAGTTTATATGCTTTAAAGAATATATATAGATACATAAATATATTTAATTAGATATAATTAAGAAGTTAGCATAATAACAACAATAATATGAGCAAAACATAATAACAATAATAAAAATATAGAAATGGATATTCATGAACAAGAACAATACATGAACATAGTATAGTTTTCATAACAATAAGTTTAGGAAACTGACACCATGGTCATGTAAAGTTACATGACATGGTAGAAGTAATATAAAGAAGGATTATTATCTAAAAGATATTTGATGGTAGAGAAAAGTGGTGATGTTTGAGAAAATTTTAGGAGTATGTAAAAAGGAACTTGATCGAGTATTTGGAGGAAGTTTTAAGAAGAGAATTTTGGTAGTGAATTTGTGGGTAGATAAAGTGTGAAAGAAATGAAAAAGGAGGAGGGTATTTATAAGGAATGTGGAGTGAAAATTGTATGATTAAAATAATTGGAAAAAGAAAAATATATGAGTGAATAAAAGGGGGAGGGGGGCCGCGTCGGCCACATAGGAAGAGAGAGAGAAAATGTAATTTTTTGTATTTTTATTAATTAAGTGTAATAATATATAAAGTAGATGTGATATAAAGTTATAGAAAAAGGTAAAAAATAAGGAAAATAGGTATGTAGGGTGTAACAGTAGGTTGTGGAAGAAGTAGAGATAGATGAATAGTGTAGAATAGTGTAATGTAAAGTAGATGTGACTAATAAAGTATCGGCAGTAAGAAAATACGTATATAAATGCGATATATGATATTTTTAGTTATCGAAAAATTATAAAACTGATATTTTTGAAAGCCTTATATTTTTTATAAGTCTAACGGTATATCCAAAATATTTTTACTATTTTGAGCCCTCAAAACATGTTTTTCGAAAATTGTATCCGATCGGGTTTAAAACGAATTGTGGTTTGACTAATCTGATATTTTTAAGCTCTCTTATGTTATTATGACCTTTTCTCAATATTAATCTCTTACTTACTCACTTAGGGTTACGAATACGGGATTGTCGGATTTAAACTATTACGTCTAATTGGGGTTTTATTGACTTTAAGATTTTTGGTTGACCTTCTAATTAGGGTTTAAGCTTAACTAATCGTAAAAGTTTGGAAGTTTACAAAGTAGGTTTGTATAGAGTGAGGCATGTGACAAAATTTGCCTCATCTTAATTAACAGATGAGGCGAATTTCACCGTTGATAGGGACTATGAGGCGAGTTTCATCTCATTTTCCTAGTTAGTGGCGAAATTCGCCTCATCTACTAATTGAGATGATTCAAATTTTGTCTTAAGACGCTACTAAAGGAAAAAATCACCTCTCTTCGAAAGAGAGGCGGATTTCCCCTCAAAAAATCTCATCCTATGCCTAGATCTCTGCCAATAATTATTGTCGTTTTTAAATAGATGTTTGTCAAAAAATAAATTAATATAAAAAACTGATAGTTTTACTTATGAACCAACTAGATAGATAAAATATAGATATAATACAAATAAGTTAAAAATACATATTAGATACAGATACAATACAATAAAAATCTAACAATCCAAACAGATCCGAATAATGAAATGTTCCTAAGTTTAGCTAAGTGGGGTATCTTACTACTTAGTCTACGTAAGCAGTAAGATTTGACCGCTTAATCCATATAAGCTAAGAGTGTAATTTATGATATAAATTATTAGGATAAAAGTGAAGATTTCTAGTGTCAAATAACTTTAGAGTTCCTATAAAATTTTCCATCCACGTAGACTTACGTGAATATATTTTTAAAAGAAATTGTTTTAAACTTAATCATCAAAACCCACAGCATTACGCGACAAGTCTGGCCACTCATTAATTTTAGAGTTGTAGTAGCGGCAAATTACATGTTCGCTTTTAAAAATTTTAATCATTCCCCTAACATCCCCAGCTTTTAAAATTAAGTAAGATTCCCTCTGTTTTATATACAGTAGATACACATACGTGGAAAACATGATGCGGCATGAGCACATCATCATATGAATTAAATAAAATAATAAAACAAAGAAATTGTCTTTGTAGAAGGAAAAAAGGAAAAAAGGATAAAAAAGATAGTGCCGATGTTACTGTGTTATGTTATGTTTAGTTTACTAGAATGAAATTGGTATTCAACTTTTATTATCGTAGAATATCTATTTTTTTATTTAATTTATAAAAAAATTATCAAAAAAGTTTATATTTCATGTAATATGAAATAGATAAATAATCATTATTCATTTCTTCTACCAAGTAATGACTACTCCTAACTAAAAAAATATTTTATTCTAAAAATATTTTTAGTAATAAAATAGAAAAAAAAATTTATTTCAGTTTGATTGTATTTGAGTAAACGAAATGCGCAGTTAATTATGACATGCAGGCTGTTCGACCGGGTGAGATTTCAGTAGGAGCTCCCGGTGAATAACAGAATCCAAATTATAAAATCGGGTGACATGATATATCACATTCATTGAATTGAATGTTTTTTGTTGGGCGTCGCTACGTACGACCAATAAGCCAATGTCCTCGTTACTGCTACGGCAAATTATTTATTTTGGGCTGCAATGATATGTTACATTGATTTTTTCATTTTCTTTTTCTCAATATTCTGTTCTCTAACCTTTTTATTAAATTATTAAAAACTAGAATATTTATGATATTATTTTATGAAATAGTTTTATAGATGCTTATAATCTATTTTGATTGTTTGATTTTTAATTATATTTTATTTATATTTGATCTATATTTATATATTATTTGTTTGATTTGATTATTAATAAAAATATTCATTTAAAATGATAAAATTAAATAGACTCTTCAGCTCAAATGTGTATTTTAAATAACATTAGTAAATAATAATGTTAAAACACAGATTATATATATTATATACATATATATTTTATAAAAAGAAAAAAGAAAAAAGAAAAAAGGAAAAAGAAAGAAACTCACAATACAACTTTACGGAAACGTCAAATCAGAGACAACGAAATGAAAGGCAGCAAAGAAGGATTAAATTGACAGGACCTCTTTCTCGGAATTTTATGCTATTAAAGATGCCGGTGAAGTAATTGCGACAGCAATCAATGGTGTAATAATTTTACTGCAGCCCCTGTTTCCGGAAATCGTAGGGGGAAGTTCGTTCGGCAAAATAAATAGATAAATGAAAACGGGAGGGAAAAAAAGTTCATGGACATCCGTGGAGTAAGTTTTATTAACGAGATTTGAATTTTTTTTTTATTGTAATACAAATGTATTTATAGAAAATTTTGTATAAAGAAAATGCTCAAACTTTTTTAAAACTTTCTTTGAAAATATCTCTCGGAAACCATTCATTTTTCTATCTATTAGCTTATGTGGTAATAAAATATGATTAAAAGATAATTTTTCATTGACAATTTATTTATTTATTTTCAATTCCCCTTCTCTCTTTTCCCTCTTCTTTTCCTTTTTCTTTTCTTCTTCTTCTTCTTCTTAAATAACCAATGCTTTTAATGGAGCATCAAAGCTCTAGTGAACACTCCATAAATTTTGATATACAAAATCTAATTTTCCTATGATTTTTTTTCATTATTTGACCCACTTCATAGATTCCATGTATGAATTTTTTTTCACCATTATAACAATTCTCTAACCAAAAAAGAAAAAAAATGTCTAACTTTCCTATAGATTTGTTTTTATTTTTTTTATTTGGGGGTTAGGGTTAGAGGAACAAGAAGAAGAAGAGAGGGACAGAAAGAGAAAGTTAAAAAAATAAAATAAAAAGAGAACTTTTTTTTAAATCATGTTATGTGATTTTTTTATTTGAAGAAGAAGAAGAAGCAGAGAGGAGATGGAAGGGGGGGAGGAGGAGGAGGGGAGAGAGAGAGAGAGAGAGAGAATGAAGACGTCATTAATGGAACTTGAAAACTCAATTTTCAAATCTGAGATTTTTTTTATTTGAAGAAAAAGAAGAAGAGAGAGAGAAGAGAGGAGAGAGAAAGAACGAAGAGGCTATTAATGGAGCTTGAAAGCTCAATTTTTAGATTTGGGATTTTTTTTAATTTGAAGAAGAACAAGAAGAGAGAGAGAGAGAGAGAGAGAATGAAGACGTCATTAATGGAGCTTGAAAACTCAATTTTCAGATCTGAGATTTTTTTTATTTGAAGAAAGAAGAAGGAGAGAGAAGAGACGAGAGAGAAAATGAAGAGACAATTAATGGAGCTTGAACGCTCAATTTTTAGATCTGGGGTTTTTTTAATTTGAAGAACAAGAACAGAACAAGAAGAGAGAGGGAGGGGGGGGGGGGAGAAAGAGAGAGAGAGAATGAAGATGCCGTTATTAGAGATTGAAAGCTCAATTTTAGATTGTGATGATGTTTTTTTTATTTGAAGAAGAAGAGAGAAAGAGAAAGAGAAAGAGTGAAGACGCCATTAATGGAGCTTGAAAGATCAATTTTCAGATCCAATTTTTTTTTATTTGAAGAAGGGAGGGGGGAGAGAGAGAGAGAGAGAGGATGCCATTAATGGAGGTTGAAAACTCAATTTTCAGATCTATGATTGTGCTTTTTGAAGAAGAAGAAGAAGAAGAGAGAGACAATGAAGAAGCCATTAATGGAACTTAAAAGGTCAATTTTCAAATCTAAGATTTTTTATTGGAAGAAGAAGAGGAAGAAGAAGAGAGAAAGAGAGAATGAAGAGGCCATTAATAGAGCTTGAAAGCTAATTTTTAGATCTGGGATTTTTTTTTTTTATTTTAAGAAGAAGAAGAAGAGAGAGGGAAAGAGTGAAGACACCATTAATGGAGTTTGAAAACTCAATTTTTAGAATGGCAATTGTGTTTTTTCTTTTATTTAAAGAAGAAGAGATGTGAGAGAGAGAAGAGAGGAAGGAAAGTGAAAAAAAAAAAAAGAGCTTTTTAAAAACATATGTTCTGTAATTTTTTTTTTATTTAAAGAAAAAGAAGTAGAAGGAAGAGGAAGAGGAAAGGAGGAGGAACGGAGACGGAAAGAGAGAAAAGTAAAAAAAAAAAAAAAAAAAGCTAACATAGATAGGAAAAATAATATTTTAGTTGAGGTTTGTTTGCTGTGTTAGCAAAAAAAAAAAAAAAAATGGATGGTTTCCATCCATATGTATTTTAAGTGAAAATTTTAAAAAGTTTAGGCACTTTTAGTGAAATTTTAAAAAATTTAGGTATTTTCTTGGTATGAAATTTTCTTTAGGTATAATTATGTTACAATTGAAAAAGCATAGGTACTGTTACTAAAACTTAGCCACATTCGAGCCTTGAATCAGCTTTTTTTTTTTTTTTTATTTATGTTGCAATTATAGTATAGTGACGATGGCCTACAAAATTTTGACTGTGATGACACGTCATTCCAAATATTTAAGCCATAATAATTGGTTGGAGAATCTTTTATGCTTTCATAAGTTATACATAGCTAAGTTTATTATAATAAATAAATACAACAAATAATATACTAAATATTTTAGTAGTGCAATGGTTGGATATAAATCTAAGTTGTTAAATAACTAGTGGGACCAATCTCGTTAAAAAATATGATAGGACTATATAATTTTTAATTTGTTTTGCCAACTTTTCATCTATTTAGTATTGCTTTAATTTTGATATTTTCCAAAAGACATGAGAAAAAAATAATGAAAACTTCATTATTCATATACAGATTATATACAAAGTTGATATAAATATATATGGGTTAATGACAAAAATAGTACCTGAACTTTTGAAAAAAAAAAACAATTAAGTACCTTAAGTTTAATTTTGAACAATTTGGTACATGAACAAAGTTTTTGTTGACTTTTTCATATTTGGAGTTTGGTTTTGACAATTTTGGTGCTCGAATAAAGTTTTATTGATTATTTTTTCATGCCTGAAGCAAGTTCAATGAGATGTGAAAAAAGTTTGCGAAAAGTTTGTTTAGGTACTAAAAATGTAGAAACCAAACTTCAGGTATGAAAAAAGTCAACAAAAGCTTTGTTTGTGTAAAATTATTTAAAACCAAACTTGAGATACTTAATTATTCTTTTTGTAAAAGTTCAAGTCCATTTTTGTCATTATCCCAATATATATCAGACATGGATATAGATTGAGATTTACTTAACTTAGTTGAATGATAAATCTTTTTCAACGACTTGACTTTAATGTTTTTAAATAGTATTGATTAATATTCTCCATCTTAACCTTGTATAATTAAGCTCAAAATTCATTATATGCCATTAAAGCCTTTATAAGTCTAATTAAACTTAATTAACATAAGTGTTAGCTGAATTTTGACAAAAAAAGTATTAGTCTAATTTAAATTTATTTTAAGTATTTATATTTTAATTAAAGGAAAAAATAAATAAATATATATAATAACCTATTTATAATATTTTAATCAAGTTAAACTAAAGTACAAAGATTATCTATCATTCACCTATAATCAATTTGACACCACAAAGTTACATTATATAATGATTAACGTTTGAAGCCAAGTAAAAATAAGGGGTGAGCCTTTGTAATGGTTTAAATAAAAGATAATTCTTTAAGTAACTCAAATAATAAAGGAATGTTACATAAAATGATGCAAATATAGAATATATTATGGTTCTAATGTATAATGTTGTTAAATTGTTGTGATATGTCATGTTGAATGCAAAAGACATCTCTCCTAGTGTATAATTTTCATTCTCTATTTCGACATTGTGTTAATTTCTATTTATATCACTTAATAATATCAACCCCATATATACATTATTAATAATGTTGACTCTCTATATGTCAAATGTTGTTAAATTATTGTGAAATGTCATGTTGAATACAAAAGACATATGTCTTCTAGTGTATAATTTTCATTCTCTATTTGGACATTATGTTAATTCCTATATGTGTCACTTAATAATATCAATCTTGTGTATGCATTATTAATAATGTTAACTTTCTATATGAATTACTAAAAAAATTTATTCCTGTTTCAAACACTATATCATCTTCTAATTGCTCTACTTTAATAATATCCATCCTTTTTATGCCATCTTAAGAATGTTGATTCTTTACTTCACTTGCTAAATTTGTTTCTTTTGCTATTCTTATACTAGATCTAAACCCATGCTTATCTTCTAAAACCATGTTTATTAGTATGTTGTTTAAGGAGCTCTTTAAGTTGTCGTGTTGGCACTCAAAGAAACTTTTAATCTAAGTAACTCTCCACTTTATTCATAAATTCTTTAAGAGTTCCTTAACATTCTTTCAATGTGTAAAACCAAGAAAACAAGGCTATTGCTACAAACAGAAGCTACAAGACAAGTTTTTAAATCACTTTTAAGCTTACTCAATCTAACCATTATCTCTTTTTGCCAATTCATGCAAAAATCATGCAATTTCAACAATAATGATAAAAGAGACAAGGGAAAGGGAAGATCACATCTAGATTTAACATGGAGTTCAGCCCGCCCCCAATGAGTGGAGCAATTTGTTTCCATTCTCCTTTTATTTTATATAGCAAAGTGAACGAGCCGTAAATGACACTATTTACCTTTTCACTCAAACTAACACAAATATAATTTGAGAAAGTATTTTTACACAATCTTTACCAATTAAGCTCCACTTTGTTACATAAAAACACCTTAATACTTCTATTTTAAAGCTTCTCCAAGGCAGCAGTCATTGCCCCTAAAACACACCTCCATTGATCGAATGAAAAAAGCTCCAATGGCTATTTTTCTTATGCATGGCGTTTGGACACCATACCCTAGCATCTAGATGTCACCTTGAAATGCACACGACTAGAAGCTCTTAGATTATCCAATCTACCTTAGCATCTAAACGCCTACCCATGGCATTCGAACGCCATCTTATTTTCATGACAAGTTTTACTAGTGTCTAGGCACCTTGAACTGTGACATCCAAATGCTAACAGCAGTATAGCTATGTTCTAGAGGCCTGCAAATCAAAACAAACACAAAAAAACAAATACAAATATTGCACATATTAGCTCAAATATATTACAAACATGTTTTACTTATTAAATGCAACTTAACTAAGTGATTGAGCATTTGTGCAATGTGTTTTCTCATGAAAATGATAAAGTCATATTTTAGTCAATTTCATTGAACAATCTATGTTTAACTATTATAGATTTTATAGAAATCCTAAAGAAATGGTATTTAAGTGTGTTTATTGTGTTATTTTAGGTCATTAAGGACTTTTATAACAAACATAAGCAAATTGGAGGAGTTTTACACAAAATTGAAGACAAAATCAAAGTAGGTCAGCTATTGGTCAAAGTAAGCTACTAGCCTACATTAAGAGTAAACCAACACTGGCTAAATATAAAGTAACGCTACCAGCCTTCAAGGAAAAACATCGTCAGCTTTGTTTCAAAGAACATACGCTGACAAAACAAGGATATATGCCGTCGGCAATATGCTGGCCTTGCAAGAGAACATAATGAAAAAAATTAAAGTTAGCATCCGAGAAAACTTACGTCGTTGACATACATGCCAGTGTAGACCCAAAGCCAACATTGCTTAAACACCACTAGCTATTTGCCTTAGAAATAATTTGTCAAACAACGAATACTGGCTACTGGATATCCTACGCTGCAAAGTTAAAGCCAATGTACATCCATATTTGCTATCAAACATCAATTTTTCAAAGCAACACCGGCTAGATTTAATTCAAGGCTGCCAGAGTACATTGCCAGCCTACGCGTCCTGTATCCTTTCATATATATACATCTCTTGTTGTATCTTTTAAAAAGTGAGAAAACCTAGTAGCTTCTTCTTTTTGCTCTAGATCTAGATTAAGGTTTAGACATTAGTTAATCTTTTTTTTTTAATTTGATTTTCGGATTCCACATTAGGATTCAAGTGGCAGACATCATTTGAATTTGAATTCAATAACAGGATTTCATTAACAAGATGATTTTGTTCTTTTTCGACATTCAGATTATGAACGATGTTTGGTACTTGTCTCTTTTGATCTTAATTTGGTTTTGAGTCGTTGATCTGAATTAGTTGATTGTTGTCTATCTACTATTGATTGAATCATTGTTTATATTCGAATTATTGATGCTAAATCACTGATCATACAATTTACATTGTATTTGGAGTGCATGATAATTAGGATTGTAATTGCAAATTCTTTTCTAATCGATTCTGTGATTATCTAATTAAACTACAGCTCGCATAGACATAAGGGTCTGAATTCGATTAGGTTTGGTAAATTGAATGGATTAGTCAATTGATCACTTTCCTAGGACTAGGGAACATTTAGTGGTTAATTTAAAATAATTGCTTACTTTCAAAAAAAAAAAAAAGTTGTTACCTGGTGCTTAATTGCTTGAACACTAAACCCATTAATAAATTTAGATCTGTAAGTGCATTTCTAGTCGATAGCATATATATGATTGATTGTTTAGATCTATTGGCTCTTAACCTAATCAATTTACAAGTGTTGGAAATCCCATATTCTTTGTAGTTTAGTTTTATATAAGAAAATCCAAAAATAGAAACAATTTTGATTTGACCAACTATAATTAGGACTAATATAGTTGATAGCAAGTCCTCACTTCCTGTGGACATGACTCAGTATTCACCGAAATTTTATTACTGCATACGCACTCGGTCCACTGGCTGGTAAATATCTGCGCATTTAAAGGAATTTAAAAAGAGACTAAAAAGGGTTTTAAAAAAAGAACACATAGAAAAAACGTGATCAGTTTTTGACGTCGTTGCTAGGGAGTAATTTGTGTTAATTTCAATTTTTAGGACTTTTGTAAACTAGGCTTTTTATTTGAAAAACCTAAACAAAAATTCAAAAATATAAAAGAAAAAAAAATTCTTTCTTCTTTATCCATAAATATTAGTCTTTGATTTATTTGTACATTTCTACTCGCTTTTCTTTTTCTCTTTTTAGGTGCTTAAATTTTTTTGTGAATACCAAGATGGATAATCAACAAGCACCTATCTGCCCATTTGATGTACTCAAGAGCTTAGAGTAGAGTTATTATCATTTAGGCAGCATGAGGGAAAGCCTTTGTCAAATGCTTGGGGAAGATACCACAATTTGGTGCAAGAATGCCCTTATCATGAGTCAATTTCTAGGACTCAATTGTTTATATTCTTAAAAGGATCAGGAGCCCTTGATAAGATAATGTTAGAGTTAACTGCTAGAGAGCAATTTATAGAAATGTTAGCAGAAATTGCAATTGTATTGATTGAAGAATTGATATGATGCCAAAACACCAATCCATATATTTCTCCTCTAGTAGTGTGTATGTGGTGAAATGGATCACATGAAAGCTCTCAATATCAAGATGGTAGGCCAAAAATTGATTCTAATTTGTCAAATCAAGACTATCAACACACTTGTGAGACTCTAAGGCAAGAGACTATTGTTAATTCTTCTTCTATAGCCATAGCCTCAGATCTAGGTAAAGAGAAAAATATTAAAGAGATTATGAAGGGTTTAGAGCAGTAGTAGGAAGAAAAATTTGAGAAGCAATAAGTGGTTATAGAGAAATTAGAGACTCAGGTAGCAAGTTTGACTGAATTTGTATCTTCTATATTTAAATTTGCTAATTCAAGTGTAGATTAGGAGCAGCCTAGTAATGAATAAGAAAAAGAAATCCCATTTTGACTCTAAAAGGCAAGAAGAAGAGAAAGAAGAAAAAGTTGTGTCTAAAGAAGAGAAATTGGAAAGCAATTCCTCAATGGTAAATGAGGTTGAAACAAAAGAAGACAAGCTAGCTTGGGAAATAAATATAGAAAAGCTTGCAGTTTTGACTATAGAGGGGTTTGAGAAGTTAGGAAAGTAGATTGACAGGTTTGTGAAGCCCTCTACCCCAATTGAGCCAGTAAATGAGATCAATGCAGAGAAAAGAAAGCAGGTTAAGAAAGAAGAAACTTTGGCTTCTACATCAAAGCAAAAGGAAGATGTGGTACAACAAGACTACACTATTGTAGTTGCTAAGCCTATTGTCAGATTAAATGAGCCACCAATTCCTTCTTTAGGAAGATTAAGAAAGAGAAAAGATGATGAAGAGTATGAGAAATTCCTGGAGGTGTTTAAGGAGCTGGAGGTAAATATTCCCCTAACTGATATTTTGGAAGAGTTACCTCAGTATAGAAGATTTTTAAAAGAAGTAATGAGTAAGAAGAGAAAGATGAATGGGAGAGATAGTCCTGTTAACTCAGGCATGTACTAAAGCTTTAAAGGATGCACTTCCCCTTAAGTTAAATGATCAAAGGAAATTCACTTTAGATTGCAGCATAGGAGATAGTCAGTTCAAGAATGCATTTTGTGATCTTCGTGCAAGTATAAAATTCGATACCTTTCTTTATGGCTAAGAAATTAGGATTGGGGGATGCAATTACGCAGACTGAGATGACAATCAAATTAGTTGATCGCTTTCCTAAAAGATCAAGGGATATAATTGAGGATGTGCTTTTACAAATAGATAAGTTCATATTTCATGTGGACTTTGTAATACTAGATATAGAAGAAGATCCAAAAATTCTCTTCATCCTTGGATGCCCATTCATGGCCACTGTTGGAGCAGTGATTGATGTTAAAGATAGCAAAATGGTGTTAAGGGTTGGAAATAGAGAATTAAATGTAAATATCATGAAGAGACGGAAAAAGAACCCTAAATTCACTAAAGCTAACACAAGAGTAGAAGCTTGTAAAAAAAGGAAGGATGATCAGAAGAAGACTAGTGATTTTGGTCCCCCTTGAAAAAAAAAAGTTAGAAAGTCAAGATGAGACTATAAAACAAGCGCTGAGTAGGAGATAACCCACCATTTTCTTTTCCTTTGTTAATTTTTTTTTTTTTTTTGTCTTTTATGCTTCTTTGATGTATGCCCTGCTTATGTAGATAAGAGAAAAATAGGAGCTAAAGAGCAGAATTGTAGACTACAAGAGGATGGACTTTCAAGATGGACATAAGTGGAAAAACTTCTCTATTGTTATATGTTGGAAATTTAGGGATTAATACGCAACGGAAATATATTTTTGTTTTCAAATAAAATGAACCCTAAATTCTCAATTGCCGATCCATGCGATTCAATCAAATTAAAACAAATAGAATTACCTTTTTGATGCTTTAAAATATTAGAAATTCGAATTTGAGATGTTGCAAATGCGAATACCTTCTACTATATCCGCACGAACAAATTTCCAGTCGGATCTCTATGTGTGCTAGCACGTTGGAATAATTCCTAATTATTGGAAATCTCTCTCAGTAGAGTTTCTCACTTTTGAGTTACAGAGTTTTTTTGTAATTCTAATGTGATGGCAAGCGTCTCTTGAAAAACCCTAAGGGAGATCACTGTGTTCTATTTATAAGAAACTGTGTCATAGTCAACTGCCCTAATCTTATTAGGGATTTCAAAGGTTATTAGGAATTCCAAAAGGTACACATAAGTTATTAGGAATTCCAAATGACACACTTCTTAAAAATGATTGTAATTAATAATTATTTATTAATCTTAATCTTATTAAGACTAATAGATAATTAAATAGTATCCATATGGCCTATGGCACAGCATTAACAATCTCCCACTTGCACTAGGCCTAGATAATTCCCTATGGGCTTATTAAAATAAACTATAATCCGATTGATTCATTCTTTGTATGTGACCATGTAGGTTCACTTAATGTTGGCACTAGGCCGAAAACACTTTTTTTAGACCCACAAGACATAATTGGTCTCTAGCAAAACATTATGCCTACCCAGATTAAGTGAATATTGGTGATCCAACTTTTCCTATTAGCTGTTAGTTATTTAATCCTTTTTTTACACAATATCTTATCATTAAACATAAGGTGTGGATCAATACACTCTTATATTGTTTAATCACATATTTTTTGATTGCAGAGTATGACTAACTTAAAAAAATGATATTGATAACTCCTTATCAATTCATTCGAGCATGGTCATGCATTTCTTAGTCTTACTCATCAAGAAGCCCAAAAGACATCTCTCTCAAATTAATGAGAGGAAAAAATCCCATCTTAATCACTCAACTTCCTCTACATGATTTACATTATGCATAATCTCAAACTTTATAATTATCCGGTTAAAGATAACATTTGATTGAGTCAAAACACAATATTCCTCGTGTTGGAATTCATGGTGATTTTAGGTCTAAGGACTAAAACAACACTGCAAGTGAGAATTACTTATCGCATTGATCCATATAGCATTCTCATATTTGGTCATTCCAATACAATGTATTCTTACATATATTCATGTGTTGAATTGATATCTCATATCCATTATCAATAAAACATTATCATCATCCAGCCAACATATTAATCTTAATTCATTATTATTCCATATAATGAACGACTACGGATAATTTAGAATAAAGTTATTTCTCACCTTATGGTTTTACTATTAAAGTTACATACTTTAATAACATAAGGTGTAAAGACCCGACATGCTCAATTATCAAATTAAGCATACCAAGTCCCCAACTACGTATAACTCTTACGAATTATACGTAAGGTTGTCTTTAAAGAAAGCGTTTATGTTGAACATTGCTATTCAATTTTAGATTATGAAATCGTTTAATGAGATTCTGGCAACAACTGGATTTAATAGCGGAAAAATAAACTTTGATAAAAACATTTCTACTTAAAAGCATTTCAAACTTCCACTATTAAAAGTAGAAAAACTTTCATTTTGATAAATATTTACAAAAGCTTATTTACAAAAACATGGGCACTAACAAGCCCTTAAATGAAAACACAATTTATAAATAAATCCAGTCTTGATAAAACAAAGCAAAGAAGAAACAAAATACAAGTAAAATCTCGATCCTATCACACTTCACTCATTCTCCCATATCTTCATAATCGCCCAAAACCCGGGACAAACATCATCACATCAATCATCATCACCATCACCATCCTCATTAACATCAACATCAACAACAATAATAAGAAAAACAACATCAACAACCTCCACATCATCATCAAGTCATCATCTCATCATCATCATCAACAACAACAATACCTGTAAAAAGAATAACAACAATAATAATGAGCCGGAGCCTAGTACACAGTAACACAATCACACACGGAGTGACACACGAGCTTAACTAAATGCAATGCGTCAATCCACAAGTTAATATCTTTTCATTGAAATAAATAAATCAACAATGGAGCACTCACACTCCGGAACAAGCCAATGGGAATCTGGGGGTCCTGAGTAACAGCAGCTGCTCAGGGGGTTGATATAGATAGACCGGATATCTATATCTCCTATATCTAACCGATAAAGAATATTAATAGCATCATCTAGGGTTCACACTCCTTTATACACTCCACTTATCCCGGTCTATAATATCAATTAGTTCAACGGTCCCATACCCGTGAACTAAAACATATTATTTCCTCCCGAGCCTAAGTAAAGAATATACCGATATAGTTAACCCTATTAGCTACCCACTTAGCCAATAAAAGAAACCACCATTGCATCATGGTGAACCATTGCATCATGGATTTGAGTCATTGCATCATGACAAAGGATTGGGCTAAGTGCCTAACTACCGTGCCATTGCATCATGACAAGGTTGTCGCTCCCCGGATCCGGATTCAACGACGTAAAACACAACCAACACTCATCAATTATTAAGTCGTCTTTAAGTTCTTAATGCATTTAGGATGCCTATCCTATCAATCAACATGCAAGTTACTGCGTACCTTGAATATGAAATCCAAACAGAGTCTCAGAAGGAATTCCAGAAGATAAATCAGATATCTACTTCTGTTAAGGAAAGAGCTTGTATAAGAAACTAAACTAAACTAATCATCCACTTCATCAAAATCATATAAGAACTTAAGCTATTTATCAATCCATCTCAAACTCGTTTTATTAAGTCCTATTTGATCAGACACTAATGTGAAACCCCACTATGGCTGCGAATATCGCCCCGCCAAAATATGGACAGTTCTCCTTTGTTTGTCAAAGAATTTCTTTTCACTTTGATTATGGTTTCTTATCCACAAAGTATCAACAAAACATTTATATTCAAAAACATATAAATCCAAAACAATTAAACATTCGAAACAACATATTCCTCATATTACTCAAAGATCATCCTAATTCATTCATCTAAGCTAATTAATAGTTATTAACCCATTTTAGCTTAACATTAGCCAAATCGATTAAAATTACTCATTTGATTCATTTACTAAGTCAAGTTGATTAAACATAGACAATCTAATTCATTTTAGCTTAGTAAAGTTCATTAAGTCAAATTGGACTTAGATTAATTACTAATTCATTATATATCTAAGATCTAGTCACTTAATCCCAAGTTAGCTTAAACCTAGCCAAATTCATCAAAGTTAAACAATCTAATCCATTTTAGTTCATTCAAGTTCATTTAGTCAAGTTGAACTTAGATTTATTAACTAAGTTCATTTTATAACTAACCTCTAGATTTAATCTTATTATTTGTTAAATCTATAAATCTACTTAACCCATGTTTAATTACATGAATTAATTCACTTAGCACATCAAATATCACTCATCTATCTCATTTTAGTTCAAAAAGATCCATTTACTAAGCAAAACACATTTAACAAACAAAAACAAGTTTTAACTTTGTTTTGGAAAGTGTTGCAGCTGGAAAGAATCAAAATTTAAGCATCAATAATTTTGGAATTTGTAAAAACTCAAAACATTAAAATTGTAGATCTCTTTTTAAGCTTTCCAATGCAACTTGAATCACCTCAATCGGAGGTCGGATGAAAAAGTTATGATTAATTTACAAAACAGTGTCGCATCAGAGAAGAAATCCGAGAGCGCAACGCCCTTGCAAACGGGGCCGTTTGAGAGACCGTTTGCGCTCAGGGAAAATGAAATTTTGATCCGCGAGTGCAACACCCTTGCAAACGGGGCTGTTTGCGAGGCCGTTTGCTCCAAACACCCCCCCCAAACGAGGCCGTTTGCACCAGCGTTTGTCAGATTTCGCGAATTCCTTGTTTCAAACACGAATTTTACAAAATTTTTACACTTCAAACCTCCTCCAAAACACTTTCCAACCATCATACTACACCCGACATACATTCTAACATCCTCAAACATGCCTAAACTTCACATTCACCACATCAAACATCTCAAACTTCATCAACCTCCATAAACACTATTCATCATCTTCTTCCTCATTAAAACCCAACTTCCATCAACCATGAAACCAACAAATACATATATAAACAGCACTCTCAACCCATTTCAACATCAATTCATCAATTAGAAATGTAAATAACAAGTAAAAACAAAGAGAAATAGAAAACGAAAACTTAGCTTTTTGAGTCTACTCATGCAATTGCTTCTCCTTCTTCTTAGGGAAGCTAATTCTACTTGATTTCTCCTTTCCTCTTATTGATTTTGAGATTTATGTGTTGGATTTGGAGAAAGAAAGGAAGAAAGAAGGAAGAAGAAGAAGAAGAAGAAGAAGAAAAGGGAAACGTAAAGAAATGAAAGGGGAAAGGCAAAGGCAGCAAAAGTCAATAAAAGAAAAGGGAAGGATAAAACTAACTTTATATAAAATAGAAATAGGATATAGTTTTAGAACTATCAGATCAATATCTATAGTTCTAGAAGTATTTAAAAGTTTGTTTCGAAACCAATATGTTAGAAATTAAGAACTTGTAATAAGAACTTAATTTGAGAATTTATTTTAGATAAAAGATATTTAATTTGAGTTCGGGTTTAAGAACTGATATTTTTATTCAAGCAAATGAACTCAAATTTTACTGAGATTTAGGAATTAGTGTTTAGGCTATGAATCAATGATTTAGGAATTCTCTAAACACTTTGATGACATGTTTAGGGAATTTGAAACTCAAATCTCAATTAATAGCTAATTAAATTATATCAACTTGTCTAATTAAATCCTATAATTCATTTAATTCATTCAAATCTATCTAAACCTAATTTCTAATATATGTGAAGGTTTGGGGTATTTCATAAGGAATAACCAATTTATTTAAGGAATAATACTTTATCAAAGCAAAAAGGCCAATAACAACTTTGATAAAGAAAATGACTTATATTATAAAGATAATAATCATCCAAATGACATAAAATCCATATGGCCTAGTTAAACATAAGTTTAATCCCTAATACTATAGTATGACTATCATGCTTAGACCGGGAAGAGGCTTAGTCAATGGATCAACTACACTGTCATATATATGTACTCTGCATATCATAACATCTCCTCTACTGATGATCTCTCGAATGAGATGATAACGTCTGAGTATGTGTTTGGATCACTTGTATGATCTTGGTTCCTTAGCTTGTGCAATGGTCCCATTGTTGTCACAGTATAGGTCTATTGGATCTGAAATGCTACGAATAACTCCTAAAGAAGTAATGAACTTCTTGATCCAAACTGCTTCCTTAGCTGCATCCAATGCTGCTATATACTATGCCTCTATGATAGAATTTGCAACAGTGTCCCATTTGGAACTCTTCCAGCTTACAACACCTCTATTCAAACAAAATACATAACTTGATTGCAATAAAAAATCATCTGAATCGGACTGGAAACTGACATTTATGTAACCATTTACCATAAGATCAGTTTCCTATCCTCCATATGTCAAAAAGACATCCTTAGTCCTTCTCATGTGCTTTAGAATGTTTTTTACTACTATCTAGTGACTCTTACCTAGATCTGACTGATACCTACTAGTGATGCTTAATCCATAAGTGACATCGGGTTGAGTACATAACATGGCATACATGATGGAATCAATAGTAAAAGCATATGGAATCCTACTCATGCATTCCCGTTCCTTCTTCAAAGCAGGACATTGAGTCTTACTCAATTTAATTCCATGTGACGTTGGAAGAAATCCTCTTTTACAATTTTCCATACTAAATCCTTTTAGTACTTTGTCAATATATGCGCTCTGACTTAAGCTAATGGTCCTTTTAGATCTATCTCTATAGATCCTGATGCTTAGGATATAGGTAGCTTCACTTAAGTCCTTCATTGTGAAACAATTTCCTAATCATGTTTTGACATTTTGTAATGTAGGAATATCATTTCCAATGAACAGTATATCGTCTACATAAAGCACTAAGAAAACTATTGCACTCCCCCTAACTTTCTTGCAAACACAAGGTTCATCTTCATTTTGAAAGAAATCAAACTGTTTGATTGCTTCATCAAAATGAAGAGTCTAACTTCAAGATGCTTGCTTTAGTCTATAAATGAATCTTTGAAGCTTGTAAACCTTATGTGAATTCCACAGATTGTCAAAAACCTCAGGTTGTGTCATGTACACATCCTTAATAAGGTTTCCATCCAAAAAGGTCGTTCTGACATCCATTTGTTATATCTCATAGTCATAATATGCAGCTATAGCAAAAAGAATTCTCACAAACTTAAGCATGACTACAGGTGAAAATGTTTCGTCATAGTCTATACGATGAGTTTGTTTAAAACCTTTTGCAACTAGTCGTGCTTTGTAGGTATGCACATATTTACACCCAGTGGTTTTGACTCCATTAAGTGGATCAATCAAAGTCCAAACTTGATTATCATACATGGATTGCATTTCATGGCTACTAACCATTTCTCAGAGTCAGAGCCCTTTATTGCTTCCTGGTAAGATGTGGGCTCATCTTGATATATGAGCATTACATCATGATTGTCAGTGATGAGAAATCTATATCTCTCAAGCTTATGATGAATCCTCTCAGACCTCCGCGGGCCTTCAGCTAGTGGCTCAGCCTCAGCAACTATTTATGAGTCTGATTGAACATCTATCATGGGTGTTGCATCAGTTTGTGGTTCTCGAACTTCTTCAAGTTGTATTTTACTCCCGTTCCTTTAGAGACAAACTCTCTTTCTAAAAAGTGATCATTACGAGCAACAAACACTTTTTCCTCAGATCGGTTATAGAAGTAATATCTTTTTGTTTCTTTTTGATATCCCACAAACAAGCATTTATCATATTTAGGTGCCAACTTGTTAGACACTTGACATTTGACATGCATCACAGCCCCATATCTTTAGAAAAGACAAACTAGGACATTTCCCAATCCATAACTCATATGGTGCCCTTTCGACTGATTTTGATGGAACCCTATTCAATATAAACGCAACAGTTTCTAGGGCACAACCCTAGAAGGATATTAGAATATCTATTTGACTCATCATTGATCGAACCATATTTAATAAGGTTCAATTTCTCTATTTAGAAACACCATTCCATTATGGTGTTCCTGAGTTAGTTATGAGATTATCCCACAGTATCTAAGATGGTCAGAAAAATCTTGGCTTAAATATTCACCACTTGACCTGATCGCAGTGTTTTAATAATTTTACCAAGTTGATTTAGTATTTCATTTTTGAATATTTTGAACTTTTCAAAAGATTCATATTTATGCTTCATTAGGTACACATGTCCATACCTATTAAAGTCATTAGTAAAAGAAATAAAGTACAAATAACCTCCTCTAGCAAGTGAACTTAATGGTCCACATATATTTGTATGTATGAGGGCCAACAAGTCAGCAACTCTCTCACTTTTTTCAGTAAAAGGAGCCTTAGTCATCTTACCCATTAAACGAGATTCGCATGATTAAAAATCAAATGAATCTAAAAACCCATCTTAATGAAGCTTTGATATGTGTTTCTCTTTAACGTGTCCCAAACGCCAATGCCAGAAGTAAGTTGGATTCAAATTGTTAGATTTGAATCTTTTGGTATTTATTTATTAAATGGACTTATTATCAGATTCATCAAAGTTTAGAACATATAGACTATTCATTAAATGAGCAAATCCATAAAAGATGTCTCCATGATGGATAGAGCTTGTATTATTTTCAATAACAAATCTAAAACCATCCTTATCTAAACATGAAATTGAAATAATATTGTAGCTCATAGCAGGCACATGGTAACAGTTACTTAAAATTAAAATAAGTCCAGAAGGCAAAGTTAATTCAAAATTTCCTACAGATAATGCAACAACTTTTGCTCCATTAGCCACACACAGGTCCACTTTGCCTTTTTCAAAATTTCTACTTTGCTTGAGACCCTGCACATTTACACAAATGTGAGAGCTACATCTAGTATCTAATACCAATGAGGTAGAAGTAGATAAATTGAGCTGTATAACATAAATACCTGAAGAAGTAGTCTTACTACCCTTCTTCTTTTTTAGATCCTCTAAGTATAACTTGCAATTCCTCTTCCAATGACCTAGTTCATTGCAGAAGAAGCAAACCCCTTCCTTTGGTGGTTTAGCCTTAGGCTAGGTTTTGGGCTCTTAGCTTTGGTCTAACCTTTTGCTTTGCCCTTTCCCCTGCCATTAGCTTTCCGCTTTTTGCCCTATCCTTTTGAACCATTTCTTTAAGGGGTACGATCATATCATACACCTTCATGTCTTCCATTTGCTTCAGAAGCTCAAGATGCATGGTGGTAAGTATGATGTAAGTCACATCCAAAGAGTCTTCTTGATGCTTATTATATGCATTCTTTTCAACTCTTAGAGCATCAGCAGTAGGTTCATTAGAGATTTGTTCATCAATAACATATAACATGCTTAAGTATAATTCTTAAGTTTTGGTGCAATCAAGGAAGTTTATGGTATTCAGTTTTTATTTTTCAAGAATTGATCGCAAGGTTGTATTGTTTGTTGCCATAATCTATATATATAGGTATGCAAAGCTAATTATCCTTATATAAGCCATTTTATATGCTTCCACTATTTCATCAAATTAATAACCCTCAAATACTAATTTGGAAACCATTTTAATAATAAAGTTTCTTAGTGGAATAAGATCCATATTTCACCAAATATTGAGTCATTGTGGCATGATGCTCAAAATTCAATTATTTAGGTAGAAACCCTTTCCGATTCATCATATGTTACTCTTATTATGGGATTGACATCACATGTCCCACTTACTAATCCCATTCAATGGCATAGGCCCAAAACCGTTTTGATAGCCTATTTAAGTCTAACCATTATGACATATGAATATTACCATCATTCACCTTGCCTCACTAAGATAGTATATTGTACCCTGCTTTGGCAAAACCTATAATTGGACGATCTAAGCCTTGACAAGTGCCGAACCATGGAAGGCATTTTATGACTTAATATTATGTGAGGGATTTTATAAGCATTCCTTTCATATTTGATTGAAATTAAGCATGCTAGTTGTAAACATGGTATCACATACATGTACACATATCATCATATATGATATAACATGCTTATAAGAAAATAAATTTGTGTCAGCATGGCCCACAATCTATATTGATCTTCATAAGCCAATATGAAGATCAATGGTTCAAACCTAAGGTGAAGATCCATCATCATGGATCTGGGCTGTAAAATTCCTTGTATCTTGATGATGGTCTTTATTCTTCCATCTCCATGGATTAAGAAAAGTCTTCATGACATCTTCATGTCTTCATTACAATAATGAAAAGATACAAAGAGATTCCTACTACTACTTAGTAGAAAACTAAATTACAATAAAATAAAAAGGACACTCAGGCCGCATTTATAAAATTACAATCTATTAAAAGAAAATGAATAAAACCTATCAATCACATAGGTATTAGAGCCATGCTATGCACCATATATGTAAAATAAGCACACATAATAAACATACGTAAAACTTATAAACACTTCAAAAGCATGTTTTATATTAAGTATCGTTAATTAGTGCCTATAGAGTTAAGACATGCACTTTATAGGGGTCAAGGGGACACTCCCATTGCGAGGTCAAGGGGCAACGCCCCTTACAGAGGTTAAGGGGATAGAGTCCCCTTGCGGTGGTCCTGTTAGCAGGTTAGCGGATAGAGATCAAGGGGATAACATCCCCTGTGGAGTTTCAGAGGCAGGGAAAATCCTTTTGAAAAATTGAAACTCTCTTTTCAAAACCTTTTAAAATTGTTTTCGAAACTTCCATGAAATTCTTTCTTAAAACTCACAAATTATTCAATAATTGAACAATTTGTTTTAAAATAACCCAGATCTTTTCAACAATTGAACCATATCATATCTGTAAAAGACCCCAAGAATCTGCTGTACGATATATATATATATATATTTATATTTTATTAAACGCAAATCAAAAGAACAAAACATATCTAATCTGTTTGCATGTGTGGAAATTCTGCTATTATTTTGGACGGATCAAATCCATTCACAAAGCATTCACTTACAATTCTGAAATCTTTTTGAATAAAACATCAGACACAGATCTAATCCGTACACAATTTTGAATAGTTTGCATATTGCAATACAAAATATATCAAATCCGTACAAACAGATTTGCATATGTTTGGATTTAAAACAACTGATATCAAATACATGCAAACTGTTCTGCAATTTTCCCAAAACTAACACGCCATCAATTATGCAGATCTACATCTGTTTTGATTCAAAAATCATGCTTTTATTTTTTTTTCAAAAAAAAAAACACGTCTTCTTCACATCTAATATTGGAGCGAATTAGATAAGCAAATTTTCTTTAATTCACGCCACACAAACAAATCCAATTCGTATGATTTCATAAAACGAACATGTAAACATACGTGGATCTTATCTGCATAAATCTTTTCTTCAGATCATACATATCAACATATATATCATGTAAAAAAGAATTTAATTAAAAATGCAAGTGACTCTGATACCACTGTTGGGAATTTAGGGAACAATGCGCAGCGAAATATATTTTCATTTTCAAATTAAACGAACCTTAAATTCCCAATTCCGATCCATGCGATTCAACCAAATTAAAACGGATAGAATTACCTTTTTGATGCTTTAAAATACTGAAAATTTGGATATGAGATGTTGCAAACGCGAACACCCTTTACTGTATCCACACGAACGAATTTCCAATCGGATTTCTATGTGTGCTACCATGTTGGAACAATTCCTAATTATTGGGAATCTCTCTTAGTAGGGTTTCTCACTTTTGAGTTACAGAGTTTCTTTATAATTCTAATATGATGGCAAGCGTCTCTTAAAAAACCTAGGGGAGATCATTGTGTTCTATTTATAAGAAACTGTGTCATAGTTAACTGCCCTAATCTTACTAGGGATTTCAAAGGTTATTAGGAATACTAAAAGACATAAATAAGTTATTAGGAATTCCAAATGACACACTTCTTAAAAATGATTGTAATTAATAATTATTTATTAATCTTAATCTTATTAAGATTAATAAATAATTAAATAGTATCCATATGGCCTAGGGCATATCACTAGCATTGTACCGGTTGGAATTCAAATGCATCACCTTTCAAAACCAGGGAAGTACCATTATTCCTTTTCTCTTTATATTTATTTCTTCTTATGTTGAGCTGAATTAGGAACAATGAGACACTATTCAATGTAAGTGTTGGGGAAGGGGAAAAAAGATATGGAGAATGGAGTTGAGTATGACTGCTGATGTCTAAATTGCTGATTTGAATTTTTATCTATGACATATGAATTGAATTTTATTGTACCCACTTTGAATCAATTTTGTCCTAAAGAATTATATGACAATTTTAGGCAAATTTTTCATTTTCATGAAATGTGGAGTGTGCAAAGTTGTTGTTAGCATCTATAAAAAAAAAAAAAAACTTGTAAATTGACTTGCTAAGTGCCTACTCACTTGCTATTATAATTAGAATACTTAGCTAAATTAAGTAGTGAAATCTTTAAGAAACAAACTTATCTTGTATTTAACCTTAGAATTGGAAGTTTGAGAGTAGCTCGAGTCATTAAGTGAAAAATAAATAGGTAACTTCTAGAAAAAAAAGTTAGCTTGCATATACTCTTTTGAGTTATATTGGTAACTTTTCAACACTTAGTGAAAGAGGTAGAATAAACTCTTTACTTGGTGATCCTTTTATAAAAAAGTCATAAATTTGTGTTGTATAATGGGAAAATCGCCATGAATATCTTCTGGTAAAGCTACAATGTTATCATTTTGACCTTAAGCTTTTTTAACCAAGAATACATGAAAAACTAGATGTATCCTGAGTGCAAAGGTAGCTTAAGTTTGTAAGCTACTAGTCAACCTTGTCAATGATTTTAAATGGCCAAAAATATCTCCTCGCCAATTTTTGAGACACTCGATTTGCCACTAAAATTTAGTGATAAGGTTGTAACTTGACATAAAATAATCATCTACACACGACTCTTTCTCTAAATGATGTTTATCAGCTTGAGTCTTCATTCAGTTTCATGCTATGAGCAAATTATGTCTCATCTGTCTCAAAAGTGCATTTCTAGATAAGAGCTCACTATTAATGGCCTCCACAGAACTAAGACCTTGACATAATTGGAATGGTAGGGGAAGTTTACCATATAAAGCTTGAGAAGGGGGTAAACCTAGTACAATGATGAAAACTTGTATTAAATGAGTACTCTGCCTAAGCAAAAAATTTGGTCCATTCTTTGGGTTCATCCATAACAAAAGAGCGCAAATATGCCGCAAACATCTATTAAGAACTTTAGTTTGCCCATCGGATTGAGGATGATAGGCAAAACTCATATGTAGTTTAGTCTTACTGAATTTGAACAGTTCTGTCTAGAATTTACTGACAAAAACTCTATCTCGATCACACACAATTGATCGGGAATACCATGTAATTTAACCATCATATCAATAAAAAGCTTAGCTGTCACGCCTGAAGGGTACTCTAAACATGGTATCCGTCCTGCACACAATAATAAAGCCTAAAAATGACTACCTCGTCACGTAGAGGCTTCCATATCATGTACAAGGCATACATCACAACAAAGAAACGCATCGGAGTAGCATAAATTGCATTGATAATAATTAAGTAACAAGGAAGGAAACACTTATCATAAAATATAAACATGGTAAATTACGATTCTTAGAGGCATATCCTCTATTGTCTTCAAGTCAAAATAAATACACTTCTTGAAATTTCTAAAACACTAAGATAGCATACATTACATATAAGGAATCTTACAAATAACCATCTTATGTTCCCATTGCCTTTGTAAAAGTTTAACTGTAAGCCCCGAAAATTTTAGTAAATAATTCCAAAACAAACATCGAAAATAAACTCTAAAAATGACTCCAAATTAAAACGAACTTAACTAGTCCTAAATTACAAGCGAATCTAGAAATTTCTTAATCTTGAGAAAATGATTCTTTAAAAATAAAATAAAACTCAACAGTCTTCAAATCTAAAACCACTACGTATGACAAATTTATACTTTACTCTAACTTATAAAATCGGGTAATATAGAACCCAAAAACAAATTATTAAAAAGTAAATAACGATAAACCTTCGGAAATAAAACTCAATTCAAGAATTCCGAAAACGTTGAGAGATATTAAATACTTACAAAAATAAAATTTAAAATAAATTTATCAAATCAAATATGTTGTATAAACAAAAAACATCAGTTTCCAAATTAGCAAAGATCTAAACCGGAAAATCACCTGAGAATCCTAAGTGGAATACAGTAGTTTAAGTCCGACAATCTTGCGCTCTTAACCCTAGAGGCCGAGGTGTACTTTAAGTATGTATAATAGCTCGTAGTAATATAAGGTCGCTTGAAAATATCGGATTGGTAAATTTTTTACCTATTTCGAACCCATTCGGATACAAACTTTGAAAGCGTGTCCAGGGGCTCGAGATATAAAAAAATACCATTAATACCGTTAGACCCGTATTTTCATAAGGATTTCAAAAATATCATTTTATAATTTTTCGATAACTAGAAATATCTGATTTTGCGATTATATTCATATTTCATTACTACCGGTAATTAACTATTCTTTTGCACTATTCACTACTATTCATTACACAATTTTATTATTCTTATTAACCCTTATATTTTTAGATATATTTTTATATATCATAGAAAATTCTATTTTTCTAAAATTTAATTAGTTTCGGGTTTTTACGGGATCAATTTTTATTTAAGATCTAATACTAAAAATAAAATAAATTAATTTAATAATTGAAAAATATTTTCATTTTCATAAAATAACTTTTATAATTTTTCGGGTTACAAAAATATCAATTATAGCTCATATAACGTATTTTGATCATACCGGTAACTTATTTGATAATTTACTAAAATAAATTAATTAGTTTTCTTGTTTTAATTATGAAAAATCTGCTACAAAATTTTGGAATACATTTTCTATTTTTATTTTATTTTATTGAGAAAATACTCTTACAAACCCATACCTTTAATATACCTTTCACACATCACTTCTTTTTCACTTCAATCTTTCTACACTTCACTTAACACTTCATGATAGATTTTTGGACTTCTTTTGCTGCCTTTGTCCTTTGAAATACTCCCAATTTGATTAAAATAAATCTATTCCAATCCTTCTTAAAGAAGCAACACATACACATTAATTACACATTACAATTTTAAGTTAAAAACCAACTAAATTCCTCTCTCTCTTCTCTTCAAATTCACGCTTATTTGTTGCCCATTTATTTATTTTTACTCATTTAATATGTCTTTAATCCTTCTATCTTTCTCTCTCATTCACACATCAACCCATTATCATTCTTGCAACTTTTCCTCTCTATTTTTCCTCTCTTTTTCTATTATTTTGTTCTTGTTCTTGCAAGAACACTTGCTACCCCTATTCCTTATTTGAGCTCCCACACAGATTTCTTCAAGATCCTTTAATAAAACTCTTGTCCAAAGCTTTCATAGTTGATGTAGGTAAAGTATAGTGAGAGTTTCATGCATCAAATGACCTTCCATAAGCTTAAAAGCTAAGGATGATAATGCAAAATGAAACACTCCTCTTATCCATGATTATTCTCTTGTAATATTATTATTTTCTTGCTAGAAGTAGTTATATTTTGTAGATCTAACTTTTATGTAATTTTGATTATGTTTATGTTTAGATATGAGTTTATATTTACTACCATGGATTTATTGGTTTTGAACTTAAACAAAAATGGTGAAATTCGTAGCTAGGTAAGACTCATTTTCAAAAACTATCTTCCAAGTGTCAAAATGGAAGTTTTACTTGAAATAATGAAGGCTTAATGGGTATATATCATCAAGATTTCGTTTTATATGGTTCAAAGGTGATTTTCAAATATTATTTTTCAAAACAAAATTCTATTTTCGGATCTAGACAAAGGCCTAACTTAAAAACATGTTTTCCAACTCAAAAATGAAGTTTTTATTCAAGATATGGAAGGCTCTTAAGATAAGATATGTAAGGGATGAGTTTTCATAAGTTTAGATAGGTTTTGTCAAAAGATATGTCAAAAAATAAATTTTGTAAATTCGGATCTCTACCAAGACCAATTTTGTAAACCCATTTTTCAACACCAAAATAAATGGTTTGTTTAAAAAATGAAAGGCTTATAGAATAGGTCTCAATAGGAGATGTTTTTGATAAGTAAATAGTAGATCTACTAATAGAGATTCTCAAAATAGGAAGAGATTACAAAATATAAAATTTAAGTTTTATTCTAACTTTGTGAAATTGGGATGATTTCAAGACCATGCCTTAAAAACCCTTTTATCAACTCAAAAACTTGTGTTTTATATGAAAAATGAAGAGTATAGGTCATAGATATCATCAAGCAATGATTTTTATAAGTTAAGATGGGATTTGCTAAGAAAAATATGTAGAACAAGGAGTAGAAGTAAAGTAGGAACAATTGAGTTGTTTGTCATTTTAAGAAATTCATAATAATGGAGCAATGGCATGAAAACACTTACTTTTCAAACTCAAAATAGAATTTTTATTAAAGAAATGAAATCCTTAGTGGCTAGGTATGGTTGAGCCTTAATTTTCTAAATATCAAATGAGTTTTCTTAAAAGAATCACCACAAAAACAATTTTTACAAAATTTGGATTTTGGGGTGAACCACATTTAAAAACATGTTTACAAAGTGTATAATGGAAATTTTTATTGAAAAACAAAGGCCTTAGGGAATATACATAATGAAGGCTTAATTTTAACAAGAATAAATAAATTTTATCAAGGAATTTTTCTAAAAACAAGTGGGAATTGTCAAGAATACAATACTAGCCTTTCTAAGTTGATTTTTCATAAAATCTCACAAAGAAAAAGTTTTGTAAAAATTTCTTTTATTCAATATCATCAAGAATATGTATGTATATATATATATATATCTCATGAAATATCATTTATGATAGTAGCTTGTTCATATTGCATGAATACTTGCTTGGATAGTAGAAACTTCATGAACTTTCATAAAATCAATTTTCTAAATCGGTTTTCACTACTGTTATGATCTGATCAGATCCTTTCAAAGTTTCAAAGTTTTCAAAACTTAAATATTATATTATAATTAGATAGATCTTTCGAAGTAGATAGAAATCGATATATAATTTGCTAAATTCCAAGTTAAAACGACTAAGTTATGACCGTTTTAAATTGGAATTCCCGCTCAGGACGGGAATTACGAATTTGATAGTTTGTATGAGATAGAATGGATTAGTTTTGAGTGGAAATACTCATTTGGGTATTTCTTCCTTTTTATATGACTTCGAAATCGACGGTTTCCTACCATCGAATTACTTTTAATAAGAGACCGGTGATCCAATGGCCGAGTGGGTTTTCCTCTTATTTTGTTACCTTACTTGTGCTTGTAGCTAGCTGCACTAGAATTAGGAAAATATAAAACTGTGATGAGTTGTGGTATACTCTTGGTTGAATGAATGATAAGTATATCGAGGCAAGACTTGTTGTAAAATCATTGTATGAGTTAGCATAGACTTGAATTATCTGAAATTCTCTATGATCGCTCTTAACCTACATAATTAACATGCCACAATTATATGAATAAACTATACATGCATATCACGTATTGAGTCACATTGCATTAGCTAATATACCTTTGATGGGACAAAATTATATTAGCAGAAGGCGAGGGGGTATTTGTTAACATTAAGGATGTGAAATCACTTAAGTTAATGGAAGCGGGGTAGGCACTTAAAACTACTACAATAAAACAACAGAGGTTGTATAATTAAGAGAAAGAGATCGGGATTATGGTTGCATGACTTATGGACCATCCCACTCAAGATTGGAATTATGATTGCATGACTTATGGACCACCCCAACCCCGAATGGAGGGTGTAAATCCATTCACATATGGCTACCAGAAAGTCATAGCTTGTCTGTTCATGCGTTTGTTCATGCATAGCATATGGATGAATTATAACTTGCTTGTTATGATACAAAATTGAGGGAACTCTCACTAAGCTAGTGTAGCTTATACCCTAATAAATGTTTGAATAAACAGGTTGACGGAAGAATGCTACCTGGGGATCGAGATGGTTGGAGCCGAATATGACTTCGTGATTCCAGCAGGAAGTAAGAATACTTGAAGATATTAGCTAGGTTTTATGAATTGTCTTGTAATAGATAGGATGAATTGTAATTGAAGTATAGTGAATTGTATTTCCTTTACATTGTTACTTAAGTTATATTAATATAAAATGTATCACTCCGATGTGTTTTGTCCATGTGTTAGACGCCTTGTACATATTATGGAACCCTTCACGTGACTAAGTGATCATTCATAGGCTTTAATATTATGTACAGCGGACTGCTACGTTTAGGGTACCCTTCGGGGCGTGACATTAACATCCTTCCATGACTTCCTTAATATCATGATCTTCGATTTAAGTCACGGGTATACCTGTTTCAACAAAATCTATGGGGATATAAGCTTACAACTAGCTTAGTGAGGTATTCCTTTTCATTCGCACCATGGTTTCAAGCAAGTTCATTTAAATTTTCACACATATGCTATGCATACAACACGACAATCACATGATTACACAAATATATATAGTTATCCGGAAACCATATATAGAACGGATTTACCCCTCAGTATCGAAGGTTAGGGAATCGGTGTTGAAGATCTGCGACCTTCTACTGCTAGTCCCCAGGTCCCCACGATAACAGCCAATCCAACTCTACGCATAGGAGTAACAGCCTTCCGAAAGAGATGTGACTCGATGGATGCTATGTGTGAGTGTTTTATTTTCCTTAAGCCAAACCTTATTAAGGTTTATTAGGGGGTGATCAATCAATTTGGCAAGTAATAAGCAATCATATAAGTAAGTAAACAAAACACTTAAACATGTAATTTGAAGTTGCGATATTTTTAATTCTCATTTCACACATAAGCATAGAATCACATATATACATATCCACAAACTCCCTATACATATCCATTTTATATTTCCTTAGTATATTAACACCATTAATTTACAAGTGTAAGCAAGGTAAGGAAATTAAGAGGAATAACTCACTCATCCATTTCGCAATCTTCTTAGTCGTAAAAATCCTCAGGAAAGGTAATCTCGTATCCTTCGTCACCTAGACAAAAAAAATACCGGGATGAGTATTTCGTAGAAATTTTGCTTAAACTTTCTAATTCTATTTCACTATTTTCTACAACATCGCATAGAATGAAATTCCAATTTAAAATGGCCATAACTTGCTCATTTTAACTCAGAATTTTGCATATAATATACCATTTTCTACCTATTCGAAAAGATTTATCCATTTCTAAGGCTATCTCTGTCATATAAGGTCATTTTGGTTCTGAAAACGTAGGGTACAAATTTAAAACGAATATTTCTAGATTTGCGAAATAATTTTCCAACTCAACTTCATTTAAAAATCTTTTGATAGCAATATATATATATATAATATATGATTGATAAATCCCTTTAGTATATAGAAAAGCTCACTTTATATGTAAAAATTCTAATGGTAGTGTCTCAACAATTTATTTCATAAAACAATTCATTTTGAAGTGTTAAAACTTATCTTAACAAATTTCCTTTTCAAGTATTTTGAAGAAACTTTACATTTTCCTAGGTTATTATAAATGAGTATATTTTTATTTTATTTTCTTCATTCCTTTTTCCAAAACAAGTTAATTTTTCTTTTAACTTTAGTCTTTTATTTTTTACTTGTAGTGATAAAAGATCAAAGTTATCAAAAGTTTATTAAGTTGTTAATAACCTATTTATAAATTTGCATTTAGAATGATTTTAGAAAATAAGTCTTTTCCTTTTATATTTCTTGTTTAAAATATAAGTTCCTGTTTTCTAAAACTTGGTATTTCATTTCCTCTATAAATTTTATTTGAAAAGAATCCTTTTTATTGATAAAATCATTTGTTTTTTATCTTATCACACTTGTATTCTTTGGAAATAAGTTCCTTCTTTAGAAACTTGAAAATCATTATTTTTCTAAGTGGGTTTATAACTTTATGAGTTGATTTTTATCTTAACTTTGAAAACTAGTTTGTTTCTTGGTTTTGTTATGGAGTTGAAAAGAGTTTAATCTTAAGATTTTTGTGAAAACTTTGAAAACTAACAAATTATTTTACTAAAACTTAGGTTACCATAAAAAGAAAGTATTTATTTCTTATGTTTCCTTGGTAAAGTTATCTTTGTTAGTTGAGAAAACTTGTATTACTCTATTTTTATGTTGTTGATACCAACTCCATTATTTAATGACAAGTCACATAATAGAAAATTTAGTTTTGAGTTCCTTTAGTAAAGTAAAATTCTACTTTTAAATTTAGTTGAGACAATATCATTATGTAGATGCAAGTATTATGAGCATGTAAAATAATAAGAATATGAGAAAATACTAGAAACAAATAATAATAAGTAAGATAATAAAAATATAAAGTATTGGGAGCCTTAGCTTTATCAAGGCATCCCGAGACTAAGAATAGATTAGTCCCAAAAGAATAAAGAAAATAAAAAAAAATATTTTTTTGACTTGATATGGACAAGTCTAAGATTAGAAAGGCTGGCCTTAAAAATAACATGAAATAAATAAATTGCAAGGCATGAAATTAAATAAATAACAAGTGAGCTTATATGCTCTAAAGATTATATATAAATACATAAATATATTTAGTTAGATATGAATAAGAAGTTAGCATAATAATAATAATGATAATAACAAATAATAACAACATATATAATATCAAGATAATAAAATAGGATTTTCATGTGCAAGAACAAAACATGAATATGTTGTTGTTTTTACTACTCATGTGAGTTTCAAAACAAAACCATAGTCATGTTAGCTTATATGACATAGATAAACTAAATGGTTGGAAGAAATTTTACCTAAAGTGTTTATGTGGTATGAAGATGGTAGAGAATGTATGATTATGTGGTTATTAAGAAATGGTAGTTGGATTGTGTATAGAAAGAAATTTTTGTGAGTATTTGGTGAAAGAGTTTTGGTAGAGGAAAATTTTGTGGAGAGTGTTTGTGTAGAGAATTTGAGAGAGTTTTGATAGTAGAATGAGTTGTGTGAAAGAATGAAGGAGGAATGAGGTATTTATAGAATTTTGGAGTGAAAATTAGATGTAATTAAATTAATTGAAAAAGAAAATAATTGAAGAGGGAAGAGAGAGAGGGGTGGATGGCAATGAAGAAGGAAGAGAGAGAAAGTTGATTAAAAATTAATTTTATAAGAAAAGTGTGAGAGAAGTTTAGTAATATGTGGTGTAGAATTTTTATGGGAAAAGAAAATTGTAAGAAATACGTATGTAGGTGTAAGAAAAGATAGTAAGAAAAAGTAGAAATAGAGGAATAGTAATGAATAGTAGAAAAGTACTATGAATAGTAAACTAGACAAATAAAATACCCCTAGTAATAAAAATACAAGTATAAAAGCGATATCTGTAATTTTTAGCTATCGAAAAATTCCAAAACTGATATTTTGGGAAACCTTATATTTTTATGAGTCTATTGGTATTAATGGAATATTTTTGCCATCCGGTGTATCGAGGCACGATTTTTTAAAACTGATCCTGTTCGGATCCGAAGGACATTAGAATTTTGCGAATCTGATATTTTTAAGCTTCCCTATATTATTACGAACTATTATCAACAATTATTTCCATTTCGTTGTTTAGGGTTTAAGAGCGTGGGATTGCTAGATCTTAAACACTAGGATTTGTTGTTACCTTTATTAACTTTTAGGGTTCGGTTTGACTTCCGGTATTGTTGAGCTATTCGTAAGATCATAAAATTTTGGGGTTTTGCTTATTATATTTTTAGTTCAATGTCTATGGTTTATTTCATTTTATTTGTGATTATTTAACATTTTTTTGTTCTTAGGATCGTTTAACCTAGTATAGGATTAAGGGTTGACTCAGTTTGACTTTTGGTGAAATTTGAAACTTTTGGTTTTAAAATTCATCGAAGGATTTAAGATCTTAGTATTTTGTTATTGAGCATGATTTGAATATATTGTCTTGATTACGTTTTAGGAATTGGATAGGTGATTTGATTGGTGTACGGATATTGAATTTACTGATAGTTGGATTTTCTATTTTGTTTTTAGGGTTCTCTTTTTCTCAAGATTAAGAATTCTCATGTTTGACTTTTTTTAGAATTTAGTTTTAACTTGGGTTGATTTTCGGGGTTTGATTTTGGTGTTAGACTTCTAGGATTATTTTTAAAGAATTATGAAATTTTTAGGGGTTTACATTAGCCATTGTTACTGAAGTAAAATTGGTTGTTAGCGGACTAAAATGACAATACTTAGTCAATGATCGACCACAACAAAAATGATAGAAAAACCTTAAGCAATAGGTAACCCAATGATAAAATCCATAGAATATCCTCCACAAAACTTGTTGTGGCACTAGCAAAGGTTAAAGAATCCTTGCTGGTGATGAAGTCAAATATTTGATCTGCTAACATATATGACATTTTCTCACAAACTCAACAGTGTTAGCTTTTAACCTTAGCAAAAAAAAAGAAAAAGAAAAAAAAAGAAAAGACAGGGAAATCCATTTATAAGTTTTCATCACTCCCAGAAGACCCTCAATAGGCATACAATGGAATTCCATTAAAATTAACAGAATCACAGTATAATTTTCGAGAATGAGAATTCGGTCTCCTAAAAAATGTAAATCATCTTAGAAGATCAAAGGCCACTTAGCGGGAACTCATTCTGGACTTGTTGAACAAGCATAGTCCATGTAGAATCATGGGAAATCTCCTGTTTCAAAGAAGTGACAAAATCAAAAGAGGGTAAAGTGAGAGCCAAAAACATTGTGTCATCAGAAAACATCTGGATAATGAATCTGCCACTGTATTATCCACCCCTGGCTTGTACTGTATCTCATAGTCATAGACTAAAATCTTGACTAAAAAGTGTTGTTGCTCTGGAGTTTGAATAAAGTGGCGCCCCAACAGATACTGTCTCCGCTTTTAAACAGCTTCTGCAATAACGAATAATTCTCGAACATAGGCACTGACTTTCTATAGGCAAATAGAGAACTTTTACTGAAATAAGCAATGGGATGATGATTCTTATGTAAAACCACTCCCTTTTCAGTCCCTAAGGCATCAATCACAACTCTAAATGGTTGAGAAAAATCACGTAATGCCAAAATTGGTTCCAAAACCAATATGTCTTTCAACTGTTGAAAAGCTAATTGAGTTTGATCATTAAAAAAAAAAAAAAAATCTTCCTGAAGCAAATTCATTAAAGAAAAAGCAATATTAGCATAATCTTTGACAAAACATCTATAGTAACCTGTGATGCCAAGAAAACCCCAAAGTTGCTTAACAGTAAGAGGCTGTGGCCAGTGAATAATGGATTTGATCTTCTCTAGATTAGGCCTAAATACTCATGGTATTTTGGTCAAAAAAACATTTGGCTCATTTGAGATAAAAATATGATGTCTTAAACATAGTAAATCCTGCTCTAAATGCTCTAGATGTTGCTCCATTGATCTGATGTAGACTAAAATATCATAAAAAAAATGAAGAATTTTCACAAAAATGGCCAAAAAATAGAATTCATGATAGATTGAAAGTAGAGGGTGCATTAGATAATCCAAATGGCATCACAAGAAATTTATAATGCTACATGCAAATTTGATGGCATCTGGCCCTTAAATCCATCTTTGAAAAGACTGTGGCTCCCCCTAACTCATCCAATAATTCATTGATGGTTGGTATCGGAAATTTATCATGTATTATGACTTAATTTAAAGCTCGATAATCAACATAAAAACGTCAAGTGCCATCCTTTTTCTTGACCAGCAAAATTGAAGAAGAAAATGGGCTAATGCTTGGGCGAATAACTCCTGAGTCAAGCATTTCCTGAATCTATTTCAGCTTTCTAAAAATATGGATTTGATAAGGTCGACCATTGACAGGCTGTCCTCATTCTTTAGATGTATATGACGTTAAATTTCTTGGAGAGACGGCAATAGTTTTATTTTATTTTTTTCTGTAATTTTATAATTTTAAATTTTTTTATTTTTCTTCGACTTTTTCCCTATTCTTTTTTTAAACTATATTTATTAATTTAAATAGTATCACATATTACTTAACATACTGTATCAGTGCCTCACTAATAGCATTATACCTAATGCCGTTATAAAGAAATTATAATTATCCTTATTTGATAAATCTAAGATAAAGTTTAATTTTTAACCATTTAAAATTGTTATATCATATTTATATTTCCTTTCGACTGTAGGACATTTTTTGTATTGGATTTTTCAAATTATTTTCTATAAGATTTTTTTATTGGGGCCATCATTTTTTTTTTCTGAGTTAAATCACTAAAATGATTGTAGAGCAGAAGAACGCTGTTGAGGAGTTTTCAAAGTGGTCTTGTTGACCGTTTCAATGTTGAACGTGTCAACAGCAACGAAACTTTGACCGTCACAATAATGCTCGGTCTGGCATATGCGCTTCCATCAAGGTTAGTGGAAGACGCAAAAAGTAAATAAACTCCAACGCAAGTCAACATGTAACCTTCAGTTTAATCACGAGTTTCATATCTTGACTTAAAGCCGCCCTCCGAGTTTAAAACATCACAAAACCAGCTAGTGAGAATATTATTATATCATGTTTGATATACAAGAATAATTTGAAATGAAATGAATTAGATTGGAATGATATGGAATGGATTAGATTAGAATGAAATGAATTTGGGAATGACAAATCAATTCTTATATTTAGAAAATTATATAGAATGGTATGGCTAAAAAATTTAATTGTGGGAATGTCTTGTAATAAATGTAAAATATAAATATATTATAGAATAAAAAATAGTCAATTCCAAGAAATCGCGATTTTGACTATTAAAAATACTTTCACATATTGAGAAAGAAAATGAAAGTCAGAATTATAATGCTATTCCAGTCTATTCCTACATACCATATACAGGGTTTTGATTTAGGTCTTATATTTTTCTCATGCTTCTAGTATCATTAGTATTGATATATCAAAGTAATATTCTTTGCAGATTTAAGAATAGGTATTTGCTGTTTCAGATTTTCTGTACTATAGTAATTTCAAGGATTTTTTTTCTTAAACGTCATACATGTGTGTGTGTGTATATGTCTTTTTATTTTATCTCTAAGATTTTTCAAAAAAAGTTTTTAATAATTTTTTATGCTTTTGAGGATCAAAATAAAATTTTTCTAATGATTAAAAAACATTAAATAAAAGTTATGAATCCCTGGTTGAGGATTTCAATTTTGAAAGAAAGTCATGTCATGTCAGTAATTGAGGACCTAAAAAACGAGATCTTTGATATGGAGAATTGTGCTAAAAACCTTGTATTATACATTTTATATATTTTTTCCCAAATTATATATTAATTCTTTATTTAGATACTTAAATATAACTGGTGATACGCATATTCAAGACAATAAAATTTAGATAATTTATATCTATCCATTAATCCATGATTTAGAGTAAATTTAAGATTTTTATTCATAAAATCATGAAAAAAGAAAAGTTACACTTTGCCATGACATTTTCCCATAACTAATTTGAGTTATCCCACCAATTTACCCCGACTTCATTTTACTCACAAGTTTGACGCCATAGGGCTATGGTGGTATAGCCGCCCTTCCAGTGGGAAACATATAGATCGTTTGAGGAAATCTAGGATTTTGGATTGGTGAATATGCTCTTCGAAACTTCTATTTTTTATTTATGAGATCTCTTAGTTGTTGTTCTCTAATATTACTGGCTACAATTATAAGACTTGAGAATATAGTGATCTAAAAAGTCATACAGACCAAAAGATTAGCTGTTTATTTGTCTATCTTTTCCTTTGAATTTTTTTAAGCATCAAAGATGAGTATGATGTATTATACAATACCACTAATAAAGATTCAGTTATAAACCAATAAACCTTGTCTAAATTTTCTGAACCAAATTTTGATTTTTACAATAAGTCAATTTCATTCGAAAAAATCACAGTATAATATCAAAGTAGAAGAATTATTAATAAAAAAGAATGGTTTCTTCAAAGTCAATAAGTTTCAAATCCATACAAAAGACCAGCATATTTCTCATATTTGTTAGTTACAAAGTAAATATCCCTGATCTTTTGAAAAGCCTGCCAAGTGAGCAAACTATCCGAACCGGCTTGATGACATTTTCCAACAGCACGATCGACTCCAAGTGTTTTTGCCACACGTTCCAAACCACCATACAAACTCCTGCAGAACTTCATCATGTGCTTAACATCGTACACTTTATTCCCAAAAAACAACCTTAAAATCCCCAAAAAATCCTCCAAACGGTCGGGCAAAACACGACGTGTGAGGACTTTCACCAAGTACCCAAAGTCATAGGCGCTGTGAAACGTAACCCAACTTACCGATTCATTCCCAAGAAGACTAGACTGGACCATTAATTGAGCGAACCGATATGAGTCAACCCCATACGACCGGTTTTTCTCGAAATCGATACCTTGATGTCTAAGAAGCTTGATAGATTCTGGCGCATAAAGATCACGCTCCACATCAAAATCCTTGAAATTGAATTGCCATATGTAGCTATATTCCGTCCCAAAGTTGGGAAGATTTCCCTCAGAATCCGAGAAAGTGAGACCCACTTGGATGAGATTCAGTGCGTCGACGTTGGATTTCAACAGACGGTACTGATCTGATGGCTTCAGACACGAAGGTTTAGGATTTTTGGGTCCTATAGCCATAGGAAACTGATAAATGCAGCCAGGAAACTCGGTGTCCATTGATATGTATGGATACTTATCAATCACCGCACGTATCAACATGAACTCATACTCTAAATTGTACCCCCAGACTTCTCTTATCAGAATTGGTTTAGAATCTTTATGAGCCATATCTTATTTTCTCTGTCAGTAGAGTGATTTGGTTTATGAAACTAAAGAAGGGGAAGTTTTTCTGGGTTTGCGAATGACAAGAAGAGTGCAAGAGTCAAATATGCATTGGTTTTCTTGATGGCTTTATTTTTGGTTTGTAAATCAGAGTTATATATGTACAAGAGTAGTGGATGGTGTTCCACTTCGAGGAAACCGGCCTGGAGATGATCAGAAAGCAGATAGAGGTGTGGATTCGTTGTTAGTTTATTTCGTAATTTATGATTGGATTGGAACAGTCAAATTAGGACGCGCTTGACTTATCTAAGAAAACACGAGCTACAAAGGAAACTCCCCATATACGTCGTGTTGGTCCATAGTTGCTTGGATTTGCCACATCATTCTCAATAAACAAATCTGCCAAGGTTTTAACTTTATCTATGTACAGTGTGACGACTTATGAATTTAACCAAAAAAAAAAAAAAAAAGTAGTATCTTTTTTTATCGTTTAGAAAGTTTATTATTTTGTTTTTATTAATTTATTAACGAAATCTATTTTAAAAGACATTTTAAAGGAAAAAAAAAAGTTTTTTGGGCGTTTATATAGCACTTATTTTCAGTTCCTTAATCTTTCTAATTTGCCACTACTTATTTATATTATGGGAGGGTAGATTCCAAACACACCCATTATATTAGCTTTATAGGTGTTTAATCCATTTATCCTTTAAATTGTGTGCTTAAACCCCAAAAACTCTTTAAAATATACATTTCTACGAAATAATTTCTTGTTTAGGACCTTAATGAAAATTAATTACTTATTTAAAGTCAACTTGAAAATAATTACCAATATACAATTATAAAATCACGACTTAAAAACAAAATATATAAAAAACATATCATACGTATATATTGTGCTTAGGGGTGTTCATGGACCGGTTAACCAGTCCATGGCCTTATTTTTTGAACCTAACCGTAATTATCGATTTTTAAATATCCCGATCCTTAACCGGTCCATTATAAACGGTTAACCGCCTTAACAGTTAACCGTTTTATTCGGTTAATTTATTCGGTTTTCGGTTTTTAACCATTTAACGTAATGGTTTCAACAAATCAAATTGATAATTTCAAAAAACCTTTTTTTAGCCTTTATCATAAAGTTTTTCTTTAAATTATTATATATATTACTAGAGCTAAAAAAAAAGAAAATGAAATTAAGGAAAAGGGGAAAAATGAACATTTGAATGTATCATTATCAATAAAATCAAACTAAATCAATTATCAAATTAACTCCATTAATCATAGGACAATAGTATTTTAATCGAAATTCAAGGAATATTAACATAGGTAAATTATATGTATATGAAAATTATATGTATATATATATAAAAAAATAATTATTTGTATATGTAAATTATATATATAATATATTTATAAATACTGAAACGGTTAACCGTTAACCATCGGTTTTTTATGGTTACAAACCGAAACTGAAACCTAAAACCGAAAAAAATAAAAACCGTAGTCCTAAACCGAAACCAATGGACCGGTTAACCATATTTTTCGGATTGGTTTTACGGTTTCGGTTTGGTTTCTCGGTTTCATCGGTTTTTTTGCACACCCCTAATTGTGCTTAAATAATGTGATACCCATATACAAATCTATACTATTATCGCATTATATAGACACAATACAATGTGCTAGCACTGTTAAAGTGAAATGTTTTTTATTCAAAAGCTATAGTAAGGGTCTGTTTGTTTAGTTTTTTTGGACAGATACAAACATTTTTTATTGTTTATTAGGAAATAGATATAGATAAAAAAAAAATGATAGTTCTCGTGAAAAGATCAAATATAGATAATATATAAATACAAATTAAATATATTTACATGCATCATTTCTGTACAGATACAGATGAAAAATAAACCACCCAAATAAATTCCTAGGGTTAGTCGACACAATCTCCAATGCAAATAGTGATTTCCCTCTTACTAATAAGCCTTTTTGACTTCTGGAAACAATAAATCACAATTCCCTATTACTAATAAGTCTTTCCCACTTCCGCAACATGTATGACGACACAACCACCAATCTGAAAAGCAAATAGGGTTATATGACTTCTTTTACTCTACGTCCTTATATTGTGAATACATATCACGATTTACATGTAAAGAAGTATACCATGATTAAAACACGATTTAGGAATGGTATGAAAACATAATATTGAATTTTAGAGACACGATTTAAGTGTAAAAATTTGAATATCTTGATTTAAAAACACAATTTTTAACTGTAATTTGATAATTTTTTTCAAATCAACTTTATATTGGTAATTATTTTTTATAAGAGGAGTAGACATGCGTTTTGCTCCATTTCTGCTACCTTAGCAGTTAAGACACATTTTTAATTCCACGTGCACTTTAATTTCTTATTTTTTTTAAATTGTGTGCTTAGACCCTAAAATCATTTTTCTTAAAAAAAAAAAAATACATTTGAAATAAGGGCATTTAGACCCCTATTAACATAGCTTAAAGATTTGGGCTTCCAAGTATACATTTCAAAAATAAGAGAGTAAAGTGCACATGAAGTAAATATAATAGGGTGTATTACAAATTACATATTATTTATAGGTAATTTTATTTCATATTTATATACTATTTATATATTTTAACCATTAATTAATGGTTTTATAAATTCAATTTTTTTTAAATAAAGATGTGGTTATATCAATAGTAATATTTACTAAAGAATATTAAATATGTATTTAAAGTCCGCTTTTACTTACAATAATCTTGAAAAATGATTTCTTTTTTTTTTTTTTTCATTTTTCTTTTTATGTATATACAATAGAAAAATGACTACTCATACACACGACAGCAGTTAATAGTATTTCAATAACAAGTTAAATTTTAATTAACAATTAATCCAATCATTATAAGGCAAGTACACCTATTGATACTTATAGCATATGGATTAAGCATGGTATTCTCCCATAGGCATCAAAGAGTATTAGTACCCACCCTTCTCCTAAAGTCTAGCTGATAAAACCTAAGTCTATTATACTGTGGAATATATATATATATATATATATTTGTATGGTAGAATAGCTGTCCTTGTTTTAGTGTAGAAATAGTTATTTGGAGAAGTTTGTTACCTTTGTTATAATTTTAACCTTAGTATAAATGCAAACAACAAGCACAATACAATTTTTTATGGCCATTCATATTATAACACTACTTCTCTTGTTTTGTTTTTCTTACGTAGCAGATTTGGAGCTTGCTTTTCCACATGGTATCAGAGCACTCTAGGTTTGATCCACTTCAATTGCTTCTAATTTGTTTGACTAATTTATCGAAGATATTGTAGTTTAGTTTCCACCTTTTCCATTGTTTTCTTCAACGAATGGTGAACATGTTAGAGCAAAATCAGTGGAATTGTGATCCTCTTTACTTGTCTTCATCAAATAATCTTGGAATGTGTTTAGGAAATGTCGTTTTCAATGGTATTAATTTCCTAGCTTTGAGTAGAGTGATTAACGTAGGGCTTGGCACAAAATGTAATTAGGTTTATTGATGGAATTTTACCAAAACCTAGTGAAGATTCTACTGACTTTATCAAATTAAATAGGTATGACTATATGGTACGATGTTAGATTTTAAGTTCTATGAGTAATGATTTGCCTCAAAATTACTTATATGCATAATCTATTATAGAATTTTGGAATGAATTAGAGGAACAATATGTACAAGTTAATGGACTGTTGATTTTTCTTATTTAAAAGGAAATAAGTAATTTGAGACAAGGAAATATGTCTGCAAGATCTTATTATAACAAATTAAAGAAATTTTGGGATGAACTTAGTGCTTTATATGCATATCCAAGTTATGTTTGTGGAAGAATGTCCTATCGTTCATGTAGTCTTGAGGAAAAACTTGCTAATTTTGAATCTTGGACCAAGCTTATGTGGCTCTTAATGGGTTAAAATAAGGTTTTTAAAAGTTTTCGTAATCACATACTCTTGGTTGATCCCCTTCCAATTGTAAATAAAGCCTTTTATTTTGTTCAACAAGTGGAGAGACAAAAACATATTACTATGTCTGATACAAATGAACTTTCAGCTTTCTTTTCAAGCAAAGAAGCCATGAAAATAATAGGAAATAGATTGAGAAGGAGTAAAGGAAATTCTGGAAAATTAATATGTAAGCATTGTCGAGGAGAGGGGCATTGTAGGTCTCGATGCACAAACATGAAGGGAGGGTGGTGGGTAAGGGGGAGGGGCTGGAGTGAATTGATTGTGTTAAAAACTTATACTTTTTCAATTTAAACAACTTCAAAACATCCTTCTTAATTTTTGTAAGTGAAAGGCGTGAAATAAACAAATAACAATAAAAGTAAATACGCTGAATTTAAAAGAGTAAAGGGGAAGAGAATAAGGTAATGATATGTAGAGGTTCCTTATTGTGAGTCAATCATCTCTTCCAGCTCTATGCTGGGGATCTAGTTGTCTTTATTGGTTGTGTTCCACTATCAAATAGAATAATTAAGATTAAAATCAAACCAATCAACTAGGTAAGTCTCACCATTGAGTCTATCTAGCTACACTAGTATCACTCACTACAATGATAAAAAGAGAAAAAAAAAAAAAACACTCTCAACTATCTCTCACAAACACAAACAAATGAGAAAGTGAAGTAAACTTTCACTACAATAAATGTTTTGTAAAAGGTTTTGAAGCAATGGAGTATGTAAGCAACTAGGAAGCTTTTTCTCGAATCAACATAAGAGATATATTTTCTGTATTATCCTTCAATTTTTTAGAGAGTCTTGCCTTCATCCTTGCCTTGAGATGGTCACATAAAAAATATCCCTAAAATATCTCTCATAGCTATCTTTAGTTGACGTGAAGAATTTAAATTTCAAATCAAGTTGTTATCCAAACATATAATCGTCAACAATCTCATGATTTTAGTCCTTGTAATATGCATAGAATCTGTTGAAAATATGATCTTGAATTCATGACAAGAATGTTGTCGTTTGAAATAATATCAACAAGATATTTTTCATAACTACCACATGTAGATAAGTCCTCTCAAGATAAGGTTGTTTAATGTATCCCAAGCCACATGGAACCATATCTCTCATCCATAACTGCCATATCTTTCCACGTCTTTATTTGATCTTTTGCAGATTAGTCTTCAAAAAATAAAACTTTGATATTTTTCAAAACAAATTATTTAAGAAAATATGCAATAAGTTAACACATTAACCGAATTTAATCATAAAATAAAGTTGAAAAGAATCCCCATGATATTTAACCCAACTTTTGTGAAATGCATCAAGCATATTACCTAAATATGCTTAACAAGTGGAGTTGGGTCTTCATAATCATCATAGATCCAACTTTTGATGAGTTTCTCACAATTCTAAAAAAGTTTGTTTCAGACCACGATGAAAGTTTTGAACTAACTTCTGACTGTTCATCATCTTTGTTTTCAAGTACAAAACTTTTGAAATAACTTCTCACTCATATGACTTTCTTCCAGTGATAAGTTTCTAAAATAAGTTCTGAAAGCTTTTGAAATATCCTTGTTTGTTCAAAATTATAACTTATGTTTTTCTTTCTATGAACTATATTAATTCGATTAAAGGTTTTGAAACTCAACTTGTTGAACTTTTAACTCTTGTTATCTCTATGTGAAGCTTTTGCCAAAACACCTATTGATCCATTATGCTTGTAATTTTATAAGTTCTGAACAAACTTCTATTTAATCAGTCATGTACTCATTAACACACTTGTTAAATAACTTTTAATCATTTTGTTATCACCAAAACTTTATTTAAAGAGCTTAACAGACATTCTATTGAACAATTGTTTTCAAATAATTGGCTACCTTGATTGGTATGAGGGAAAAAGATTTGGGAAGCATTTCAAGTCAGCTGCTAATGCTAATCACAAGCAAATAGGATTTCTTTTTATACTCCTTTTGTTCAATGTTTTGAGATGAATAATGTTGCTACAGGAGTGTCAGGTGTTGTGGATGATCAAACTCTTCAAAACATGCATCATGAGGTGATCCAATTGTTGAAAGAAAAAGAAGAGTGATTAATAGGACTATATTGCTCTATTCATTTAAGGATTATTTGAACTCATTCTACACCTATATTCATTAATAATCCTAAAAATTAATACTTATTATTATTTATTGATCTTAGGTAAATGAAGCTTATCTAAACACTTCATTGCGAATCGATGAAGAAATAACACAAAAGATCAACAAAAGTAAACAAATCAAGGAGACAAGGAAGGTCATGTGGCTATACCTTGGATAGGGAGAAGGAATTTTATCTATGGTTGATAACACGAGCAAAGGCATGGCCGTATGATATTGAAGATGAAGCTGCAGTGGATGACACAAATAGTGCTGCGACTGTGCTAGTAGCCAAGACATGCATTAAATTCTTCAAGAGTATGACACCAATAACAGCGCGGGTGCATGAGTCCAAAGCTGGCATCAACAATTGAGAATACTCTCCCCTACACAGTCTTGGGAACTCCAGCATCAATTGTTGACAAAGTTCAGAGTCTCTCATACGGTCCAAGGTGTGGACACCACAAAGGTGAAAGCTTAATTGCAAGTTATGACATCGACCTTAATGCAACTATGCGACAAAGAAGTTACATTTGAAATAGTGCACGCGGCCCGAGATGCGGTTATGCCATTGTGCACCTCACAATCATTTGACATGGATTCCATTTTTGTTAAATCATTTTGCCACGTCAGCTTCCCTATATTTTAAATACAGCTTTTTCACAAAAACCCTAGGATATATAGTACATTAATAGTTAGAAAATATACAGTGTATTAGATATTTTTAGTAGGTTTCGTACATTTTGCTTAGATTCATAGCTAATTTCTAAGGGTTTTCGAGAGAAAATTCAAGAAGATCTTTCAATAAACATCATCGACTTCTAAATTACAAAGAATCTTCGATTTAATAGGCTTTATTCCCATCATGTGTCCCTTTTACTTCTTTGAATTGTTCAATTGCACTAATAGATCCATGGAGGAGTAATCACATAGCTTAGATTTTGTGGATCCCTAGGCCTAATTCATGTAACTTCTACTATTATTCAACGAAAGTAATATTGATTTCTTGAATTCAATAACCTGTGTTTATTAAATCTTGAATTTATATGGTGCATGATATGGATTCATGTTTGATTTCTTGAATTTATATTGATTGAGAAATCATTTTAATAAATAGGTTTATGTTATTGATGAGAATTGCTCATAACTTTAGAGATAGAGTAGTAAAATCCTTTTGTTCTTGATCAATTGATTAAATGAATTCTAGTACTTAATGCAATTCTAAGTTGTATTGATCTAGCTAGAGATTTCGATTAATAAACTTAAGATTAGAGATTAATGATCTTGAGAAAGACATTAATATATAGTTGAGAATTGAGCAGTTCAAGAAATCGATATGAATTTAATAAGAATTTATTGAATTACATGATAGGGCTTAGTGATGAAATAAGATCTAAGCATCTTTGTAATTTGGATAAATATTATTGTTAATCATGCTTTGAATAAACCTAGGTTTAGTACTAGTTAATTAGTAGTTTAATTATTAAAACTCTCTAGACTTTAAAGGCTAGATAATAGAAAGGGGTTAATAGTGATTTTGCTTAGTTCCCTAGGTAAACCGACTCTATGCTAAACTCACTACACCAATGATAGGTGCACTTGCCTATCGTGTTAACCATTCTTAGGATTTTGCATATTGATTTATAAATTTTTAAAACTCAATCTATTGATACACTATCACACAAAGCACGAACCAAGTTTTTGGCGGCCATGTCTAAGATGGGGTACTGATTATAAAGGGATCACACAGACGCTTCAAAGTAAGCTCTATAATTCTTGCTACTTTTAAGAAAGCACAGCCCATAGCACAGCTGCACGAGTGCTAGTATGGTCTAATATCATAAAAAGCACATTGTTTTGTTTATTTTCACTTTTAAAACTCAGTTTTCTCATCTCAACGTGCTCTTAAACCTCTCACTTGAACATCAACACTAGCACTGCTAACATCACTTGATTTTGTTGTTCATCATTACCATTCCCTTCATCAACATCAAAAGTACGTTTTGCAACCGCTATTTCAAATTTCTTATCTATATTTTGAAATTGCAATTACGTAAACTCATGTCTAGGGCTTGATTCGATAAGTAAGGCTTTTCATTGTGTATGATGATAATGATTATATTGATCTATGTTATGCTGATTGTAATCATTATCTTGATTGGACAATGTTTCTAGTGTTTTTCTATCATAGATCAATTAAAAGTGAAATGATGAACCCTAATTCTACAATGTGGAGATTAACTAAAATTGATTTGGACCTTTTGTGTAATTAGGTTGGAATAGTTTGTTGAACTAATGGAGATGCAGAAATTGTGATCCTTAGAAGAGGGAAAGCCTGTTACGAGTAAGTGGAGAGGAAAGATCTCCAGGGATTCAACTTACAATTCATCTCAATTAGTGCTTCTACATAGCTTAGCATGTATACGTTATCATGAAGATTCACTGTCAAATTAGGCTTGATATATTGGTTTTATGGAACCTTAATTGGCACTACCTAATATCTTCTTTTAATTCCTCAATTGTTTTTGCCTCAAGATTATTGCTTAATGGTTTATCATGTGCTGAAAATTCATTGCTATTATGGTGCTCATAATCATTTCATTCCATTTTCGCCTATTTTAGATGGCACCTAAAAAACAAGCAGTCAATAAGGGAACTAATGAATGTGTTAATCACATATTTATCTCCACTTAATTCATATAAATATTGACATTTCTATGAGCTTTTATGGCAATTTTTGCTTAAAATAATATAAAGTTCTTATCCTTGATTCAATTGTGTAAAATCAGAGAAAATGGATAAATAATCAAGTTTTTCATGATAAACTCATGTTTTTCACAATTGCTGGTTTAATCTCTTATAGATACATGTCACAGGTGTTTGAGTTGAGTTTACCTCGGGTTGGTTGAGGCCATGCTTACTTGTTAAAATATTAGGGTAAAATTTATAGGAGAATTCACTAATCTTATGGGCAAGCAAATGTCCATAACATACAAGAATCGAGCGGCTATTGTTAGATTTAATCTGCAAGAGAGCTTGATAAGTCAAGAGCATCATTTGAACATATTCCTATTATTAGAAGATTGCAGTAGCAGTAGGCGAACCAATCAAACTAAAATTCAAATGTGTGTATTTGAAGCAATGCTAAGTTTCTCAATTCAAGTTGCCAAACGATCAGAAATGGAGTCCCTATAGCAACAAAATAGCAGATGAAGATGAAACTGATATCACAAGGCTGAGTTGGTTGCAAGATGAGCATTAGAGGAGTGCTAACAACAATAAGTGGAGCTTGAATAAGAGTTGCTACTGTATCAAGTGATTATGGAGTGCCTACAACTTCTATGAAGGCACAAAGTGTTTTTGAGCACCCTAATTGCAATGGCCAAGCACTCAAACAGCACATACTGAGCGCCTAAACACAAGCCAAACTACTGCTATAATTCTTTGAGCAGCTGTTGTAGACAAATCCGAGCTATTTTCTATATTTTGACAGATCGAATCATTACAAAGAAAAACTTTGGAGAAACACTGAGCTGCAACATCAGGTCCAAAAGTCTAGTCAAGCAAGACAGCAATATCCGACTATAATTCGAAAGACCAATCTGACCAAGTATTGCAGTAGAATGACTTAGCCAACCTATTGTGCATTGATCAAGTTGCTCTTTGAGTGAAAACATGAACTAAGCTAATGAATTCCAAGCATCCCTGTCCGAATCGAGCTCATATATGCCAACTCGATTTGCAACTTAACATTATTCACACCCAGTAGATTAGAAGTGACAAAGGAGCTAAATTTTACAAGTATCGAGCTGCTACAGCTCGCAGCAGGAAATCTAAAATTCGAGCGCTAATCAAGTTAGTCGGAGTGCCCACAATCATAGCTTTGAGTGCCCACGTCTAATGAAAGGAGCAGGTCGAGCTCTTCTGATGATCCAATCTGACCAGCAACTATTGTACGATTGAATGCTAATAAGACGACTTGGAGCAGGCTAGGAGTAAAGGGCCTGTCAGCCAAGCAAGGAAACAAGTGCAAGTTCGAGTAGTATGGTTGTGACAACTATTTAATGGATAACCAAGAGGTGACAAGCAAGAATAGAGATAACTAAATAGCATAGAGGTTTGTGCAATTTCGACTTGATATGAGAGGAGAATTAACCGAGCTATTGATTAAGCTATCAAGAATCAAATAGCAAGTGATGGGAGCTTGAAGAATTGACATTTCTAGAGCCGACCTAACCTCCATCTGCCGAGCCAAAGCATCATCAAGCCAAGCCTCGAACATTCCAACAACCTGCTGCAGTCTACCAGTGACCAGCTGAACATACTTGCACCAAGTGCCTCAACACCGACCAAGTTCACACCGACCGAGCTTCCTCAATACAACACACGGCAATCGACTTACTGTTAAATGCAACAACTGAGAATCCCAACCTGATATGGCTTTAAACTAGGCTCCATGTGAACTATACAAGTAGAATTGTTGATGATGGAGCTACTTCAACCAATCCAACCTCATTAAATCCAACTCGAGCAACACCTTGTTTTGTCTTCTTTTGCATTCTTAGGTATTCGGGTAGATTATATTTTTTCTAAAGCCCACTTTAGCATCAAAATCTTATTTTTATAATTATTAAAGACTTCTATCGTACTCTTACAGTTTTAGGGATTTACTCCACAAAATATACCCACTCTCACAACTACCACCTTTCACACCTTTTACATCATCTTCCACCTAATTCCACCAATCTTTGTATCATCATACTTCTACATATCAACTCACTTTTCACATGCCGCATAGAAAAGGATTTTCATCATCATTTTCCTCCACTATATGAAAATTGACCTTTAGAGATAAAAATTCTTTGATGAAAAATTAGCAAAATAGGTTATATCTGTCATGCCCCTATAGGGGACTTAGGAGGATTAACCTATAGTTATCACACCATGTGTGCACCCGTAATATAAAAAACCTAGGAAATACAGATTCCCACAGTCACCAAAACTACAGAAAATCGGTATCTCTTATCAAATAGTAAAATAGAATAGATCATTTACATTTTTCAAACTTTAAACTATTATAAAACAAATCAAATTCATAATCTAAACTTATTATATATAACACAAAATCTCAACTAACTATACTATATTTTTAATCTTATTTCAAATTCGTCTTCTATCTTCAAGGAATCTTCCCCACACAATCTTAATCCATTCCCAATACTTTAGTTATTCCTACACACAAAATATAGGGACATAAGCTAAACTATAGCTTAGTGAATAACATGACGAAACCACACAATACACAAATGTCAAGCAATTATTATTATCAAACATATGCAATGCAACACTCAATCATATGATATGCATAGTTTGGATAACCATAATCCAAATCAATAGAGATTTATACCCTTTCTTGGGGGTTGAAGGACCAGCTGAAGTAATTTACACTTAGGAGAAACAAAGAATTAAGGAAGGAGAATTCTTTGCATTCTTATTTATATATACATATACATAACATAATCTCCACTTCACATATTAACATTTCTTGTCGAAACCATAGGCAACGTCCTTCGTTGCTGTTTAGTTCCTATGGAATTAAAAGAATAGTGATAACGTTCCTTGTAAGCCATATATCACTTTTAATTTATCGAAAAAACTCGAAGTTATCATAGAACTAAAATGCTAATACATAACTTGAGTACCATGCTAATGCAAATTATGTTTCATGCAATGCATGATCATTTAATTAAATAGTTGGATAATGTTAAGTCCATTATTTACAACAACCAATCAATTAGTAAACATTCATCAACAACAACAACTCAATCATTACAATTAATGTATGATCACTTTTATTTTAGTGAGTTATCAACCATGACAATCACCAAACAACAAACAAATTCTGAATCCCCACACATAGCCGGTTATGTATATATTAATATATATGCAACTATATTACAAGCACAAGCAAAATGATAAGGTCGTTGTTACCTACCTGTCATTCTAGCCAAGCCACAAAAACCTTCTGAGAAGATCCAAAGATTATTTTGTTTATCCTATGAAAAGGAATAATAAACACTCAAACATCTTTCTTAATACATGCATTATCAAATTTTAGTAGTTAAATTCATTTTTAATTCATTAGTCTACACTTGATTGAAATATAGACTTATACTAAAAACTTGTTTTAGTAAACTTATATTTGAAGCAACATATTCCTTTTATTATATATGAAGACTAACATACTACAATTACATTTAAGCCATTTATATTCCAAATCTATTAACTTAACTTAGCTAAATTGATTAAACTTAACCAATCTAATTCATTTTAACTTAGTGAAATTCATTAGGTTAAGTTGAGTTTGGACATATTACTAATTCGTTTTATATCTAAGATTCATATTAACTTAAATCTGAGTTAACTTAATCTTAGCCAAGTTGAATACACTTAATTAAATTAATTTATTTTAGCTTATTAAAATTCATTAAACTAAGTTAAACTTAAGTTATTTAAATAAGTTCATTTTATACTTAACATCCATATTAAATTTAGTTAGATGTTAAGCGTGTTATATTTCAAGCTATATTTTATATAAACATAACCTAACTTAGTCAAGTTGTATAGAATTAATCATTTAATCTTATTATTAAGCCACATTCAATTATCTTTATAAGCCATTACCATATATTTTATAGCATTTTAATTAATCTAGTTCATTTCAGCTTAAAAAGATTCATTAGGCTATGTTGAACTTAGATTGATTAATTAAGCTTATTTTATATCTAAGTGTTTTAAATTTATGTTATAAATTCCTTAGTCTATTGGTCCTTAAGAAAATATAAAATGTTATATTTAACTATGTACATTTAACTTGTGAAACAATTGTTCAATAGATTTGAATATGTTTGGACTTATTTTATGTTGTTTTTATTTATGCCTATATGTTGTAGCCTGAAAAAAATAAAATTTGGACCTTAATACTTTCATAATATCCAAAAACTTAAAACATAAAAGTTTTAGAGCTCTTTTTAAGTTTTTCGTAGGATTTTGAACTACCTTAATCCGAGTTCGCATGAAAAATTTACTATCAAAATATGAAACAGTATTGCTATAGGAGATCCTAGACCGAGGCTAGTAAGGGCCGTTGCATGCCCGTACTCCACAAAAATCATCCAACCAAAGCCATGTAAGGGTCATTGTACGTCCGTGACTATTAGGTTACAAGGGGTTATGCATTCCCCTATTTTTCTTACTCCATTTTTTTAACTTATACACATCATACATCAACTATAATACCATAAAAGCAACATATAACTCATTTTTACAACTTTTGACACTTCTATACTCATACTACTTCATCAAACATCTCCAAACCACTTCATCAATTTCCTAACTTCACATATGCACATACAACTTAGGTGTTACTTTCATATTTATATCTCTCTTGTTTACAAATTTCATTACAAACCCAACTTATTTCTAGCTCTAATTCATCATTTACGTGTATAACCAAAAAATCAAACAAAGAAAAACAATAACTTACTTGTTTTAGAAAAACTTCAAGTAAATACACTTCACTACTACTAATCCTGTTATTGATATAGCTTCTCCTAAACTTGTTTCGCTACTTCCATCTTGATTCTATCTTTAGTTCCTTCTATAAGTTTATTAGATTCAAGGTTTGAGTTTGATTATTTAAGAGAAAGAAAAGAAGATGAAGGTGAAGAAAAGAAAGAAAGAAAACAAAAATGAATGAAGGGGAAAAAGAAGCAGCTAAGGAAAAGAAAAAAAGAAGAAAAGGGATAAGTATTGAGAGATTTTGAAAAGTTAATTATGGCTAGGACCTTGATTTGAGTTTTTAAGATGATTATATTAAATTCTAAAAACCATCAGAAAGAAATATGAGGATTTATGAAACAAAAAAATATTACTTGAATCAAAAGTCTAACCTAAGAATTTAATTTGTTGAAATTTGATATTTAGCTTGAGTTCTAGCTTAAAACTGATATTTATGAATAAGCAATTGGATTCAAATTTTATAGGGATTAAGAAAACAGAATTTAGAATAAAAAAAGCTAATTATGACTTTTTGTAAAATTTAGATAATTGAATCGATCTTTGAAATTTGCTTTATTTGATGATTGAAAGAAAATGGGCTCTAATTAAAATTGATTGAGATGATGTTGAATTTTGATTTGTTCGGAAAATAACTAATGTAAATAGAAATTGAAGGAAATAGAATTCAAATTTAACAGTTAGAAAGATTTAAGAAATTTGGTTGATGAGATGAGCATTTGAAGCAAATAGATGAATGGATGGGAATATTTGAAATCTCAATTTCATTTAAATACAATTATTAATTTGATTGTGTTCACCTATCTAATTACATCCTTTACTTTAATTTACTTGATTTAGTTAGATTGTCCAGGCTTAATTTTTAAATTACATTCTAATCAAGGTTCAAAATTAATCATCTATTATATTAGTTAGTTATGCTATTTCTAATTTAGATCAACAAAAATTTGATCAACTGTTGGTAGCTAACACTATATTAACTTTAAACTTTATTATTCAAAAACCTTTTGATTATTTTAAGATTTATTCTTTCAGTTGTGTTTTCATTTCTCTACTCTGATTATTGTAGATTAAACTTTGGTATTTTGTTTTAATTTTGTTGGAACTTGAATTATTTGGTAACCTATTGTATGTATTAAGTTTATCTATTGCATATGTATGGTTACACTATTTTGTTCTCTTATTGCATTGGTTTGGTCTTTTTTGTTGTTTTTGTTTTCACAGAACATTTTAAGATTTGAATTATTAGATTTAGCATCATTTCTTTATAATAATTTATTTCTTTAATTATGAGAAATGTTATATTTTATAACTTTTATTATTACTATCAACTAGTTAAGATTTCACTTCAATACATTTATGCATATAGATTTCGAATTTTATCCTTTTTATTTTTGTGGGTGTTATCAAGAAGTTAAGGAAAAAATTGTATCTTGAAATTTTGTTTATGTTAATTCAAATATTTTTATGACTTTTCTTAAAACATTTTTAAAAACTTTACCTTATTTACTTAATGATCATTATATTTAGCTTGTAGAAATTTGGGTGATTATGATATCTCTACAAATAGAATCAGCAGCGATGATTTTTATAATAAAAATTTACATTTAGGGACACAATTTTTGTCTCAAAACCCGATTTGATTATAGTGCCCCATCTAGTCTTGGATAGACCACTCCATTGTACAATCTATTTCACTCCATTGTAGAGTACCATTCCATCACATTTCATTCCTTTCATGTCACCCCTTCCATATCGCCATTACACACTTTACTCTCCATTTCTAGATGTGACGTCACCCATCATCTACACTTGTCTCTTCCACTCCATTCTCTTCACTCATACACTATCCACTTCATTTGCTAATATTATTTATCCAAACCATCATGATGGAGTTAAACCTAGACATATTAGGAAGAAATTTCTAATACATTAAAGTGTGTTCCCTCCTTTATCTTTTTGTAATGGATTGTGATCAAATTATTTCCTTTAATGAATTTTTTTTTTCACTATGAGCTAAATTGTCTTAGTGGGAATATATGATGGGTTAATCGATTTTCCTAAGTAATTGATTCATTTTTATAATGGGTTTTGTTAACTTAGAACTTTAATTAGTTCTATTTTTATGTTCATAAGATAAGTTTGTCTATGAATCTATAATGAATCAGAGTTTGAGATTCTTGAAGAGATTCAAAAACCCAATTGAAATAGAAAATATGATTTAAATCTCGACACAGACATGTGCGATTTTGGCTTAAATCGTAGAACTCACAGTCTTAATACGATTTCAATTATGGTTTAGGACATGAACATGTCTTTGTACCACAAATTCAATTAGAGTAACATAGTTTATGAGAGGAGTGTGTTATTTATCTATTGATTATAAATGGATTACTCGAAAGGGATATTCATGTTGTAATTAGAATTTTGCAAATCGAGAGAAAAGCAATTGCTTTTGATTTTAATCAAAATCTAAATGAACAAACACGATTATAATTACAGTGCAATGAATGGAAGTCTAGTACCAACCATCATATAATACAACATATGTGTATTGAAGGATTTCGTTAGAGTATTTTAGTGTTAGTATACATTTTTAGTGTTAAGATTAGTTATAATTTAAGTGGTAATCTTAGAAGTAGTTTAAGTAACTTAGAAATTTGGAAACCCCTATATTGATTTGCCTAGGTTACAGTAGAGTCATTATAATTTAGTACTTAGTCATAAGCTCCTTGTAGATCACGACCTTAGATACTCCTACTAGTCTATAGTTGACTTTTGTACTTAAATCAATTTTTAGTAAAAATATGCATTTATAGTTATTGACAAATGTAAAATTAACGAGTGCAAAATCACACATTAAGCAATTTGGTGTCGTTGTTGAGAAGATTCAGCACTAATATTAGATTTATGGTTAGGCATTAAGACTAGGTGTTGTTTGTGTTTTTTTTTTTTTTTTCCTTTAGATAGCAGTGTCATGTTTGCTTTTAGTGTGCTGGAACAAGCTTGTGTTTATGTTCTTTTAGTATATTAGGTATGCTTAGTGTTTAAGAGTCTTGTAGAGCGATATTTGTTTTGTTTTTGCTTTGTTCTGATCTGATGTTGTTAAAAGAATTTTGTTGAAATATTGTGTCAGGGGTTGTGTGCTTCATTGTTTGTATTCTAAACCAATTGTGATTGTTTACACTATGAGCTATAAGGGTTTATGTGTTGGTATTGTGGGGATAATCATGGGTCTTATAAGTGTCCTTATCCATATTATTATACCTTAGACCTATTTAACACATATATATTTTCCCCTCATGCCCAACAATAGGAGTTTTCGTAAAGTGGCCCTATGACTTTAGATCATATGGTATATAGGGGTTGTAGAGATAGGCATTGGACATTTGAGTGTAAAGTGGGAGACCTATCCCATATTTGTATTAATTTTTTAACATCCCTTAAAACACAAGTTACCACCATAATCATGAATTAAGACTAAGTGAGGAACCTTTTAGGACAATACAACCTTCAAAATTTTAGCTCCTATAAGTCCTATGAATCGATACAAGCCTCATTCACCCTACCACTTCCCTCCTTAAGTGTTAAAGAAAAAGAATTTCAAAAGAAATGAATGTTAGATTGACCATTGATACCAGACATGATAATTTAGACTGGTTTGCTAAGATAATGCGTATGATCTTTGAAGCAAACTCATGGAAATTTATTGCTCTTAATGTTTACAAACTCATCTCCTTAGAAGAATTGAACTGGTTTGTGATCCTGAGTATTTGCAATTAATTGAAACCATTTTGAGGACATGAAGTTGAAGTTTTCAAATTTACAAAACTAATATATTCTATTCAACTTCGATTAACAATTATCAATACTTAGGCAAGCACATCAATCGAAGTAGCATAGAAAATATTAGGTTGATCCCAAGGGAATGGTGACATGTTACTTACTCATCTTCCACTGTCTAGCCAAAGAAAATTTAGAAGATCATGATGAAAAACAAAGAAGTTATTCTAGATTAGACTATTCATAAGTAATTTTTAGGGCAAAATAAAAGATCTGTTTATAATTGTGCAAGAGAAAACTTAGGGATTGCTTTACCAACTCTCTCTCATATGATTTCGATTCAAACTCAAATTGAGTGTTTGCAAGTATATTTGCACCATCAGATTCACGAGTGTAAACTATATCCTATCTCGAGGTCTGTAATTATAGAATTAAAGCTAGATTGTTACTCTCTCGAGCTAACTATTAACAGCCTTAAATCAACATAAAGTTCAAGAATCTGTTGTTTGAAAACCTAGTTTGGAGTTTAAAAACAAATGATAGAAAGTTTCATGGTTACTATCTTGAGCTAACTATGAACAACTTTATCAATAGATTTAGATCTTATTCATTAAAATCTCTTCTAGATCTCATTTAATGAATATCATACGTAAATCTAATAAGATGCACCACCTAATTAGACTCACTTGTTAAACTCAAGCTATTGAATATAAATACCCACGCAATAAACATAAATGTCCAATTGAAATCACATGAATTGGAATTTAGATCTACAAACCCTAAGTCTACGGATGATAATGCCAAAAATGAAATTCATATCTCATCTAGATTATGACCATGTTGATATTTGTCTATGTTATTATATTTGTGATATCTAATCTAACTATCTATATGTATAAATGTAGTATATACATATTTATATCAATACGAGCATATGGCTCACTAACTTAACATTTATTCATGCTTTTATTTATTTCTTGCTGTTATTATATACTTTAATACTTGTCCTTAATCTAAGTCTTAGACTTGTCCTTAATCAAATAAAAAATAAAATGGGACTTATTCATAATCTAAGTTCTGGAATGTCTTGTCCAAAAATTTTAAGGCTTCCATTTTATTTGTTTTGTTTTGATTATTTTGCTTTTATTTACATGAGACTAGATAATATTCAAGTCTTAGGGAACCTTGATAAAATCTAAGATTCTCATATTTATTCATTTGATATTTTTTATTTATTTATGAGATTGGAAGTTATTCCAAGTCTCAACGAGCCTAGATAAAGCTTAAGACTTTCATATTTTATTTTCTTTATGCTTTCTTTATTTTATTATGGTGATTAGAATAATTCAAGTCCCGATGAGTCTTGATAATAATGCTAAGACTCCCATGCTTTTATTTTAATATTTCCATATGCTTGTTTATCTATTTCTAATTTTTGTGTTCTTTATATTAGTCCATAATAATGATTTCATTTTTAGTATGATTACTATATTTTTAGCTCATGTACATACATGATCATAAAGGATGTTGTCATGCTAAAATAGATTTTTCAAAAAGATGGAAATGTTGATAACTCCCTATTTTACAAAGTAACTTCCAAAGACTTTATTTTTAATTCTTGACAAATACTTTCATTAGGTATAAAGAACTAAAAAGAGGTACTCAACTAAACTTTTAAAATACAAAAATGAGTTTTTCCTAAAATATAAATATTGAGAATTCTTTAATAAACTTACTTATACTACACGTACAAACCCTTTTTAATAAAAATAAACATTTAGAACAAGTCTCCTACTTGGTTCTTCTTAAGTACTAAAACTTAAAGCATTCTAAAAAGTAATGCAACTTAAAAAGATTTTCCTTCCAAGTACATGGAGATTCATGTTTCAAAAATTATGTACTTAAAAAAAATGAGTTTATTACGAAAATGAAGTATTCTTAAATTCAAGTAAATATAAACCATTATTTTTAGTCAAACTCACATTTACAAAAGGATTTAAGAATGAGAAATTTATTTGAAAGCCTAAAAGAAAAATTCCATGAACTTAACATTTGAAAGTTTCATAAGTGATTGTTTTACAGAAATTTCATTTTTGGACAACATCACTAGGATCATGCATGAAAAATGAGTTATTATCATGATTATATGATTTACAAAGAAAGGGATATTTTTATACTTGATTAGAAATCTAAACGAAGTAGAAACTTCAAATTTTAAAAATGACACGAGTTGGAACATTTGGAATGCAATTTGTACCATTCCATTCCGACCATTAAATGACTTTAAATGTTAAAAATAACTCTAGAAATAGATAGAGCATTCAAAGTAGGTAGAAAATGACTACTCATACGCAAAATTCCGAGTTAGAATGAGCAAGTTATGATCATTTTAAGTTGGAACTTCTATAATCGGGAAAAATGACACAAATAAAATAAATAGAGCTAGAAATTTAAGTAGAACCTCAATGAAATACTTATTCCACTTTTGTTTAGGTGATAAAGGACTTAGCATAATATTTTTGGAAGACTATTTCGACTAGGAAACTGCTTTAATGGACATATGCTTGTAAAGTATAGCACTATAACATAGGGAAAAGATAAAATGGAATTGTATGTGGGTTGTCATGGGGATATGCTTGTGATTCATGAATACTTGCTCAATAAAAGATGAGTATATCGAAGCCTTAAGATGATTGATTGATGTTATGTGTTTAATTATCATGTTGTTGTGTATGTGGATATTTTGTTGATCACCTTTAAATGGAAAATAACTTGATCGGAAATTAAATAATAAATTAAGTATACATAGAACATCAAAGAATCATATCATTAAATGATGCTACTCCTACGCGAAGACACAGAAGACCTATGAACCCTGCCGCAGGCATAGAGCTGTTCCTTCTTAAGAAAATTACAAACATTCAGGGAATGTGTCATTGGAAAGGAGCCATGTTGACCGATCGCTATCAGCAAATGATCGAGGACTAGTAGGAGAGGATGTGGGGCCTCAATTTAAATTCCCTAAGCCTTGTCACAGAGGGATAAATTTGTTCTATGTATGGTTTTCGAAAGACCATACATATTTGCATGTTTCATATGGTTATTGCATAGCATATGTGTGACTAATGAGCTTGTTTGTTAATGACTATGGATGCAAATAATGGGAAGTATCTCACTAAGCATGTTGTAAGCTTACATCCCCATAGATCTTGTTTCAACCAGGTATACTTGAGACTTACTTAAGGAATAAGATGACAAGGAAATCACTAGTAGATTCTGGGATTACGACAAGGCTTCTTTTGGAAACCTTTATATTAGATATGTGATATATTTTTACTTTGGAGATTATTATGATTAGTTATGATATTAGAATCATTTGTGGACATTAATAGGGGTATACCCCTAAGAAATGCAATGTATTTTGTTTAAGCTTAATAATACATAGTTCTCTTGGTTTACTATTTAATTGTTGCTATCATAAATTTTGCTACTCCAATGTATTCCCTTTGTTGTGAAGCATACCTTGTGCATAATATAGAAGCCTTTCTGTGATGAAGATAATCATTCCTAGGATTTAATATCGTGTATAGAGGATTGCCATATTTATAATACCCCTCGGGGCGTGACACGAGCATCCTTCTCTTTCAGTCAGCCTAACTCTTTTGTCGATCTTGAGCTTCTTTCATTCTTATCAAATGAGTTGCACCTTTTCTATGGTGTCTTGTACTAGATCGAGTTCAATTACAAGCTTTTCAACATCATCCCAAAGCAAAGGCAATATGCATGATCATCCATATAAGGCTTCGTACAACGACATCTAGATATGAAAGTGATAACTATTGTTGTAGCTCAAATTCTACAAGAGGTAAGTGTATGTCACAACTTCCTTTGAATTTAATGACAAGCACATAGCATGTCTTCCAAGGTTTATATAGTCAATTCTGATTGTCCATCTATTTATGGAAGATAAGCCATGCTGAAATGTAGCTCCGATCCTAAGCACTTTTGCGAGCTTGTCCAAAATTCAGATACAGACCTAGGGTCTTGATTTGATACAATTTTGTTAGGTACTCTATGTGCATGCACTATTTCCTTTATATATAACTTAGCCAGCTTGTCCATTAAGAACATCATGTTAACCGATAGGAAGTGGACCAACTTGGTCAGATGATCCAAAACAACCCATATTGGCATCATATTCTGCTGATGTTCTTGGTAACTCATATACAAAATCCATCGTGATCTGATCTCACTTCCTTTCGAATATTGGAAAAAGCTTCAACAATTCTCCTAGTATTTTATGTTTGACTTTGACTTGCTAGCATATTGGGCATTTCATCACATAATTAGCTATATCCTTCTTCATACTATTCCACTAATAATGACTCTTGAGGTATTTGTATATTTTTGTCCCTCCAGGATGTACAATATATCTAGAATTGTGGACTCAACTCATGATCTCCTTCCGCATTTCAACATCATTGGGTACACATAACTGAGTACATGCACAAGTGGATGTAATCATTGTTCCTTTTGTTCCTATCTCAGATATTCCATCTATTTCCTCTTCATTTAATACTCTATCAGGACTTTGTAGAAGTTCAAAAGAAACATATCCTCTACAGTAGCTTAACGATTACATACGTTCAATCCACTCAATATCTTTACAATTGGTAACTACATCTTCTTCTTATACATCATACTCTATTGCACACCTTTTTAATGTGTCTCATTTTGCTGGATATCCATCAGATTATTATGCTTCGCTTATTAATGTTTTAGATGTACATGAACCATCATGTTATTTGCAAGCTATTAAACATCTTGAGTGGATTCATGCTATGCAACAAGGATTGGATGCTTTAGAAAACAATGAAACTTGGGAGCTTACTACATTATCTCTTAGTAAGTGTCCTATTAACTCTAAATGGGTTTACAAAGTGAAGTATATTCTTGATGGTAAAGTAGATTGCTATAAAGCTCATCTTATAGTGAAAGGATATACTCAAATTGAAAGGCAGTTTCTCCTATTGTTAAGTTGGGGATAGTTTGCATTTTGTTGGCTGTTGTTAGTGCTTAATGATGGCCTTCATATCATAATGACAATAATTCATTCCTTCAGGGCTATTTGGATGAGGAGATTTACATGACTCCTCTTGAAGGTTATAATAATGATAGTTTTAGTCATGTTTGTAAATTGAATAGTCGTTATATGGTGTCAAACAAGCCTCCAAATAGTAGAATTTAAAGTTAGCTTGTTTCTTGATTAAAGAGGGATTTTCTCAATCTAAGAGTGATTATTTACTCTTTACTCTACATGATTCTTCTAGTTTCTAGCCATTTTACTTTATGTTGATGACATGCTTCTCATGGGTACTAATGAAGCAATAATGGCTACTTTGAAACATTCTCTTCATTCCAAGTTTACTATTAGGGATCTAGATCTTGCTCAATTCTTTCTCGAATTGAAACTTTATAGAATTGCTTCTGGTATATTAGTTAATCAACACAATTATACTTTAGATATTTTCTCAGATTCTAGTACGACAAGGGCTTGGCCAATTCAAATTTCCTTTATTAATAGGCATTAAACTTCATAAAGAATTAGGCAATGCCATTTCTAATCCATCCATTTATAGGCATATTTTAAGATGTATGTTATATCTTACATTAACACATCCTAACTTATCTTTTGTTGTTCATTGTTTCAGCCAATTTCTTTTTTATCCACATGATGATCACTTATAAGCCTTGTTCCATGTTTTGCATTATTTGAAGGGGATTATTTCTTTATGGCTCTATTATCCATCAGATACTTATCTTTGTTTATGTGGTTATGTTGATCCTGATTGGCTTACATGTCCTGATGACCGTAGATTAGTGAGTGGTTTCTACATTCTTTTAGGTAATGCTCTTATTTCATGGAAAAAAAAGGAAAATGACAGTTTTACATCTATTGTTGAAGTTGGGTATAGAAGTCTTGCTTCCGCTTTTAAAGAAATCAAATGGGTTACTTACATCTTGAAGGACTTAAATGTGAACAATAAGTTACCTATTACTCTTAGTTGTGATAATAAGTCAACTCTTCAAATCGCTTCCAATCCTTGTCATCATGGTCAAACTCAACATATAGAAATTGATGTTCATTTTACTTGAGACCAAGTTGTAGCTGGTTTTTTTAAGCTTTTCCATGTTCCAGGTCATCTCCAATTATCAAGCATGTTTAAAAAGTTTTTAGTCTCAATACTTAGTAGTTTATTAGTTCCAACTTGGATCTTCAAAAAGATCCAACATGAGAGGGGCTTGTGGAGTGTATGTGTGTGTGTGTATTTGAATAGTAGAATAGTTACCCTTGTTTTAGTGTAGGAATAGTTACTTGGAGAAGTTAGTTACATCTGTTGTAGCTTCATCCTTAGTATAAATACCAACATTTAGCATAATACAATTTTTTTTTATTGCCATTCATATCAGAACACTGCTTCTCCTATTTTGTTTTTCTTCTACAACAGGTTTAGAGCTTGCTTTTCCATAAAAATAAATGATCAAATTATTAAGGGCTTAATCACAAATAAAAAATTTAATTATGATATGCCAATTTGCAAGAACTGCCTAGACTTTAAATTTCCATTAGGTTTCCATGTTACTGCAAGTTAATCTTAGGTTTTATTATGATTATTAAATGGTAGAAATTGCTAATGTAATTTAATATCTCTATCAAGATTACCAAATTTTAATTCTATGTTGATTAACTGAAATATCTTTATAGTTAAAACCCTTAGAATATTATTATCGATCTAAAATTCCAATATCAAGTATGACCATAATTCAAAACTTTCGAGTCTTTGGAAGTTTCCTAAATTGTCCTTAATTATCTTCTTTTTTTTTTAAACTGAGTGACTTGGCCTTTTCCAAATCTAGATTTTTTTTTTTAATTTTTTGGCCATTAGAATTACATAACATGGATTGTGTTTTGTCACATGTCGTATAACTCTCTAGTGGAATTATTTTCAAGAAGCTGGGAGTGACACAACGTAGACTACATTGTGTTGCATGTCATGTAACTCTCTAATGACAAGTCTAAGAACAACACGACATATGTCATTTAACTTTGTTTATATCGTGTCACTCCTTTCTTCTTTATTTTCCTTGCTTTTTGACATAACTTTGACATAGTTATGTCCTTCTTGCATCATTATAGTACTAATTAATTTGACGCATGGATGGATTTATTTATTCTAAGTATTAGGATTTGTTAATAAATTCATCTATAGTGTTGACTATGATGACCCTACTAGAAGAGATAGATCATGGATATACATATATATTTATATATATTTCTCCTTGAAATGTTGGGGAGGGAAAGATTTTTGTTGTAAACTTGTCATGATATTCATAACATATTTTAACTTATTCTTTTGTCACTATTACATTTTGACTTATTCATTATATTTAAAGATGCAATTAAGAGATCCATTGTGTATACATTCTATAGTAATCATACCTTTAAAATTCACTCCCTAAAGCAATTGATCTTATTCAAATAAATCCTTTGAAAGCATGACTTCACTTGATCATAACAATTAAGAACACACGAATACAACAATCTATCATCAAAATATAAAAACATTGTTTTTGAGCTTTTCCAATGTAGAGGGCTAAATCTAAATTTTGTGTTTTAAAACCCAGTAATGACTTAGGTTTGACTTTTTAGATTGAGTAACAAGGCTTTGAGAGTCAAGTTCAAAAAAATTGATAATTGAGGAAATTTTGGTATGATAGGTTTCAAGCAGGACCATTGGACTGGATTGATTTATCTACTTTCAACCTTTCTTAAGAAACTTATATACATAAACATGTCTTCCATGAGCTAAAGAGCTCATAGATAAAATCCATCAATAGAATGACTCATCCTATCTACTGATGGTTAGTATAATTCGATTGATGTCACTAAAAGCCATGCTTCATAAATTCTTGTAGCTCTCCTTATTTAGGGATTTAGAAATTGAAAGAAACATTGTTGTGCTACCCATAGTTGTCAACATTGTGAATTAACTTATATGATTTAATGAGTTTATGATTTTATGATACCCTTTCGAGTTGACTTGTGTGTAAAATTGTTTTCTTGTAGAATCTTATGATTTCAACTAAATATATAGGCAAACTCCATAGAATCTTACATTTTTAGCCAAGTTTATCGATTTTATATATTTTAATCAAATAAGTTGCAATATTAAAAAAACAATGTTTTTTTATAAACTCATAAATTATTAGGATTTTCTTATTGCCTTTCAATTTTGTTTTTACACACTCTTCCTTCCTCTTTCTCCCTCTCCCTCTCTTTAGCTCCTCTATTTTATATTTATAAAATTATTAAAGGCGAGTTATAGCTGTAAAGTTTATAAAAAAAAGAAAAACATATTTATTTCATTTGTATAGTTAAGAATTTAATATAAGTTTAAAAGTTCATTCTCCTTCAATCCATAACTTCTTTCAAATAAAATAATAGAAAAAAAAAACTTAATTTTGACTCTACTCACTCCTTCTTTTTATGAATATTATATTATGGATTAAGAGTTATTATAAAAAAAAAGAGAACTTTATTTTTTTTATATCTATTATATATTTTAATTTTTTTTTATAACTCCTATAAATATATCTATAGTTTTTTAAAGCTATTTTATGTAGGCTATAGAAACTTATATTTTTACATTTCCATTTTCATTATGATTTTACAGACCCTATTATGGTTCCATATAGAATCGCAAGTTTGACAACGTTGACTATCGAAATGCTATTACAAATAATCAAACAAAGCTTATAGTAAAGAATATATCACCTACAGTGGGGTGCCTGCAATGGGGTTGATCTTATATAGTTTTTCCACCTGTCACTAGTGTATTCAAGCTCCTTGAGTCGTCTACTCCTTCTTTCTATATTCTCACTCTTAGTTATTCTCTGTGTGTATTTTCATATCACTCCTCTGAGATCATGTATAGTACGAGATGCACATTGCACGTACGTGACCACTATAATCAGATTCATCCACTACAAACAACAATTTGAGAACAAATGCGTATTTTTAAAGTTATAAAAACTTAGGAAATTTATTAATACAGGGTTACTAATTTTTTGAGTGTATTCGTAGTTTATCCCCTTTTTTTTCATAGCAAAATATGTTGTGTTTATATATCACCATTTCTGACTATGTTAAAAGTAATGCTTTGATTATTTAGGGGGAAAGACAACAAATAGACGATGTTTACCAAAATAGATGATGGGATATGGAGAAGCTATATGAAGTCACATGGATCGGACTCTCTTCCCCTCTCACGCTTCTATTGAAATAAAGTACGGGAAAATAGATAAACAAAACTTAATTTGTCCGGCACATCAAGAATTTTATACATGATCGAAACACCCTTTAATTTTTTATCCAGTTAGAAAGAGTGGTTTGTTACTACAGATTGATTTTTTATATTTATTCTACCATGAATGTACCCTTTTTCATATTAATTTTTTATCCAGTTAGATGATTTTCATACATTCTTTGTCATGTTATTCTTTTTTGAATTTATTTTTCTTTATTATTTGGATCAAGGACTCATTCATTGATTGAACGAAACAATTACATAATAACTTCGATAACTAAACAAATGGGATCGGTCGTGGACCCCGACTAGTAAGATTACGTCTATTAAACTAGAATTGGGCAATAACAACTCTCTCTGAAAAAATATCCAAACTAAAAGAAACCAAAAATACATGGATCTATATTGCCCATAGTGTGAAACTTTCACAAATGGAGATGAAGGTAGTAAAATGTAAATAGATGGAGATGGCAGAGCCCTATGAGATAAGCTTATGAGTATTGGGGAGATGGAGATGGAGATGGAGATGGAGATGGAGATGGAGATGGAGATGGAATTGATCAGCCTTTGAGTTTAAAGGTAGACAGAGGAAGTCTTTATCTGGTTTTGTTGGGAAGGAGATGAATGCAAAACGGAGGAAGAAGGTGAAAAAAGAAGATCAAGTCTGGAGGGAGCGGCCAGCAAAGGTGCCACTTTATGGTTTTACTAGGTCATTATTAGTTATTGGTTTATCCTTGGGAAAGAGAGGATGGGAAAGAAGATGATACTAACATATTATGCCCGGATGAGTAGAATAGAAGTACTAGTAAAAAATGACAAATATTAATGATAGTAAGTTTTTAAAAAGCTATTCATATATTAAAATTTTATCGGTATTTATACATCTTTCATCAAGACACATAGTGTGTTAGTATAAGCGAGAATGGAGTGATTTGGTGTCCAAGATAATTGGTTGGTTGATGATACTTTGCTTATTAGATAATAATAATGACAGCGCTAGAAGATCTGTCAGGATGGGGATAAGCTTGTGAAAACAACATTGATTAACAAATCATCTGATGCTGACCATTAAGAACCCCTTCTTATGATCTCCAAAGAGGCCATGGCCTCTACTCTGTCTTAATGTATGAGTAGTAATTTTCCAACTTGGAATTCTGCATTTTAGTGATCTACTTCAGTTCATCTTACCACATAAGAAAGTCAGGAAAACAGAATACGGTAGCCTCTTAAGAGACCTGACAAAACTCAAATTTTTCGCACTTCTTAAAGGTAACAGAAACATCTTGTAATAAAAAACAAAGAAAAGGAAGAATTCCTAGAAATGTCTTGACATGATCCTTTTATCTTTTCTGAAAGCATTGTTACAAATTTTCTTACTCCAAGTTTTGCTTTCACAATTTATTAAACCACACTACAAGTCATATTATTTACAAAATCACAAGTCATGCCTTCCTAAGCAACTTCTCATTGACACTCTAATTGCTATTGAAAAGGACACATACCAATACCTCCTTGTACAACTCATCTTTCTGTGAGCAAATTACAGTAGTAAATACCTCAAATCACACCTTACAAACAAAGGACATCCTAACTCATGATTAACCTCTATACAACAATGTTTAGCCTTGTCCAAAAGATCCTAAAATCATTATTTTCTGCCACCGTCTGCTGTGTTTGGAGCGACTTTGAGAGACCAAATCATTCAGATGTTGTTCAACCAAAATCACTCCCCAAAAGATCAAACCGACGAAAGCCGAAAATTCGCCAAAAAACATCCCCCACTTTCTTCAGCAGAAATGGATATCTCCCCTTAAACAGGGCAACTGCCACACCCTCCACATTCTGTTTCAATTTTGACATGCCCTCGCGTTGGTCTGCATATGAAAATGATTCTAGGATCACTTGGGTTGTGAGCCCGTGCCGGAAAATCTGCAATAGCCTTGCAGTGGAGAAGAATTCAAGCGATCCTTATGAAGATTTCCGTCGATCGATGCTTCAAATGATATGGGAGAAGGAAATCCTGTCCCAAGAGGATCTCCAAGAGCTTCTCAATTGCTTTTTGAAATTCAATTCTCCATCCCAACATGATGTAATCGTTCGAGCATTCACAGACATATGGAATAGGATTGTTTGCTCTTCTCCAAGGTACTAATGTTACATATGATGGTCAAAAACATGTATATAATTGATAAGGTAATGCAAAATGCACAAGTTGCTTCATATAAATTGTCTGCGAACAGTCAAAATGATGTAAAAACATAATAAGTGTTGAATTATATGTTTTTAGTAATGAATCCAAGATTGTACATTTTTTGCATTTACCTTTTGTTTTCCAAATAAACATTTATCTCGCTGGAAAATATTGTGATAATTCTATGTCTAAATAATATTTGAAGAATAAATGTGTTGATGTTCGTCTTTGTCACTTTCATTATATATGCAAAGGTAATCCTTTTTTCTTTCTTTTTTTTCCAATAATTATACCTTAAGGGAAAAAAATGTGATTGTTCCACTTTTGCAACATTGTGGTGGAGTTACTTAAGACATCATAAATGCTGGGATTGGATGCAGGACTATAATTAAGGGCCCAAGTTTTCTCTTTTTTAACTCCATATTGGATTCGAAGTGATCCTAAAAGGGGCTTAAAAAATTACCCTAAATTGTCATATCACATGTGCACCTACAACATAATATTCGCTTTACAAGTCAAAGTTTACAAAACTCTAATTAATCATCCATTCATTATTATACCCCTATATTTAATTATTATGAAATATAATTTTGAATATTAAGACTTCCACGGATCACAAGGACCGTAGAAAATCAAATATCGTATTGACAGAGTAAACTTAAGTTATCAATCAACTACAATCAAATGGAATTAGTAAATGGAGATAAGTAAGTTTAAGAAAGAGGAAAATCAAGTTTTAAATTTTTTTCTTTCAACTAGATTTAGTCCATCAACATCCTAATCCTCTAATTTTCTTGGCTTGATCTCTAGTACCTCTATGCTCAGATCCTATCCTAATCCCAACTTTCGTTTTCCTGCAAAAGAACTACTAAAGTATAAGCAAAACCATGGCTTAGTGAGTTTGTTCTCACTACTACTGGTCACACAAGTTATTAAGCATTGATTAACATTCACACAAATCTATTTATACATGATATGAATGCACACATGATGAATGCAAACAACACATCTATAGTATTCCAGAGCCATAGCCGATGTAGATTCACGTTGTCTACACTTCAATTGTCTAAGATGGAACCCAACTTAGGTAACATCCATCCTTATCAAACATTGTTGAATATGACAGGTAGATCCCGACTCAGCAATATCTACCGCTACTCAATGATGGTGATTATGATAGCAGACCTTAACTCAGGCAACATCTACCATCACCACATGACAAGTGGACCCCGACTGAAACAACATCCACTTTCAAACATTATCAAAAAATGCCCTAAGTTTATTTTATATACTATTTAGGTAAAACTTAGCAATTTCAAAGACTAAAAGAATACTTCAAGTCATGTTTCTTTAGAGATACATTTTAAAAATACTTTCAATTACAAATCCAGGACATTTCCTACAAGGGGTTCAATCACATGCGGCAAGTATATCTAATTAATTTAGCTGAGTATTTAATATTATCCGTTTATCCAATGATCATGTAGATGATGGCACTCACAACAATCAGTCATTCAACAAATAAATAGTACAACCATCATAACAACAAGCAGTAGCAAGCACAAGCAGATAGCAATCATTAGAACTCCCTCACTGAGCACAATCGTTCAATTGATACAATCTTTTGAAGTAGCTCAAGTTTGGAAGTAGGTCTACACAATAGGCTCAACTTGAAATGACCCTTAAAATGGTCTTACTGCTTGTAAAATTCCTATAATAATAGTGAGACAAATAGGTTATTAACTATATTATGGCTTACTATATTATGGATTTGTTTATCAGGTTAATTTATAAGATATTATATAGATTTTATATTTAATATTTTGAAAATTCTAGCCTACAATATATTAGAATTTATGTCCTTTTATTTGAAAATTTACACAATTTATATTATTTCATAGATCTTATTAGAATTATCTTGAAAACTTTACTTTAATAACTACAATGATTGACCCCAAATGATTGGGTCATTGCTACTTCTAGTGAATAAGTCTTAGAAACAATATACTTTCCTTATAATATATAATCTAACATCCTATAATTTCATTGTACCTATATTAGTTATACAAGAAAATATAGTATTAACTATGCCACATTCTTTATGTTATGGAAACAATACATCAATTAATGGATATAATATTTATGTGATATTGATTCGATAAGAATCGATCTTTCCCTCTACTTTTCTTTATTTTAAGCAAGATTTATTTATAGTATAATTAACATTCTTATTGCAATTCTTCTCTATTATTTTAGTGAATTTGTGACAATTATTTAGACTTCTGTTATTTATATTTTAGTTAACCTATTAAATTGACTTTATGAATACCAGACTAATATTTATTCTTATTATTAAGATGGCCATTTATTTAGAGCTTATTTCTAGCAAAAATACATAAATACATTGCATTATTATAATCTAGTTTTTCTTTTTTTTTTTTTTATAAGTATTCCAGCAAACATATAGCAAAATTACATGGTTCATTCATTTATCTCCATAGGAATTGATACAATATAATCTCACCTACTTATAACAAGAACATCTATATGTATATTTCATCATGTTTATTTTTAGTTCATTATTTCACTCTTAGTCAAAATCGACATTTATTTTCATTGTATTTCTCTTGACTCATTTTTAGTATGTATCTTTAAGTAATTTGATCTCAAGATTCCTATGATTTTCCTTAATTTAAACTTTACATCGTTATTGTCCTATGTATGCCAAAACCCATGCGTATAGTTTTAGGAGTATTTCAAGTTTAATCTTCTTAATTATAACATATATTATCATATTAGCTAATGCGTCCTTAAATTATGTCAATTTAGTTTTAGAATTCCTATATTTTCTAAGTTCTTAGGGCCAAGGGGTGTATATGTATTTGTTTATTTCTAATTTTATTTCTTTTCTTCAACTTAAGCATATAAATTGTTACTTGAAAATTGAATAATCATAAAAGTTATATTGTTTATCAAATTCAACATAACTTTCCTTATATGCACATATATGGCAGAATATATAACATATATATACATATATCTTAGTTACTTCTTTTAGTAACTTAATTTATTTAAACCTAGTTAGTTAAATTATAATAATTAACTTAAAATTAAGAGTAAAGATAACATAATTTCCTTTAAAATTCCTATGGGACTAAGCCATAAACTTATGTATATATTATAAATTTTAAGCATTAACTTATCAATTCATTTACAAATTAACTATCTCTAATCAAATTAATTATAAATCTATATTATCTATTAATTTAAATATAATTTTCATTTGAGGTTAGAATGTTTCCACAGCTTTCTACATGGTTGCCGTGTAGAAAGGAAATTCATGATTAGAAAATCTACACGACTTTCTACATGGCTTGTGCAAGAACTTGTTTATGATGGAATTATAGTCAGGAGGTCTATATGGCCTGTGCAGGAGGTTGTGTAAAAACTCACACATGTGGATTTCTTCCATTCAAGTTTATAATTGATTTTTCTTGCTAATTTAATTCTATTTTTATGTGGTCTAATTTTAAAACTCGATCCTAACCCCTTGAGCTTTCCAATACATGAATATCTTCTCAATTTAACTATGTGATCAATTACTTTAAGTTTTCATTAGCCTAAATATGTGCCATTTACATAATTTCAACTTAGAAACATAATTTTTCTAAGCAAATCATGCCCAGAGCCTACATATATACATTAGTTTATCTTGAGTTCAATCATGTAATTAGCCTTCTTAAGTCCACATAATTAGTCTATACATGACTAATTCCTTAATGCTAACTTAGATTACTCTTGGTTCTAGGGCATGGCTAATACATACATGTGGAATTAGACTTTAGGGTTGTATAATGTATATAAGATGAGTAATTTATAATATTAGACAAACATTGATAAATGTAAGAAAAAAGTATTTAATTAATTCAAGATATGTTATTAAATATGATTTTTAGTTTTCAAGTTTCATAGTATATAGTATTAAGCTAAAATCAAGTGTTTTATATTTATGCGATTGAGTAATATTAGAGTTTTCACTTACTCGATTAGGGTTTAGAGCCTTAAAGACTAAATTAGGATTAAGTGCTATATAGTTTTAAAATATTATCGTTTTGGTGTTTCAATATTAGTAACTTAATTTGAGTCATATTTATGTAAATTAGACCTAATATCTAGTTTTAATGAGTATATCTCAACCTAGCGATTTATCTTTAAGCTATTGTTTATTAACTGATATACTTTAAAGATATGATAATTCATTTCTAAACTAGCAGTTATTGTCTTAGAACTATATTTATCAAAATGTCACTCATTTTTGGAGAATTGCTACTCATTTTCCAAGAGATCACCCATCCTTGGTCATGATCATGCTTAACTTTTAGTGTTTTGAAAATTTCGAATATTATACCAAAGATATATCAATGGTCAGGGTTTATATTTTTCTTAGATTATTTTTAGGTTAAAAACTAAAATCTAAAGTCTATACGATTGGAGAGATTTATCTTTTTCACCTACACAATTAGAGTTTCTAGGTTCGATAGGCTAAATTAAGGTTTTGTGCTATATAAGATTAGAATATTCTAATTTTCATATTTGTGAAATTAAAATTTTAATTTGAGCTTTAGAATTATAGATTTTGATCAGTTTTTGATCCTACCAAGTATATTTCAATTCTAGCGATTTAACTCTAAATTTCTATTTACTAACAAATGGACTCTAGAAATTAATCATCTAATGCTATGCTCAACTTTCTACTATTTAGTGTTTTTATTTATCAAATTATTATTCCTTTGATAAGAAAAATTTACTATCATCCAGTCAAATACACTCACTGACATGACATAATGCTATATCATAGTAAGTATATACACATGTAAATATAAAAAATTTATAGTAAAGATTAATATAGGAACTTCTAATATTATAAAAATTTCTATGTTCGATATCATATTTGTGTAATTTTAGAGTCATCGAAACCTTAATATAGGATCTTCACAATCACAATGCCACTTTTGGAATTAAAATTAGTTACAATATGTGAAAGATACAAGTTTTTGAAGTTCCATGTAGGATTTAGTTTTTCTTTTTCTTTTTTCCTTTTCCTCTTCTTCTTTTTTTTTCCCCTTTCTTCTTTTAAGCAGAGAACACTTCCTCTTTTTTTTTTTTTTTTTTTCCTTCTTCTTTGACATAAAGAAGACTTTCTCTTTTTCTTTTTCTTTTTTTCTTTTCCTTTTTCTTAACGGCACATTTGTATATGTTTCAGTATGCGTGAAAGAGAGAGTGAGAGAGAAATGGAAAAAAAAAAAGAAGAGAAGAGAGAGAGAGAATGGGATGGATAGAGCGAGAGAGAGAGAGAGAGAGAGAGAGAGAGAGAGAGAGAGAGAGAGAGAGAGAGAAGGTGAATATATAGGCAAATTTGTTTGTATGCTCCAAGTTTTGAAACTTGGGGGATAATTTTTATTTTTCGGGTCCAATTAACACATACGGTAAAAACTAAGGGTGTTCATGATTCGGTTTGGTTTGGTTTTGCTTGACTCATGGGTCAAATCGAATCGAACCACATTTCAAAATGGTTCGATTCAAATCCTTAATAAATCAAACTGCTTTTAACAGTTTGAGGTTTTGAATCGAATAGCTTCAAATGCGGTTTGATTTGCTTCGATTCGATTCGAACCGCTTTTAAAGATATTTAGTTCTAATAAATAATGTTAATAGTCAATTGAGTTCCTCAGAAAAGAAATAGATATCTAAATTGAGGAATATTGAGCAAGCATTAAAGTTACTTATCATCATATTAAGTCGTGTATTTAATAATTTTAGATACACGTATTATTTCGTTTTAAAAATATTTTTCAATGCGAACTTAAAGTAACATATGTTTTAATAAATCTATAACACTAACTAAAGAAAATTATTCTTTTACATAATTCCTTGTTTATTTATAATATTCTTCCCTTATAATGTATTTAAATTTCTATTGTACCAATTAAATGATTATGCATGTTATAAACTAAATTATATCGCTTTATTTTAATTTAATGCATGTCTACTAGTTTTAGAAAGAATTTAAAATTAATAAAATAGGAAAACATATTGGGAAACTTTTGAGATGAGTAAAGGATTGCTTGTTTAATATTATTCAATATATAATACATTTGATGGTGTATTATGTAAAATATATATAATATGAAATATATATATAATATTTATATTTATAAATAACATTCATGTGGTTAAAAATGTAATTTACATTTAATAAATGAGAATAGGATCACAATTTCTCTTAAAAAATCTACAAATTAAAATCTTACTAAGTTCCCTCTCAAAGAGACATCCAAGGTTATCAAGCTCACTATTCTATGTAGAATCGTAAAGGGGTCAGTAGAATTAGAACACAAAATTGAAATGTAGAAACCTAAGTTTCTAGATCTTTACAAAATAGCTTTGAAAAATTATAAAAATACTTATAGAAGATGTAGAAAACTTAAAACACATAATGGATGTAAAGAAATAAAGAAATTAATTTCTTTTTTTTCATAATAACTCTTAATCCATGATATAAAATATAGAGAAAAGAGCGAATAGAGTCAAAATTAATTTATTTTTCTATTGTTTTATTTGAAATAAGTGATAAATTGAAGGAGAATCAAAATTTTTAACTTATTAAATGCTTAATTATATAAATGAAATAAATAAGTTTTCTTATGAATTTTACAGCTAAAAATTGACTTGACTAAATTCTATAAATGTACAACAGGAGTGTCTGAGGGAGGGAGGAAAAAAGATAGAGAGAGTATGTGGAAACCAAATAGAAATAACAATAAGAGAGAGACATCATCCTAATTCCTAATAGTTAATGAGATTGTAAATATACAGTTGTATTTTTTATATTTTAGCTTATTTTACTTGAATAAGTAGAATCGGTAAATTCAGTTAAAATTGTAAGATTCTACTATGTTTATATGTAAACTTGGCCAAAATTGTAAGATTCTACCAAAAAACAATTCTAGCCATGAGTCAACTCGGAAAGGCCTCCTAAAATCATAAATTCGTAGAATCGTATGAGTAAAATTGCGATTTTGATAACTATGGATACATGTAAACACAAGAATGTTATTAGAATTCAAAATTGTGATTCCATTTTAGGTCTATTCCAACATACTATATACATATGTGATATTAGAGTGAAATATCATATGTGACCACAATATATAATATTTAAGAGTTATAAATAAATAAGATGGCTCTTATTATTCTTTTTTTTTCTTTTAAGTGAAGCTGTTCAGCTCATATTTAAACGGTTTGGTTCGATTTGACCCCTCAAACTAAATAGTAACCATTTAGACTGCTCCTGAATCGAACTGCAAGTTGAACCGAAATATAAAAGAATTGCATTTTGTAGTTTGGTTTGGTTCAGTTCAATGAACAACATTAATAAATAATCTTTGATAATATTTTTGAAATAACCAAAGTTTTAAGTCATACTTAATGCATGTTAAATTTGATTGTTATATATGTGTATGTGTTAGTGTAAATTATAGTGTGTTTGAAATTATTGTATGTGTTATGAAGTAATGATTAGATAATAATATATGGTAAATATATCTAGGTTGATAGTTTATTCATGTTAGAAATTATTATGTTGATGTTAATTTCTATTGTAATGAATTATATATGATGAATTAAGCTTGTTTTAAACCAAAACTAAATCCATAAACCTAACATATTTTTTGCCCTTTTTAAATCCAATTTAAGCCCAAAAACAAAGCTTAATCAAGGCCCAAAGCCCCTTAGCAATCTGCCCCTAAAGTCAATGATTATTGGATATATCTAGCTTTATTCTTTCACACTTTGGACATCCAAAACAGATCCAAGAAGAAAAAAATTCATAACTCTTGTAAGCCATATTTTCCAACATCCAAACCAAGGTTTCTTGCACCCAACACACCAAGAATCCATCCCTAACTATCATATATACATTAAGATAAGTTTATATAATGTTTAAGATGCTTTATTTCTCTCTTAATCCATGAAATTTCTGTCAAATATAATGCATGTTGGATATATATATAATATATTGTTATATTGTAGTGTGATGAGAAGTTGGTATTGTTGAGTTGTATTGAAGAGTGGATTCATGTTGAAGTATTGGATGTGAAGATAATGAAGTTCTAGTGTAAAATGCGTTTTAATGGTTAAGGAGGAGTATTATGTTTCAATGATGTTGGAAAGGAGTTTTATATGTTTGATGATATAGGGTTCTTATACCATGTATTAGGAAGGTTATAATATAGTTTGGAAGAGGTAGGAAGAGTAAAAATGTAAAAATTTTGTGTATGAAAAATAGAGGAAATCTGCAACATGAACTACAGTGTATGCCGCCTCGAATGCCGTCGGTGTACCTGCCAGCTTAAAAAATTTGGCTACTTATCATTCGAAAGGCAGCGTGAACGCCGTCGGCTTAGACCCCAACACCACCAGCATTGAGGTCTACACAGTCGGTGTACTACCGGCGTAATAATCCAAAATTTTGTACAAAATGCATTTTTTTTAATGGTAGCTTTAACACCACCGACATAGGACCCCTACACTGCCAGCATTGAGTCTCACACTACCGGCGTAAATTGCCAATGTGAGCCCTGCAGATTTCAATTTTTCTAACCTTTTTCCAACATCTTCCAATACATGATATATGACTTTTTGATTAAGGATTTGACTTTTATGATGTTATATGATATATATATATATAATATATGTCATGTGATGACTTTGCATAATTTTAAATGAGATTCAATGACTTCCTAAGCTTTTAAACTAGTGAGTATAAGCTTGGCTTAGAATAGTTATGTTGATATAGTTTGATTTGTGTGGAACAGAGATAGATACTCAATTGGAGATTTCCTTTGATTCACAATCCGATCATGGTACACAATAATTTGATTGATTATTGCTTAGGATAGGCATATTCAAGTTTGACCTTAATTAAAGACTAATGAAAAGTTTATTGAAATGGTTTGTGGTTAAGTCGTGTCTAGTCCGGGAAGCGACAACCTTGTCATGATGCAATAGCATAGTACTTTAGGCACTTAATCCAAATCTTTGTCAGATACAATGACTCAAATCCATGATGCAATTGTGGTTTCTTTTAATGGCTAACTGGATAGGTAATGAGGTTAACTATGTCGGTATATTCTCTACTTAAGCTCGGGAGGAAATAATATGTTTTAGTTCACGATTATGGGACCGTTGAACTAATTGATGTTATAAACCGGGATAAGTGAGTGTATGAAGGAGCGTAAACCCTAGATGAAGCTATTACTAATCTTTATCGGTTAGATATAGGAGATATAGAAGATAAAGGTATCCAGTCTATCTATATCAACCCCCTAAGCAGCTGCTGTTACTTAGGATCCCCAGATTCTCCGGCTTGAATCGAAGTTTGAATACTCCAGTATTATTTTTTTTACTCACTTAACTAAAGATAATGAAGTTATGGTGAATGTTGCATTGCATTTAATTAAGTGTGCTTGGAATATGTATTTGTTGCACTATTGTGTACTGGGCCTTTGGCTCTTGTTACTACCTTGCAGGTGATTATGATGATGAGATCTACGACGATATGGGCTATGGGACTAACTGGGAGACATTTGTGGATGATTAGGAGAGTGACCTAGTAGTACTTGTTTAGGATTTTTTATATATTTTTGTGAAGTTTCTAGGCTTATTTATTAAGCCTTGGAATGTAATTTTATTTTAAGTTATATATGTAATGTAGCTTGCTTATATGTAAGCTTTATATGTTTTGTGTGATCCTTGGGAGATCCTCATGTAATGTATGTGATGTATGTTTTGCATATATGTGATGACCCACTACTTATGTAGTGGAAGTATTTCTTAATTCAAATCATGTGAATGTTATATCTGTTTTAAGCAAACAATCATTACAAACACTTCTTTTTAGACGACCTTACACATAATACTTGGGTATTTCCTAATACTTGGGTATTATAGTTGGTTAGGGGATTTGGCATGCTTAATCTATGGGTTAAGTGGGACGAGTCCTTACAATTTTTAAATGAACATTTACGTGCCTACTACATGAAATATTCTAAGCAATATGATATACTTAAAATCTTTAGTGTTAGACTTTCATTTTTTAACTTTAATATTTATTATCGTAAATTATAATTTATTTATTAAGGGTTTAAATTATTAATGTTTTTGATACTTTATGATCTAATTAATAATTAAATTGTCCTTAATTTGGCTTTATTTATATTTTAAGTTTATAAATTTATGGGGTTTATCTTTTGTTTATATCTTTCGACTTATTCTTGGGACTTAATTCACTATTATATTCGTTGTTCTTAGTCTTTAATTTATATATTGACCATATTATTATTGTTACATCTTTTTGAAAATATTTCTTTAGTATAGATTTTGTACATGCATATATATATATATATATTATTCTTATTACGTCTTTTATTAACTATATTGGTAATTCTGGATATTTAAACTCCCAAAAAAAATTAGGGTTGATTTTTCAGACATTTCCTAATACTTTCATGAGATGTTACTAGCAATTTAACAATCAACAAAAATTTAAGTGGATGTATAATTCAGAATATTACAAGATTTATCTATATTAGAAAGTCATTTCTATTTATAATTTTAGTACATATCATGAGATATTGTTTATTAATTTATTTGGTTAAAATGAAATAAGAGAGAGAGAGAGAGAACATAACACATGAAAAATAAATACTAAAATCCTGATTACATAAAGTATTACATTTTCAAGGATGTATAGAAATTTAGTAGAATGTTGTATAGAAAATTTAATGTCATAAGAAGCGGCTCATTATTTGTATGAGATAGTTGATAATGATTTGTCCCCATTTACATGAATGGAGGGTGAAATCCTCCTTTGAATTGTAATGATTTGTCCCCTTTTACATTTCTACACAAAGTTGGATTTGTATGATAATCAAGTCATGATAAATTTGAATTACGATTTGAAACCCTTTTTGTGTTATTTTCCATACCACTAGTGTTCTTATTTGAAATGTAAAAAAAAGATACAAAACATTATAAAATACATTGTATATGTAAGAAAAGTTATAGGAGACTTATAAACATTAAAAGAATTAATCTAATAAAGTGTTTGAAAAAACTGTTTTGATAATGTTTGAGATATTTCATTACTAGTCTTTTAAAGATTTTATTGTTTTAATAAGTAAAGTTGATTAACATTTCAAAATACCAACTAATTAAACACTAAAAAATTTGGGGGATTAAGTCCCTTTAGCCTCTCATAAATTAATCCATAATATTTAACAATATCTAGCAAATTATAACTTTATAAGTAATATCAATAAATGCAGATAGCATTTTATTTTTTTTCTAATTGAATCAATTTTATAAGAAAATTATCTATAATTAAATGCTGAACGCGGAAGTGGAGTGTGATCAAGGACAAGAGACATGTAAAATAAAGCCTCACCACTATACTATTGATTAAGCTTTGAAATAGAAATGTTTAATATATAATTTTTTCTACCTTTGTTTCTGTTCATTATACTATTAATACTATAAATAAAACTCCTGGGGGGGCTTCGACCCCGGGCCCTGCAGGTTCGTCCCTGCTAATTGTGTGAGAGTCATACAAAATATTAGCATGTCTTAATAAACTATATGTGTGAGACTCAAATCAAACATTAAGAACCTTTACGATCAAGATATGAATATTGACTGCCATAAAATTTTCCATCAAATATTCAAAATATATGATCTGTAAAAGGTATATGCACGGCTTAGTATAAAAATTGCCAATCCTCCCATTTATATCTTCCATTCGAACCGATATAAATATATGCTTTCCTGAGATACGAGAGATTAAAATGAATTGGCAAATTGTTTATCGATATGATCCTTCATTATGTATTTCATCACTTTCTATCTGTTTCAGTAAGTCATAAAATTTTTATACTAATAAGAGAAAAGTTATATGGTCTAAGGAAATTGTTGCTTGCATTGTACCAATGTTGTAACAAAGCGCTGAATTCTAGCCACGAAATTACTATACGGCAAAGTACAGGCAACTATGAAATTCGGAATTGCATGGAAACAGACATTGTTCGCAAAGATTAATCCATTTAAGTTATATTTTTTATTATAAATCTATTATATTATGAAGATGACATTATAATCTAGTGACATCTTTCTTATAATGAATACCGGTCCTTTTGCACATTATAAAGGGAAAAAAAAAAACAAACTGTTATATTGCATTTAATTAGTTTTCTCATGGCATATTTTATGAAATTGCACATTAATCATTCAAGCATACGTTAGGGCAAATGTTTGCTTTTATCAAAATGGTTGTGAATTTGTGTCATGAACATTGATCTCCCGGCGGAAAGACCAAACATGACCGCCTTTTCCCACAAGTTGTCATATGTATCAGTGAAATATAATATCTATGTATGAATTTACAATTTTAAAATCCTATATGTGCACTGATAACAACAAAATAGTTATTATTGAAACAAAATTCATATTCATTCGCTTAATAAATCTCAAGACCATACAAAAAACCAGCATGTTTTTCATGCTGATTAGTCATAAAATACTTATCTCTCATCTTTTGAAAGACTTGCCAAGTAAGCAAGCTATCTGAACCAGCCTGATGACGATTTCCGATGGCCCGTTGCACTTTAAGCACTTTAGCCACACGCTCCAAACCCCCATACAAACTATCGCAAAACTTCATCAAATGTTTCACGTCGTACACTTTGGTCCCAAAGATCAACCTTAAATCCCCAAGAATTCTTCTAACGTCTTAGGCAAATAGTGGTGCGTAAGGATCTTCACCAAGTACCCAAAATCATACGCGCTATGAAAGTGATCCAATTTACCGACTCATTCCACAGAAGGCCAGACCAGACCATTAAATGAGCGAACCGAACCGAGTTGATCCCAAAAATCCGATTTTTCATGAAGTCAATACCCTGATGGCAAAGAAGCTCGATAGATTCAGGCGCGTACGGATCCCACTCCACATCAAAGTCACAGAAATTGAATTCCCATATGTAGCAAAAATCAGACCCAAAATCAGGCAGATTTCCATTAGAATCCGAAAAGGTAAGGCCAACCTGAATGAGTTTGAGCGCATCAACATTAGCCTTCAAGAGACGGTAGCGATCGGATGGTTTGAGAAAGCGAGGATTAGGGCTTTTGGGTCCTTCAGGAAAGTGATAGATGCAGCCAGGAAACTCGGTGTCCATCGATACGAATGGAAAATCACGAATCACTTCACGTATCAACATGAACTCGAAATCCAAGTTAAAACCCCAGACATCTCTTATTATCACTGGTTTTGCATGTTGCGACAACGACCTTTTAGGCCCCATACTTGAATTTGCTTTTTGCATGACCGTAAAAAAACAGAAGAAGAAGAAGAAGGGAGAAATTGCTCGAAATCTTGAAAATCTGAAAAGTGAGGATTAGTATTATTATATTTATAGTGATGCTGTGGATAAGGTTGTTTTAAGCGAAAGAGATACAGTGCGCGAGGGAGAGTGATTTCATTACAGTTAATACAGAGAAGATGCGAATTATATTATTACGTAATTAAGTGATGAGTCAAACCCGGACTTCAAGCCGTCAATATGAGGAAAGGATGTTGGTTTAAGTTTGAGGATATGATTCTCCTATCTTAATTACAAGATTGGAGTCTGTAGAAGGCATTTACTCAATAATGTTGAAATTTAAATGTATCTAATTAATGATTTAAATATATCTGATTTTACGGTTAGATTGATATAAGTTGATATTTTTTAAAATCAATGGTGCAAAGAGAGGAGGTGTTATACAAAAAAAAAAAAAAAAAAATTAAGTTTGTTATTAGTGTAAATTATGATTTCCATTTTGATAAAATATTATAAATAATCATTTCATAGCTGAAGTAAATATTTTTTTTAAGATAATATATAATTCATTTAGATATACAGTTTTTTTTATTATAATTATTATTTTCTTTTAGACGGAATATCATATATAATGATTTAGAAGTGAAGACGATATTTCTCCAAGCAAAATATATGATTTCTTCTTTTATTATTTATTATAGATCGTTTTAATAATTTTCTTCGTTTAAGTATTTTCAGGTCAAAATTTACTTAGATATACTGAAGAAGGAAAGAAATCACAACTTATGACCCGTTTTTAATTTCCTTAACACAACCAGATAGAGGCTTTGACCATGCCTAATGGACCTAAAGGCTCCACACATCGTTTAATATTCTGGAATCTACTTTCATCGATGATGATGATGATGATGATATATGATTTATATTTTATATATAATCTCCATGTTATATATATATATTATATATATGTATATGTACCACCAAAACTTCATCAATAATAAGCTGAACAATCATAATATATAATGTATACAAGTTATGATGAGAAAAGTAATCCCACTAAAATAGGAAAAGTTGTGTTTTAAACAATATAATGAATATAAGGTATAAAAATAAAATGACTCCAATACCAAAGAGAGGATCTTTGTGCCATGGAAAAAGATCTCATGGCAGGAGTAAACATTAAAGGCACCATACTTAGAAGTGCAGTTTTGATTTTTTAGAAATTATATCACAAGGACCAACCTAGAAACCCATTGATGAGGCTATTTTAGGTAGAGGTAGCCATGTTTAGCCTTGTTTGTTATGGCGTGGGAATGATGTATCTTTTCTCAAAAAACATTGCTCTGCTAGTAACTATCTTCGCTTTAATGTTTACCCTATCATATGGTTTTTTTACATGGCACAAAGATCCAATGAATGGGAAGATTGGTTAGTAAATAAATGATATATAGATTTGTCCAATATAACAAGAGACATAAAGAAATGGTAAAAAGGTATAAGAACTTTGTGAAAAATATAGAAAGAGATCTAGAAAGACTAAACCAATAGAAGAAGGAAATAGAGCAAAGATTAGAATGATGTAAAAAGAAACCAATATTCAGATGTGATTTAGATAAAAGAAAGAGAAATAATAAGATATAATAGTCTTATAGAGTACTATGAGGATTAATGAGTTGTATCATGGTGTAATGCATAATTACATAGAATATATATAGAACAAAAAGTCAGTGATAAAAAAGGCTAAAAAATTATATAAGGAATAGAGAAAAGGAACTAGATTACTAGAAAATAGATAAAAGAAAGATTGAAAAATACTAGAAAAAGAAAATATCGGAAAAATCAGATGAAAAGGATTTTTAAGAAATCATAAAACAATTGTTGAAATCATAAACCACATAGAAAATGATATAGAAAGAGTAGAAAAATGATAGATTATCATGAAGGAAAGATAAACAACTTAATTGTATAATGAGTAGTTATGATCAAGTGATATCAAGAAATTATAATAGAGAAAGAACTAGATTTTATATTAGCATTAGAAAAGATAAATATATTAGATACAAAAGAAATTGAAAGGTATATATATAATAGGGGTAGGCGCGGATCGGTTTAGTTCGGTTTTTCCTAAAACCAAACCAATCCATAATTTACAGTTTGGTTTTTCGTTCATCCCTAATCAAACCATTAAGTAACAATTTGGTTCGGATTAGAAAATTTTTTAAATCATTAAATAACGGTTTGGTTCGGTTTGGATTATGAATTAAATCAAAATTCAAATTAAAAATTTTCTTTATTTTAGTTTTTTTATATTTATGTAGATACTTAAATATATATATCAATTTACAAAGTTTATATTATAAATCACGAGAAAATACTTTATGAATTCATTATATTTTAATTTACAGTTCTCTATAAAATCAGTTATTCACTAATAAAATACATTCACCAACCAATACATAGTAAGTCATAATTCATAATTTTTAATAGAACCATCAAGTCAATTATCTACCACTAAATTTACTAAAATAAAAAACATTTATCAATAAAATTCATTAATTAATAAACTGATCCACTAACAAAATATATTAAATAGTTAACACATAATAAAATTTTATAACTGAATAAATAAATTTCATACTTTATAAAGTTAAAAGCTATTAAAAAAAACAATTGCTCATCATTATATATGTAGGCTCATTGCTGATAGTGTTCACGTATGCGTCGCGTGAATCTCGCGCCTGGCACATGACTTGGAGTACTGTTGAGGAAATAACACTTGATGATGAGATGACTTAGACAGAATGACAAGGAGGAGAACAAGCAGTCTCAGTGTCTCAAATGCACAAGTGACAGATAAGGGAGTTTGAGTAGCTCTCGCCCGTTAACTTTGCAGTTCTTGAGCTATTGAGATAGAAATCACTTGAATTGCCTTATTTGATATTTCTATATAGAACTTCCTTTAGAGACTGTTGTTTGTCTTCTCTCTTCAGAAGTTGCAAATGAGGAAGAATGATTGAATATTCATAGGCATTTGGTGTAGATGACGACTGTCAAATCACCTTAGTGATTGACAAATGAGATGCAGTAAGGTCAATTCATATTTATCTTGAATGAGCTCCTCATGGGCCAAGGCTAGTAGCTATCTCCTATGTGCATGAGCCTACCTGAGAAAGGTTGAATACAGCGGACTGGGCCAACGGTCCTTGTTCCAAGCCCCTAAACCAAATCTTCCTAAGCCATCCCAATATAATTGAGCCGGACTCATCAGGCCCTGTCACCTAGTCTATGAGTCAAGCCCAAATAAATAAATAATTTTGATATTTATATTTTTAAAGCGCTATTACATTTTGCCCCTATTCTTGGACAAAGTTCAAGTATTTTGGGCATTGCTTGCATCTATGCATAGCTTGATCAATAGTTGGCGCATAATGTTGTCAAGTGCTCTTATAAGGTTGAAGACTTCATTTGTCGTTGATGAATCGTTGAGTAAAAGTCAAATGTCAGTGCTGCAACTAATGCCATTGTACATTTAATTATACTATAGTGTGCAAGCTCATAACATCAATCTAGTTGCACGCGTCACCTTATATTTATCTGAATGATCTTATCCTCATGAAATCATCTGATATTATATTTGGTCCTTCATTTCTTTCACATGTGTAAATGATTTGATGATTCATTCTGCAAGTGTCCAGTCAGATATATGCATCATAAATTTGCAGTGACAGTATCCATCATACTTGTTGTATAGATTTTCCTCTCTTTTTTTTTTTTTTTTGCACATTTAATCCATATTTTAATATGAATGACATAGTGCAATCACATAAATAATAAATGTTTTTCCACTCCCCATGAGAACCGCAGCATATTAATCCTACACCAATAAATATTAACAATATCTCTTGAAATCTATCCAAAAACTTCACATTTATCTTTATAGATTTACTATGCAACCTTTAGTATCAATTGAAACAATCATATGATAATGTAACTGCTCCACATTAAAAAAAAAAAAAAAATTCATTATCACTTGTAACTACTGATGTAGGAATGATTCTAGTATTGAATTTGTAACTGCCAGAATTAAATTTGTTACTTCCAGTATTGAATTTGTAACTGCCAGTATTGAATTTGTAACCGCCGGTATTGAATTTGTAACCTTTAGTGTTGAATTTGTAACTGCTAGTGTAGGAATGAGAGGACTCAAATTCCTTCGATTTTTTTTTTTATAAAAAGAGGGATATCTTGCATCCTTTGCAATTGTTGTTGTAGTCATAAGGCATATCAGTAAGTAATATAAACGTGTCCATGCATTCCTGTTGTAGCTATAAGGCATATCAATATTGAAATAGCTATGAATTTCTTAATTTATATTCTAATGTGTTATTGAAATGAGATATGTGTGTGTGTGTGTGTGTGTGTGTGTGTGTGTGTGTGCGTGCGTGTGCGTGCATGGATAATATAATTAGTATATGTGTTAAATATGTGTTATTTTGCATGTGTGTAGTATAATGAAATTAATATTATTGTATTATATGTATTAATGTGTGTATAGTGTAATGAATAAGTATGTCTTTTGTAAATTAATATGTATGTGTCATGTTTAGAATTTAATAAAATGACTTGTGAATTGTTTAAGAGTGATGGCAGAATTTTTACAAAATTAAATTCTACTTTTTAAGCTTAAATCAAACTCAAATGCCTTTCAAATTAAACCAAATTAACTTTAGGTCAAATATACCCCTAAAGTCAAACTTTGGATTAGTATTGACTTCATTTTGGACCCTTTTGGCAGCCCTAATCCTCTCATACGAATTTTTCTTTTCTTTTCTTTTCTTTTCTTTCTTTCTTCCTTCCATCTCAAAACCCTAAACCCTAAGCCAAAATTTATAACAAGCTTTTGGATTCAAACATCACTCCAAGCCAAGACTTAATCATATAAGTTGAATGCAAGCTTAATCTTTTTATTTTATGTTCTATCTTATATTTGTTTGTAAAGCTTAGATTAAAATGAAGTTTATGTACTAATTGGTGTTAGATTGATTTTATGCATTGATGGTAGTTTAAATAGGATTACATGGCTAGAGGAGTTGTAGTGTATATCTTATATGAATGTTGACATGTGAAGATGAGTGTATTGGGAAGATTGAAGGATTGAGTAGTTGAAGTGTGGAATTGAAGTGTGATTGGTGTTTTGATGATTAGAAGTAGAATTTAAGTTGTTTGGATAGTGTTTAAAACATATAACAAGCTTTGGAAAGTTCAGATTAAGTTTGGAGAATTTTGAAGTGAATAAGTTTTGTAATAAAATAGGGGAAACAAAACATTTTCATATAGGCTTAAATTTGAGCATACACCGGTATCTGGCACTTTAACGCCACCGGCGTAGAGGTGGTGTTGGAAGTAAACATAATCAAAATTTTTAAAGCCGCTTGAACGTTGTCGGCTTTCACTGGAAAAAGTCTGCCAGTGTTTATTTTTCAAAACGTACGCCGGCTATTAGGGTCCTAACGCCACCGGCTTGGGGAGGAAGGGGGAGGGAGGGATGTGGAATGAGAACAGAATCATAATTTTTAACGCCAGGCTTAAGATCGCCGGTGCAGGATCCAAAGCTGTTGGCGTACATGGATACGCTGCTGGTGTTGGGGGTATTCACGGGCATGGACCAACCCCATGTACCTTTCAGAAATTTTTGAAAATTAGGAGTTGTATTCTACACCGGCTCAAAGCCGCGGGCATAGAATGAAGGTTGTCGGCGTATCCTTGAACGCTGCTAGTGTTGGCAGTGTTGAACTATAGTGTATTGCGCATCAGTTCAAAGTCGCCGGCTTTCTGTACTTTTCATTTTTAAAAACTTTCTTCAAAATTTTCCAAAGCTTGGTATATGATCAATTAAATATTTGTTAAGTGTTCTATGATATAATAGGATATTTAAATGCTTTATTATGACCTTGTATTAATTTATTTGAATTTCTTTGATTAATTATATTTTCAACTAGTTAATTAGTGCTTAAACTAAGTGTGAAATTTAATATTGTCTTAAACAGTGATAGATCCTCGCTCGGCCAACCCCATTAGTTCCTGAGTTGTCTTAAGTACGCAGTAACTTACTTGTTTCTTTGCTAGGGTAGGCATCAAACCAAATTACTTTAAATTAAGAAAATCTTATTAATTGATGAGTGTTGATTTTTCCTTATTTGCCGTTGAATCTGGTTCGAGAGCGGTACCCTGCTCAGATTGGGGGCAGGGTACTTTCTCGTTAATTGATAGAATTATTTAGGAGATATGAGTATCCGAGCTACTCATATCAACCCCCTGAGTGTCGTGATGCGTTACTCAGGATTCCTTAGTATTACGGGCTATGCCGGAAGGTAAGACTGCCTAGTCTGTATGAACAGTAGGGACAATTCAGGGAGGCGGACGTAATACTAGATCCTTGTTGGTCGGAGTTTGAATACTCCCGTGATAAAAGACTAACTAAAGATTGAGTAATAAATTATTAGTTGTTGCATTTTACATTTAGATTAAGCATGTGTGAATCACTTTGCATTTGTATTTATTACTTGTGTACTGGGCCTTTGGCTCATATTTTAACCATTTCAGGTGATGAATCCAATGAGTTTTACACGAGTATGGGGTATGGAACCGATTTCGAGGATTTTCTTGATGATATGGAGGACTAGGAATGACCTTAGACTTGGTGGAATCCAATTTTTGTAATAGAATATTTATGTTAGTCTTGTGGTTGTATTTAAGGTTTTAGTTAAAATGCATGTGTGTAATTTTGGTAAGGCTTGTAAGACGCCTTTGGATGTAATATATGTGTATATATATATATATATATGTACTTAGCTATATATGACTTATGTTACTTCTTTTACAAAATATGTTGGTAATGAAGTAGTGTAATTTTGTTTAAGGTTTAGAAAAATTATGATTTCTATTATATTATCTATGTGGAATTAGATAAACAATTCCTCAAACAATTCTTTCAGACAACCTTACGTATAATCTTATAGGTTATATGTGGTTGGGAAACTATTATCGCCTATTTCAAATATAGGGGTGATAGCGGGTCCTTACAAATATGTAACTTCTCTTTTGTAGGATCTATCACTGAATCGTCCTCAATATAAGAGGATCTATATGGTTTTTGTTATGGTGTGATGTCTGGTTAGGTATTTAGCTTTTGCATAGTGGTATATAACAATTTGCTTCTTGTCAAAGAAGGGTTGTTCCTGAAGCCTGAAAGTATCCACAATATCAATAACCTTGACAGCCTGATCATCAATACTGTGAATCCAATACTATATAACCCTGTTTCCTGGTAATAGCAAGTGGTGACTTTCATTCTCAACCTACACGGGGCTCAGTATCTCGTATATATTCTAATAGTGAGTTCCATCTAGCACCATTCTTATACTTTTCTTTTTTTTTTTTTTAATATCATAATCTAATAATCCTTGCACCCTACCTTTTTTTTTTAACTTTGTTGTCTTTACTTTGCAGATTACCACCTCAATAACTGGCACAGTCTTTGCATACATTTCAACTTGGAGTGAATTATGTGATATAAGATTGTCTTCCTGACGAACCCGACTCTTCCTTTCTGTATATATATATATATATATACTTACAATATAAACATGATCTCTATCAATATATCTTCTTTTTTGTTTTATTTCTTGTCTCACCCATTTTGATCTTATATTTTCCTTTGTAGGCATCATCTTAATCAAGTTTGATAGGAGTTTCTATCTTTAAGTTATCAGAAGCAATGAAACTCAAAGTGTAGAAAACACCCAGCGAAAGAAAATGAAATGTAATCAAGTCCAAAAGAATGGAGCTCTCAAACAGAATGAAGCTCAAGGCAAGCAAGTACCAAATGTCAAACTTATCAAGTAGCGGGACTTACTAGTGCGTCAAGATAACAATCCGCCACAAATTCAACTTCCACAACGTCAGTGGGTAGACGATGCTATTTTTGAAGACACGTTCTAGGATAAAGATTCTCTCCCCAAGTTGTGTGCAACTCCCCCTATTGATGGTGACTTCCGATTAATCAAGCCTGAGCCGTACGCCGATTCTAAGAGCACCATTAGGGGGTACTCAATGCTTCGTTTCAAGAATGAGCGAAAGGAGCTACCACTTTCCAGTTCACATTTCGCATTTCTCAAGGAGCCACCATCTGAATGGAGTAACTGGGTAGACTACATCACTAACAAGCTAAAATACTTGAAGCTTTTGAAACAAGCCAAAGTCTATGACACCGTCATTACCTCTGCTCGCTTATGGCTCGTCAGCACAAACAAGATGGAAGTATATGGTGCACCATCATCTCTTGCTAGAGTACCTAGACTCATACATTTATCACTACATGGGGGGAAATATCACCAACTCTTGAAGACATGGTCATGCTTTTGAACCTAGAATGTTCTGGGCTAATTAATGCTGCTACAACTATGACTTCGTGTGAAGAGCACCATCTCGAAGCATCTTTACTAGCGGCTTTAAAGCTCGCTCGTGATGATAAGAAGAAACTGTGTTTCTCTGCCTAGATAACATACTTCTTTGAAGAGCGAAGAAAGAACTTGCCTCAAGTAACGAGACCAGCTCATGGAAAAGAGTAAGTATGTTCATATTATTGCTCCATACTTGACTTCTCTAACTAATACGTTTCTCTTTTGGTTCTTTGATGTATAGGTATGAACTTACAAGCTTCATTGCATTTTGGTTTTCACTGTTTGTATTCCCTGGTGGGCTAGAAGAAGGTGTAAGCCCTCAGCTTTTTGCTTTGGTCTTACGCATCGCACAGGGTTAACGCTTTGCACTAGCTACTTTCTACCTGGGGTCCCTATATCGACATCTTGACCTATACCACCAAGCTTTTGTCCGTTCCAAGGGTAAATATGTCAACGTGTCACATGTGGACTTACTTTTCTTACAGCTATTCTTCTATGAGCGGTTTTCGGAACCACCTTGCATAACCGACCATCAACAAGGATTCAAATCTTACTACTCCTCGAGCATAGGCATGGATTGGAGTAGAGATCAATCAACTACTTCTTTAGCTCATCGATGTCGATAAGGAGTTTACGTTTCAACCTTTTGTAGAGCCTCTTGAAGGTTATCAAGATGGTAACGGGCTTTATCCTTCAGGCTCTAAAGGTGCAATTATCTTAGTTGATAATCGTTATAAGGTAGATAAAAGTAAAGCTATGTTCATGCTTTGGTGCATCCCAGGGCCTATCATCTTTGCTTAACAAAGGAGATTTGAACGAGCGATTCTTGGAGCAAAGGGTGATGGTATACTTCTCTCATAGAGTGGCGTGCCAGTTTAGCTTTGATCAAGGAGTGCCACGTCTTCTCAACATTGCGTAGAGCTTCGATTCATTATGCTAGTCCATTACGCTAAGTGACTTCAAGTGCATCTATCCTTTGTGTGACAGCTATTCTTTCCTTCTATGAAACATAGTGGAGTTGCTTCTGCTGGTTAGCTGACACATTGTCGAATTGCATAGCCATCTTCCATGACTACACCTTCGAATCTGTTGATGATATATTGCCAGCACCACTTATATATCATAATGAGTTCTACCTTAGGATACCAAGGAACATATATCATAGGTTGAATGATAGTGTCCAAATAACTGAAGAGCCTGCATCGGACCAGGTGGAGCCTTTTGACAATGCACCTCTTCCAAAATCAAAGAATGACCATCCACCACCTCAAATAATGGATTCTAGGGTAGCAAAGCATATACTCATCGAGGAGGTAATAAGTCTTCTTGTGTACAACCTACTATTGTTACTCTTCTTTTATTATCTAATGTTTTGTTGATGTGCCATTTTCAGGTTGGCACAAGCTCTTTTCTGAGTTCGCATCGCTTTAGTGGTGCTGTTACACTCGTGATGATACCAGATGATGAGGATGATGGCTTGAACAAAATTGATTACGACTCAACTCCAAACCCTTATAACGATAATGGAAGTGATGTCGACAAGACTGAAGAGCTGATGAGCATATTGTTGATGATAGGATCATGAGTGCACCTGTTGTCAATGCACCTATTGAGCTCCTTCCTCCCTTAGTTGTTGGCGTATCTTGTCAAGATATGGCGGCAACTTCAAAGGACTATGTTGCATTAAAGGAGATGACTTCCTTTCATGGTTGTACCGTACCATCTCATTTGATAGCACCTTTTAAGAGTTTGAATGCCATGGATAGAGAATTTTGGACCAATTCTCTTATGTTGGGAACCGAGGTAGCTACTGCAATGGTGAAAATGATTGGTGAAGCCATGTTATTGATGGAGAGATGTTGGAACTCCTTATCAATGATAGAGTTGAAGCAACTTGTCAAATGTGTTGAGGGGGCTTGTATGTTACAGTTCAACGTCGACAGCTTATGGCTGTTGCTAGCAAGTCCAAAAGGTTGTTGAATTATAGAGATGCCAAGAGAGAGTATGACAAGTTGATGATGAAGCTGCAAGAGATTCGAGCAGAGATTGCGACAGTGAAGATTAAAATGGAGACTTCTTTTGGAGATGATGACTTAGAGTGTGTAGTAGGCTTAGATTGCAAGCCTTAGTTTAGATACGCTTGTTACTCGTTTTCCATTTTGAATGATTTTGTTAACACTCCTATTCACTTAAATGAAAAATTTTGAATTTGTTGCAATTACTGCTCATTTCTTTATATATGTACATATATATATGGGTGAATGTCAAAATTCGACTTAAGCCTATTAGTAGCGTGTGCAAGCGTTTCAGAAGCATTGCTTTCACTTAGCAGCAGCAATTCATAATAAAGGTTATATGATTCTTATGTCGTGCATCGGAGTATTATTCTCGCTTACAAGCAACAACATTATTACGACTTATAGTAGATCAATCGCACTTTGAGTAGCGATAGTAGCATGTTTTATAGGCTTGCCACCTTAGTAATAGAATTTAGTTGGTTAGAGAGTATTTCCCAGTACTTAACCATCAATCACATGTGTTTAAAGCATTCTTTTTATCAAATTAGATGTGAACTTATCTTATCATGCGCCTAGGAGACAATGCTTCCACTAGTCAGCATGTCATAGTCGTGTCGTCGCGCACTTAAGAGACTATACTCTTACTAAGTAGCAGCAACGTATATAATTAATGCTTTATGTGTTAACCATCTTTATGCGCTAAGGAGACGAATCTCTAACTTCGCAGCAATAAAAGGCTTTGATAATGTAAGCCATAACTTCATTCAAATGATAGTAATGAAAATACATATATTGCATTTACATATGAAACTTCTTAATACACTGGAAGTTAATGGGTGCTGTAATTTTGTCATTAGTTGGATTCAAAAGCTTGCAGTAGCCGCTATCATGAACTTCATGAATGACAAAGGGGCCTTCCCACTTTAGCGTGAACTTAGGTGCCAAAATACCTCGCCATACATACTCTGTTGCGCAAAGTACAATGTCAACTTGTTGAAATGAGCGCTTCCTAACCAAGCAGTCATATGCAGTACTGAGTCATTGTTGATAATTAGCGAGGTTGTGCTTGGCAATGTCTTGCCTTTCTTCTAATGCTTCTAAGTCCAACATACGTAGAGTATTCTGTTCTAGATTTGTGTTAATAGCTAATCATGCAGAGGGAACCAAGATCTCTATGGGCATCGACTGCCTCCGACCCATATACGAGAGAGAGTGGTATTGCTTGTGTGGGACTATGTTTGGATGTCCTATAGGCCCATAATGCTAGGGGAAGCTTGTCATGCCATTCTTTATGATTTTCATGCAACATACGACTGAGTACCTTCAAGAGCATCTTGTTGGTGGCTACTGGCTATCCATTTCCCTTGGGATGGTAAGGTGTAGACTTCATATGATCAATATTATAGGAGGTCAACAGTTGTCGGATGTGTGAGTTCACAAAAGGCATCCCTTATCCAAGAGAATGCACTTTGGGATTCCAAAGCGATAGATGATATGTTCTTTCATGAAAGTCGTTACCATTGGTCCAGTAGCTTTCTTCAATGGGATTGCCTCTACCCATTTGGTAAAGCACTCTATCCTTGCTAAAATCCAAATACACCCCTTCGATGGTGAATAGATCGGACCAATCAAATCAAATCCCCAAATGTGGAATGGTCATGGAGTAGTTAAGCTGTGAAGTGTAACAGCAGAAGTATGGATTGCATGGCCATGTTTTTTATAGGCAACACACTTCTTTGCAAAGTTGAAGGCGTTGATCTCCATTCGAAGCCAAGAATATCCTAGATCCAACAAATGATAATATAACTTCCTTCCTCCTTGATGCTCGCCACCATTTTCAGAGTGAGTTTCGGTCAGTATAGTGTCTTTTTTAGGATAAGCGATACACCTAAGAGGTTTTCCCATGAATGATACTTTATACAGCTCATCTTCATGTATGATGTATTTTCTTGCCTTGTGCTTGACTAGCCATGCATCCGTGCTATTTGTGGGTAGGGTGTTATTTTTCAAATAGTCAATATATGGACTTTGCCAGTCACCAACTCTTGCCATAAAGTTGCATTTACCCTGATTCGATAGCTCAAAACATTTCGGGTAGCTCATCTACAGTTGAGAAGCATCTTTGGACATGGTTGGCCAATAATACCTCGTGCGCTGAATGCGGTGATACAGGGGTGGTCCTTCCTCTCTACACCAGAGTATATGGTATTGATTCAACTTAAGACGAGTTTGCTTTACATAGATGCATCGTGTTAGGATACCATACACCCCTTTAAAGTAGAGGACATCATTGATGTGAGTAAAATTCTTTAAAGTTGGCACAAAAGCCGCATTGGGTTACGCTAGCTGCGTTTTGATAGGCATATACCAATCGTCTTGCGCTTCCTCTTCTTTTTCCACTAAGTTTAAAGTTATACAAGGGATATATTTCTTGATAGCCTGTATATTCAGGCTGTCTGCCTTAGTCTGCATGGGAACCTTAGAAGCCAGTGTTGCTAGTTCATCTCCATAACAATTACTCGACCATTTAGTGTGCTCATATCTTATGAAATTGAATTCCCCAACAAAAGCTTACATTGTAGCTCTGTAAGGCACCAGTGTTGACTCCTTGAAGGAAAACTCGCCATTTGCTTGCTTTATTATTAGATTTGAGTCACTGCGGATGCATAGGTGTGATGCTCTGGCATTTTGAGGAAAAATAACCGAGGAGGAGTGCTTCATACTCAGCCTCATTGTTAGTGTAATGAAAGTCTAACTTAAATGCCAAAGGTATCTCTTGACCTATTGGAGATGTCAAAACTACTCCAGCTCCCCATCCAATACCGCTAGAGGAGCCATCAAATTGTACTTGCCATTCTCCATCCGGTTCTACCATCATCAAGTCTTCATGAAATTCTACTAGGATCTAACTCATGGCATGAGTTTCAACTGTAGTGGGAAATTATGCTAAGAGATCAGCTAAGGCTTGAGACTTAATAGCCTTAGATGGTATGACAGTGATGTCAAATTCTGACAACAAAACCAGCCATTTAGCAATCCTTCCTGATAATGCCGGCCGCGATAGCAGATATTTGATGGGATTAAAGTTAGTGATAAGGTTAACTTTGTGTGCCAAAAAGTAGTGGCAGAGCTTTTGTATTGTTAATACCACCATGAGACAGTATTTCTCGCATGTTGGGTAATTGATCTCGCTTCCTTGAAGGGAGCGACTCAGGTAGTATACTGGATGCTCGATGCCATCAAGTTCTTGAGCCAGTAAGACGCCGATGGATCTATCTGTGGATGTTAGATAAAGGATCATTGGACGGCCTTTTATTCCCTTAATCTTTTACATTGCCTCCTCCTGAGGTTGCCCCCATCGACATGAAGTTCCCTTCTTCATGAGGTGTTGTAGGGGATATGAAATTTCTGCTAGCGCAGGTATGAATCGCCTGATATAAGAAACTTTCCCCAAGATTGTCTTCAATTCCTTTGGATTGGTTGGTGAAGGCATGGACCGTATGGCCTGTACCTTAGATAGATCAACATCAATCCCTTGACTATAAACAACGAATCCAAGGAATTTTTTGGATGAGACTCCAAACATGCACTTTAGTGGGTTCATACATAGCTTGTATAGTTGACATCTTTTAAATACCTTATGAAGGTGAATCAAATGATCAGGTGCCCTCCTAGACCTGATGAATATGTCATTAACATAATCTTCTATGAAATCGTGCATCATGTCATGAAAGAGTACGATCATTGCCCTTTGATAAGTGGTGCCCGCATTCTTAAGCCCAAAAAGCATGACAGTATAATAAAAGTTTCCTACTGGTGTTCTAAAAGCAGTGCGTTCAGCATCTCCAGCAGCCATATTGATTTGATTGAACCCACTAAAGCCATCCATGAACGAAAACATCTCATGACCAGCTGTGGCGTCTACCAGTGTATCTATGTTAGGAAGTGAGAAATCATCCTTTGGACATGCCTTGTTGAGATCACGAAAGTCGACACAAACACGGATCTATCCATTCTTCTTCCTTACTGGCACTATATTAGCCAGTCTTATAGGGTGTTCGATTGGCTTGATGAAGCCAGCTCGAAGTAGCTTTTCAATCTCCTCCTTTATTTGGAGTTCAACCTCTAGACGAAAGACACATGGCGTTTGCTTGATAGGCTTAGCCCCGGGTGCGATGTTCAATCTGTGCACCACTAGCGTTGGGTCTAGTCCAGGCATTTCATCATATGTCTATGCAAACACATCTCTATAATTCTTCAATAATTCTACTAAATTGACCTTGATCTCTGGCAAAAGGCTTTTACTAATGAAGATAAGTCGTGGGGCTTCTCTTGATCCTACTAGGTCTAACTCTTCAACCTCCTGTGCTTAAGGTTTCATATGATCTTGCAACTGTGGTGGGGTAGGTTGGTTTTCTTATATCATCATGGAATCTGAAGATGACATGAAAGCTTCTTCAAATCCTATAGACCGTCATAAGTAATATACCCTTTTCCCATTAGGTCTAATAAAACTTTCAACCTCTGTAACTTGCTTCTGCTTCTTCCTACCTCCATGGAAGCCACGTCTCCTCTTTTTGTTTTGTTTCCCCTGAGTCTCCTCTTAAGTAGTTAGTGGTATGCCAGAGGGTTTCACAATAGCTATCTCTCCTTCCCCAGCATATTCATCGAAAAAGCTAGCTTCAACGAAATATGACTTGTTGTACTCAAAAGGATTCTTTGTGGCAGGAATGAATATATCTTTCCATTTCCAATGACCCTTCATACACTGATGCAATGTCGAGGGTATAAGGTTATGATCATGCAGCCACTTCCTTCCAATAAGCAAGTGGTAGGACATAGGCACATCAATCACATGGAATCGTGTTGGGCTTTGGATTGGTCCAACCTTGAAATCAACATTAACGTATCCCATTGTGTTTGTAGTCTAGTCAGTGAAACTATTAACAACAATGGGTTGCTTCATGAGCCGCCTCATGTCTATATTCGCAGCCTTCAATGTAGACATTGTCATGATGTTTATAGAGGCACCACTGTCTATGAACGTCCTCTTGATATGATTTTCGTTGAGCGTGCTTTCAACGTATAATGGGGGGTTGTGGTTGGGATTCCTCACACACATGTTTGCTTCTGTAAATAGAATTGCATTCTCGTGTGTGTGTGCCATTCTTTGTACAGGTTGTGCTATACTATACTCCCCATATTGTCCTTCAGAAATTTAGGTGATTGTGGTTGCTGCCGCAAGCCATGCCTCTTCATCAAATCCTAAGAAGTCAAAAAACTTCCTGAAGTTGGCAATTTTCAATATGGCAGCAATCACTATAGAATATATGCCTTGATCATCATTTACTGGCATTTCCTTTCCTTCTCGTGCCTCGGTCTGTGGCACTTCTTCATCTTCATTCCTCAAATCATGGTTAACAGCACTTGATGTACCCCCTTTAAGCATTGTGTGCAAAGAGTGGGTTGTTGCATACATCATTACCTTCAATGACAAGTTCTCCATTGTTGACTCACTCATTTAATATCTTCTTGAGTGTCTTAACATTCATTAGGGGGATAACCCACGGTCCTGTGAAATCTATAGAACTTAGGATCACTCTTTCAGTTGCATTGGGAAGGCGATCAACCCTTGGGAGCTTGATGTTTCCATCTCTCAACCATTGGTCAAGTACAGCGTAAACCGTTCCTATATGACAAGGGAACGAGAGCGCTGGTGGAGCGGTCATTGGCTTATCATTCCTTAGCTTCTTAGTATCCTTGGAACCTTCTCCCTAGATTGAGTTAATATTTGTAGCTCTATTTCCAAACCTCCTACCTTCTCTGCATTTTATAGATACGAAGTTGTTAGTCCTTCGCGCATTCTCAACGAGCGTAGCAAAAGAACACAGATTGAGATTCTCGAGGTGGACGACGTATTCAGTTAACATCCCTTGGATGTAGATCTTCACTAGTTCTTTCTCATCACAAACATCTTGAATATCTAACGAACGTTCCTTGAAACGCTCGATGTAGTCTATAAGATCTTCCTTTCTCTTCTGTCATATTCTTCCCATATCAGTGATGGTAACCCACTCTTGAGTAGAGAAAAACTTCTCCAAGAACAGTTTACACATGGTCACCCATGAATCAATTAACCATGGGGGGAGATTGATATACTAGGTGTATGCTTTCTCGGTCAGAGACTTAGAGAATTCTTTTAGCTTCAATTCATCATCAAACCCATAGACTTCTAATATTTCAATTAATTTGAGCAAGTGTTCTTTAGTACAACCCTTCTTGCCATCGAACAACATAAATTTAGGACTAACATAATCCTTTGGGTAAGGTTTTGTAGCAATTTTTTGTGGTATGGAAGCTTCAAGTTTAGCACTTCCACAGAAGACTTAGCTTGAATCTCCTTCAAATAAATGTCCAAGTCTTCGTTTGTGATAAAGGATTCCCATGGCACAGATACCGATGGTACAACTGGTGCAGTTGGCATAGTTAGCATAGTTGGTGCAATAGGTAGAGTCAATGCAGTTGGTGCAACTGATGCCATCGGTGCAATTGGAGGAGTCAGTGCTTGAGGAAGATTAAAATTAGGTAAAGAAGCGGTCTCACTCAGGCTGGCACGAGAGTATATATGTGAGGACGATGACCCACTAAGTTGAGATCTTATATTATCTGCTTCAAAGGCTGATTGCTGCTTAACTACAACCTATGGTGATGGGGTTTACACATTCAATCCTTAAGGTGTATTTGCCTAAATGGTAGGAGTAGTAGTAGGCTAGGACAAGGAGAGGGCGCTTTGCTGTGCAATTGGGGTGGGACCTGGTAAGGTTGTAACTTGGAGTGGATCAGCATTAGCAGCCATCCCTAGTATGAGACGGGTGAGTGCATTCAAGAACTGGTTTAGAGCCTGGGTGTTATCCTGAATGGTTCATGTCATCTCTGCATTGCTTTCTTGTATATCACGTATGACTTGTGCATTGTCAACAATGATATCTTACATGTCGATACCAAGATTAGCGTTGACATTAGGGTTAACATCTTCCAATGCTGGTATGTCTGGATCAATTGTGTTAGGGTTAGCATTGCTACCGTCTTGATTTACGTTGTCGTCCGTGTTACTTGGCTTTCTTCTCAGAGGTGCCATCACAACTGATGTCAAAATCCTCAATTCCCCAGTGGAGTTGCCAAAATGTAGATGTAAGGTCCTTATTGATAGTAGTCACATACACATCGCATGGATCTTATGCCTGGCACATGACTTGGAGTACTATTAAGGAAATGACACTTGATGACGAGATGGCTTAGACAAAATGACAAAAGATAAGGAACAGACAGTCTCAATGGCTCAAATGCACAAGTGACAAATAAGGGAGCTTGAGTAGATCTCACGCGTCAACCTTGCAATTCTTGAGCTATTGAGATGGAAATCACTTGAATTGCCTTATTTGATCTTTCTAAATAGAACCTCCTTTAGAGACTATTGTTTGTTTTCTCTCTCCAGAATTTGCAAATGAGGAGGAATGGTTGAGTATTTATAGGCATTTGGTGTGGATGATGACTGTCAGATCACCTTAGTGATTGACGGATAAGATGGCGTAAGCTCAATTCATATTTATCCTAAATGAGCTCCTCATGGGCCAAGGCCAGTAGTCATCTCCTATATGCCTAAGCTTACATGAGAAAGGTTGGATGTGGTGGACTGAGCCAACAATCCTTGTTCCAAGCCCACCAAGCCAAATCTCCTCAATCTATCCCAATATAACTAAATCGGACTCATTAGGCCCTATCACCTAGCCCACGAGTCAAGCCTAAATAAATAAATAATATTTTTATTTTTATTTTTAAAGCTCTATTACAATCATCAACAAAAATATATATATCATGAGTTTAAAAATGAACAAGCTGATTTTAATCAATATTCACTAAATAATAAATATCAAATGAAATCTTATGAACATATAGTAAAATATTATTTAAAAAAAAAATGGTTTGGTTCGGTTTTATGAATTGGTTTGGTTTACCTTCCAAACCAAACCATAAATTTATGGATTGGTTCGGATTGAAAAATTTTTAAACCAAATCATTAAAAAAAACCATATTTTCAGTTTGGATTGCTTTAGTTACGGATTGGTTTGGTTCGGTTGGTTTTTTTGCCACCCCTAATATATAATATAGACATAGAAATTGAGTGTATTCTAAAAGACATAAGTGGGACAAAGAAAAAGAAAAGAAGAAAATATTGTTAGCAAAAGAAAGGTTTTATAATTATTCAAAGAAAGGGTTTGAAAAATATCTAAAGGACATAAAAGATAAGGAAAATATAGCTAGTTCAGAAGGAAAGTTATACTTACATGGAAAGAATTGAAAAAAGATTAGATGGTTAAATTTAAAAATTAAAGAACAAGAAAGGAAACAAGTAGGAAATTATAGTTTCTCTCATTTGTGTTATTTTAAGGATGTCAATCATAGTCTACATACAGATAATAGGCAACTGAATAGTATAGTTGTCACGCCCCAAAGGGTAACTTAAATGTTGTAGTCCGCCACATACGGTATTAAGACTTAAGAATGACTTTCCGAAGTCATGCGAAAGTTTTCAACACCATATGTAAGCCATCTATCACAACAATAGGAGACACCGGTAGGATGTATAGTTCAAGATAGTATATACAATATACAAGAATCTAAACAATCATCCAATTTATCATTAAGAGAATAAAATCCGTACATCATTTTAGGGGTTTTTCCTCTATAATTCTCCAAACAATCATAATATCAACTTAATCTTTCTCACAACAAAATAATACTAACACATAAGACATTGAAGGATAATTAACCTAAGATCTTCAAAAGATTTCCAAAAGCTCCTTAAATCATAATTCCACCCAAGTATATGTAGTCCTTGTTTATGAAAGATATTGGTCCTGTACAACAAAGGTTTATCGAAGTATAAACATAACTAGCTTAGTGAGAATATTCCTGAATCAACGTATTTGTATAAATAATTTTAAACAAGTTATTAAACAAGCATATGAATACATCAAACAAGTGATCAAGCAATACATATGATCTACTGGAAATCATATGTTTGAATGGATTTACCCCTCCATTTAGGGTCAGGTGTTCCAGGCTCTTTAAAACCCATCTTTAAATCCAAATCATGTAGTTTATTTCAGGCTCCTACTCGCCCATCATAACATGGTTCTTTCAGGCTCCTAATCGCCCATCTTGCAGATTTCTGGCTACTACACATCTGGCTATTAAACTCTTATCCCATTGAGAATAGCAGCTCATGCAATGAGACTAACTACGTAATATGCATGAATCAATTAATATAATTCATAGTATATGATTAGAGTAATTTAAAGGTGATCACGAAATTTACACACAATCCAACAGAATAATAGTAAAACATAAGTTCATTAACAACAATTCATGCCTCGGTATGCTTAATATTCTTTCAACCAATATTATATACATAATTCATTTTTCATCTTTTCCTACTTCTAGTGCCTCTAGCTACAAGCACAACCAAGTACGTAAAAGGTAGGAAATAAACTCATTTGGCCATGAGGATCTATCTTTCTTATGGATGAGTCGATCGGTAAATCCACTAATCAAAATAATCCTTCGGATATGAATACTCCTCCTCAGGATCACCTAATCAAGAAGAATACCCATAATGAGTATTTCTTATTGATTCTATGGTACTTATAAAATACTATGTCACAAGATTGTTAAAATTCGTATAGAGGGTAATTTCAATTTAAAATGGCCATAACTTGGTCATTTTAGCTCAGAATTATACTTATAATATATCGTTTTCTACCTACTCGAAAAGATCTATCCATTTCTAAGGTTATTTTTGTCATAAAAATCTATTTGGGTTGGAAAATACTATGGTACAGAATAGTTACGAATTTATAGTTTACAAAATATGATTTTTCCAAACTTTACTTCACTCAAAAATCCTTAAGCAAAATATATGGATATATATATAGTTGAAAAATCCTTTGAACATATATTTATACTCATATGTATGCATGATTTTGATAGTGTTGTCTCAATATTGTTATTTCATAAACAATTTGTCTTTGATGGTTTTTAAATGATAAAACTTTTGAGAATTTCTCCCTTTTGAATTGTTAGAAGGAAAACAAAAATATATTTTAGTTGTTTTGAGTTAATGTTTTCCTATTATAATTTCATTTTCTCATTTTTCAAAAGTAAATTTATTTTCAAAAATTTGGTTCTTTAAGTTATTTACTAACTCTATTTCTAGTGATTGAAAATAAGCTTTTTAAAAATATTCCTTAAGTTTTTGGTGTGGTCAAATATTTGAAGTTGTGTTAAATGTATGTTTCCCTCTTATTTTTATATCCTTTTTCTTCTTCAGAAAATAGGTGTACTTTTAAAACTTTACTTTCTTAGCAAGTTTTACTTTTCTAAGTTAGTTTCCAAAATAATGCGTTGATTTTATCTTGGTTTGAAAACTTATTTTATTCTTAATATTAGTCAAGTGATAGAATAATTCCTTTAGACAAGTTTATAAGAAAAGCTTTCTTAATAAAGAATTGTTAATATTAGAACTTAGTAAAATTTCATTTTAATTTTGAAAGAGAATAACAATATAAAATTCAAGTTTTGAAGATACTTTCATATTATTTGATTTTCAAAGTCTATGGTGAACCTATTTAAGTTTTATAAAAGGTATGGTTGAGTTAGAATCTTTCAATGCTAAAAATTCTTTCTTTATGAAGTATTAAGTTTCAATTTATGAAAAAAATGAGTTCCTTTTATTATTTTGAAGAAATCTACATTACAAATTCTTCTAGAATTTATGATTAGCTTATCCTTTGGAAAAAGTTTATTAAAAACAAGACTTAGATCTTTTGTTAGAAATTCATTTTGTTAAAAATCTAGTTTACGTTTCTTTATTTAAGAAAGCACCAATTTTTATTTTTATTTAAGACAACAACATTTTAATCATGCATGAATATGATTATGTAGCAATGTAAAAATAAAGATAAAACATAATAAGATAGAAATAAATACTTGTAAGTAAATAAACATAATAAAATAGCCAAGCATTGGGAACCTTAGCTTTATCAAGGTATCCCGATCATGTATTAGGAGCCTTAGCTTCATTAAGGCAACCCGGGACTAAGAATAAACTAGTGCCAAAAGAAAAGAAAGAAAAGAAAAGAAAAAAAGAAAATTATTTTGACTTGATATGGACAAGTCTAAAACTAGAAAGACTAGTCTTAATATATTGTATAAAACAAGTAAATAAATAAATTGCAAGACATGAAAATAAATAAATAACAAATGAGCTTATATGCTCTAAATAAATATATATACATAGTATACATAATACTATATAGGTTAGGTTGGAGAAAAAATAATAACAATATTAACAACAACATAATAACATAATGTAAAATAGAAACATGAACAAAAACAAAACATAAACATATTGTTGCTTCTTTAACTCATATGAGTCTAAGAAACATACACTAAGCTCATTGTATGAACATGATAAAGAGTATAGGTAGGATTTTTACCTAAAGTTTAATTGAAGGTTTGAAAAGAGATGAATGAGTAGTGTGTTTTTGTTATTTTTTTGGAGAGTAGAAAATTGGTAAGGAGTGTTTGAGAGAGATTTGTTGGAGAGAGGTTTTGAGAGAGTATTTTGGTAGAGTTTTGTTATGTAAAGTGGATGTGTGAAAGAATGAAGGAGGAAGGAGCATTTATAGAATTTTTGGAGTGAATTTTGGATGTAATAAAATAAATTAAAAAAGAAAAATAATTGAGGGAAAGAGAGAGAAAGTGGCATCGGTTTTTGCATGAAGAGGGAGAGAAATAATTTATTTTGTTTGTTTTGTAATAAAAGAAATAATGTGTAAAGTTTGATGTGAATAAAGTTGTATTGGAAATGTAAAAAGTAAGAAAATAGGTATCTAGGTAGTAAAAATAAGTGTAAGAAAAAGTAGAGATAGTGAAATAGTAATGAGTAGTAGGAATAGTACTATGAATAGTAGACTAGACATATAAAATACCGATAGTAATAAAAATACGTAAACGAGCTATATCTATCATTTTTAGTACCGAAAAATTCTAAAATTAATATTTTTGAAATCCTTGTTTAATTACGAGTCTTTTGGTGTTATTGGAATATTTTTAATATTCCGAGCTCTAGGACACGCTTTTCGAGAACTGATCTCGTTTGAGTCCGAAGGACACTCGAAATTCACGAATCTGATATTTTTATGTTACCCTATATTATTACGAACTATTTTAAGCCATTAACTTAATTTTTTTTTCTAAGTTTGAGAATGCGGTTGCCGGAGTTGAAATTGTTTGATTGTCTTGACTTTTGTTGACTTTTGAAACTCTGGTTTGACTAGGGTTATGGTTTAATCCAACTTTACCCTAGAAATTGAGGGGTTTAACTCATGGATCGGATAGGTGGATCTTTTCATGTTGGATTTTCGAATCGAATGATCATTGAACTTTTTATTTTTGTTTTTGAAGATTATCTTATGAAATCCCGTGATCGAAATTGTTTAAGGTTCGATTTCAACTTAGGTCAGACGTTAGGGTTTCGATTTGGTATTCCAAAACCATTATTGAAAAATTTGGGGGCTTACAATAGTAGATTTGATAACATCTTTTAGTACAATTGTTTGCAAAGATATAGATAACTTGCACAAAACAAATAGTCATTTAGGAGAATGGATAACAAAGAAAGACAAGCAAATAAAGGAAATATCAGAAAAAATAGATTACATAAAAGAAACACAAGGAGACATAGATAAGAAGCTAAGACATTTAGAACACCTAAAGATAATTATGCAAGCCAAAAGTTAGTCATAAAAGAAGTAAGAAATAAATAAATACATAATTTAGAAGAAACCAGTAAAAGAACATATGAAATGATAAAGGATGTCAAAAAGGCTTTTATGGGATGAGTGAATTTGAAGCAAAGATAAATTATTTGACTGCCATTGATGATACAAAAGGACTATATGATGATAGAGAAGGATTAAGATTTTAGAGTGGAGATGAAAATGTTAATAAAAATATCAACGGACTTATAAGGAAAAATAATACTATAATAGCTTCATTAATAAAATTACATATAGAAGTAGAGAATATCAAGTTAAATCTAAGCCAAGTTAGAACAACTATTTTAGGAAAAGACAAAATCAAAGTAGTAGATACCTCATACCAAAAGGAATTAGATCAAATAGTTAGTAAACTAGAGAACATCAAAGTAGAAAAGAAAGCAAGACCTGAAGCATACTTTCAAAAAGGAGAGTGGAAGACTTGGAGTAAGTAAAAGACACAAAATGAGTAGATTTAGAAATGAGCCAAATGAAAAGACTGAAATATTAAGAGAAGAAAATGGACAAGAAAGAAGAAATAATAGATGCAATAGAAAGGACAATGAAGAATTTTTAAATAAGATGAGTAGACCATTCTAAGGAGAATCTGACACTTTTCAATCATCTAGACCTAGTACAGGTTCCATAGAAAGTAGCTCTAGAGTAGGAATTTTAGATAATATAAATCTTCGAAAAAAGAAACAAGGAGATCATATGATACACCTAAAAGAAGTAGTAGATATTGAAAAGGATGTAGAAATATACTCCAATCATGCAATAAGCTTGTTAAATCCTAAAAGCTTGTATAACACAAAGTTAATAAGCTATAGTACAAGATTGTTCAAGTCAAACAGAGAAGAAAGGGTCTCTATGACAAAGAATCCTTTGAATATAAGGCTTGTAACAAAAGAATCATTGAGAAAATTAAAAGAATCTGGAAAGGCATAGGCTCTTTAAGACTAATAGTAATAGGAATAAAAGGACTAACCAAGGAAAAGAATAGAGGAAAGGTATTAGTACTTTTAATAGATAAATCATGAGGAGATATCAAAAGGTTGTATTTGCAACAATGAAAGTAGATGTAAGTTTTGGAAAAGGGTTGCTTTACTGTGCACCAAATTTTATGATATCTCACAATAATTTAGACAACATAGAAATTGGTCTACAATCTAAAGGGTATGAAGACCATGTACGAGAAACTTATTAATAGATGCAGATTTTATTTGTAAAACTACAAATAATAGTGAGATCTCCTATAATTTAAATATAAAAGGAATAATAGATGTAATGACTTCAAATTGAATAAACAAGATAGAACCAGTAGAAATAGATTATGCAGTATTATAAGGAAAAGAATGGAATTTAAGTAAAAATTTGAAAAAGAGATTACATTAAAAAAAAAAACAAGGAGACATAGATAAGAAGCTAAGACATTTAGAGTGTTAAGGAAACCTTAAAACAAGTAAAAGAGCTAAACAAATTTATGAAAAGAGAAGGATTTAAAAAAGAAAGGGATATCGAAGAAAGTAAAGTTAACAATGGAGAAGAGGAAGAAAGCCTTGAAACAATAAAATATTGGGAGAATAAGTTTTTAATACCATATGGAGAAGATACAACTCCATATGAATTATGGATGACAAAAAAAAAGGATTAATGAAAGAAAACTAAATAGCTATATTTGAAAGGATAGAAGAAGAGGGAAAGATTTACTAGTATACATAAGAAAAAGGATTAACTGAAAAAGAATTTGAAGAATTAGTGAATGAAATAATGGAAATAGAAGAAGAGAATGAAGAAGATAGAAAAAGTACTATCTCTCAAAATATCATGATGGATGCAGTAGAAGAAAGGACAAGATCTTGTGGATATCCACCTCCATCAGTAGTTACAGGAGTAGGACAAAATATGTAGGAAGGAATTCCAAGTAGAATACTATATACCAATTACACAGAAAAGGACAACCAAGGATATAGAAGACATAAAGGAAAAATATGCCTTTTGAAACATGGGATAGAAAGAATTTGATAGATGATGGAGGAATTCTTATTATTTGTGCTCATGACCCACAAAGATAAGGACCTTTAGTAGATAATTGGACTCAATTAGTTGTGAGAGCTTGGAGAGATTCACTATTGACAAATGAAGTAGATCAAATGTATATATATTTAGAATCCATTTTAGGTGAGACTACAAGAGCAATGTAGGAATCATATTAAAGGAATTTTCCCTAGCTTGTTGCATAGTATGAAGCATTGGGAGCTAATCCTCTTAATTTTTGTGCAAAAATAAAGGTTATACTAACAATAGAAGCACCTCAGATAGGAGAAATAAACCAACAAAAGGATGCAATGAAAAATTTAAAACAACTCCAAATAAGCAATGGTATTATATTAAAAGGTATATCCAATAATTTGTATATAATTATACTATAGCAAGGTGTTATTATGAAATGAACATAGAAGATAAGATATTTTTAAATCTATTAGGACCATTAGGATTAGAAATATACAATCAATGGAAAGATCACATTGAACCCTCATTAACTCTTGAATTAAATAATTTAGGAGCAAGGGTAAAAATTTTAATACATAAGCTGATAGAAAGTGCACAATGTTGCAAATCAATAAACAACTCAAAGGAGACAGTTATAACTTCTGTCAAACAGTCTATACACCTTAGGTCTATGGACAAAAGGAAGAAATACAAAGGAGAAGTGTTGGTATCTCTCAATTATAGATTTTGATGATAACAAAAAGAATGAAATAACAATTATTTTCAGTTGTGTTTGTCAGAAAATTTATCAAGAAGATTAGAATTATTTTCTGCAAAACTCAGAAGAATACTCAGAAGGTTAGGCAGAAGGAACATTGCTTATGAACAAGTTCATAAACCAAGGCAGAAGGTATATCGGAAGCAATATCAGAAGGTGCAGTATATCCAATTTTGAAGAAAATCTTGTTTTAATCGATCCTTTGAAGACCTAGCTCCAATGATTGGATATATTTGGGAAATATATTCAATCTATTCCACAAAAGTTGGTTCAATATCCACAGGGTTTTCAATTTACGAATTTAAATCTAATCATGATAATTCAAGTTTATTTTTAAGTTAAATTATGCATATCTTGTTCGAATTGTGTAAGGAAGTATACATAACATAAAGGAATTTTAAGACATATGCGAGGAATTAAAGCTTGTACAAGATCAGATTGGAATCGAAACATCTGATGAATGGTCCTGAAGAAGAAAAGCATGAATAGTACCAGACGTGTTCAACGGGGGAATGATTTGAATTTTCTGTTTGAGATCTTTATGCAAATTTGAAGATATCCCAACTTTATAGGAAGCTTATCAAGATGTTTGAATTTCAAAAGCAAGGCAGATCATGAAAATAAATTCAAAGGGATATTATCAACGAGAAAGAAGGAACAAAGCATCACGTCATCCTTATCTCTCGAAAAATCAGATTTGAAGATTATCTGATCTTGAGATAATCAAATTCGAACGTTGAAGGGAATAAGATATAACCAACAAGCTTCAAGGCAGATAGATACACGAGAACACAGAGAACAACATCTTGAGAAAAAGAAAGAGACTCAAAGAGCGAAATTTTTTATTATTTACTGTTCATCGTCTTCGTTGCAATATTGTCGAGGATTTTTACTATTTTCCTCAGATTTTGATTTACTTATTGCGTGAGTGATTATAAGTTGCAAGTAGGCTCAGTAGATTGATTGTTTGAGAGAATCAAGCTGAGTGAATTGTGAACTTCTTGTAACAATTTTCATTGATTGGATTAGTGGAACAAAACCGGTGTGGATTACTGGTGACCCTGGCTTGGAGCTGGAAGAGAGGATTGACGCTCAAGGCGGAACCTCTATATATCAAATTTGCAATCTCTTCTCTCATCTCTCTTTATTTTCGTGCAATTTTAATTTCATTTGTTGCATGAGTTCTTGAGTCAGAAAGTGAAGCAAAGAGTAGTGTAGTTATGGTTCTTGAGTCAGAGGGTTAGTCAGAGGGTATTTCAGAAGGTTCCAAGGAGAAAACATTTAGAACTCAAACTTATTTTCTGAGTGCTTGAGCATTGTGGTTTGATCTATTGTGTTGTCTTTAAGTGTTCATTCGTGATTTTCACATTTACAAGAAAGATCTAAAGCCATTTTATAGTATAATCAAGTGGTGTGGATTTTTGTTTGAAATTATTTTTAAACAAGTTTTGATAACCAATTCACCTCCCCTCTTGGTTATCTTTTCGGGACCAACAAGAAGAAAGGTAAAATATAAGCTAAGGAAAAAGTATTTTACAAAGTATAGTAAGGCAAAAACACCTTGTTTGAATCAACAAAGGCATGCAAGAAAGTACAATAAGAATCGCACCTATAAGAATAAGTTAGTATGCTTCACATGTAATAAAGAAGGACATTTATCAAAAGCTTGTCCAAAAAGGAGAAATATGAATATAATAGCTAGTATACTAGTTGAATGTATGAATGAAGATATATAAGTAATAGATGAAGATTTGAGTGATATAGAAACTATATATAGTATAGTTTTATAATTGATCCGAATGGAATATCAATAGAAGATTCTGACGACGAGGATGAATATGAAATAACTAATATGTTTTTGAGTTAAAAAAATCCTTATAAAGAATCAATCGGCATTAGCTATGAAAATGAAAGGTTAGATCTCCTAAATAAAACACTAGGAGATATTACAATTAATACAATGATGAACTCAAGAGAAGATGATGAAGAATGTAGGCATAATTAGATATAAGGAAGTGGTTCTAAAGACCATCCCTGTAATTATTGTCAAGGATACCCCATAACAAATTTAAGGTATTAATGTTAGGGCTGCAAAGCTCGGCTCAGCTCGAGCTTAATTATTAAACGAGCCAACCTCAAGCTTTGGTTCAGGCTAGCAAGCTAGCTCACAAACAAGCTCGTTTAGAATCTCATAATAGGCTACAAGCTAGGCTCGATAACAAGCCCGATAATAGGATAGTGAGCTCGATATAGATTTATAATGTTATTTTATATATTGTATATTTAATATTATATGTAATTTAGTATATTATACTAGATTATATTTTTAAATATTATAAAAGAATATATTCAATAAGATGTAAAATACATTCAAATATTGAGTGGTTGAAACTTCAAATTTGGTTTTAATGAAAGTTCTCAGCAACTAAAAAATTAAAAAAGAAGTAAAAAAAAAAAAACAAAATAATTTCAAAAGATAAAAGAGAAAAAAAAGGACAACATAATAGGTTAGATACTACTACTACTTGCCAAAGTCATAAATCATGGACTCACAACTCACTTTCACTAAAAAAACTATGTTACCATTCACTAAAAAGACCCTAGTTCCCAAATCAAATTGGTCTCACTAGTCAACAACTCACTATTCCATTAGTGTACAATCATCACTATCTAAGTTGTCACCGACTCCTCACTCGTCTAAGCATCCCCATCAAGCTGTTGGCCATTTTTATTTGTCCACTTGCTCCTTAACTCCTCATCAAGTTGCCAACTTTTAAATGTGAGGTTTAATTTTTTAGTGCTATACTTGGATTTTTAGTGGAGAAGATTTTGTGGGTTTTTCTTTTTTTTATACACCTTTGTATCACAATGGATAGTTAGTTTCTTTGTCTTTTTTCTTTTAATATATTTTCATGTCCTAGTCCTATTAGCCAACAATGTTCAGTGTAGGGTTATGGGTAGATCACATAAGGACTTATGCATTGTGAATTCAATTAAAAAGCATTGGAATTTTTAGCTTTTGTTGAAGTTACTGCTATATACTTAAAGAACTCCCATAATTATCTAATGGGTGTGCTTTACTTTCTAAGTTAATTGTGATATTAGATGCAAGTTTTGATCTTTGTCTTTTTGGTATGTGTAAAATTTAATTTTTAATGTCGTGCTTTCTAGTGTGTTGTCGATGGTATATGTTCTTATGTATGTTTATTGGTGTGGTTTTTATGCTAATGTGGGATGATGGTTTGGTTTTACAATGTGAACAAGTATGTAGAGTTTAATTTTGAATTTTTGTTTTCTAAATTTATCTGTGATGAAGAGGCACAGCTAGAATTGAACTAGGTAGTTTAGCTTGCCTCTATAATTGTGTGAGAAGGACCAAATTTCCTTGTTCTTCAATATAAGGATGATAATGATACTTAAGTGATGTTCTTCCTAAGTGTTGAATAATGACAATAAGAGCCAATACTACGAGAACTTGGAAACTTAGTATTACTTGATGAAACTTATGGCTTTAGAAATAAAATAAAGTGATACAACTATAGGAACCAACACAACATAGCTCAATGCCATTTTGAATTCACTTTCCAAATCTAGTTTGGAAATATAGATTGATAAGAGAAATTCATTACTAACATTATTATCATTTCATGATACCTATCATATTCGATTTTAGTTCTTTTATCAGCTTCTTCTTCGATTCTACTTGATTTGTATACAAATATGATAACTTAAGGAGAACGACAACTATAAGAGCCACCCATTTGCTTCGTGAAAATGCCATATGTTCTTTTATTCTAATAGATATAGGTTGAAGTTGAGTATCTTATAATCTTTGCCATTGTTTGAGTTTGAAATTACATATATTGGTAGTTAAAAGAAACAAAATCCAGCAATATTATTATAATTCATTAGTTGTTCAAACGATAATGTTTTTTTACCTATGTTTATACTTTCAAGTTGAATAATATATTACTATATTCATTTTGCTAGAAGATGTCAACGAATGCATGCGTATCTTTTGCAGCATCCAATGCTCACATTCTTCACCATTACATAATAAACCCTGACCCCGAGCATAAAGCAATATTCAACTATTGTGGGACACAATTTTCAATGATGTAAAATGGAAGGATATTCTTGACAAAAAACTTAGATTTTTGTTATAGGTAGAGTAGAGATAAATAATACTAAATCACATAGAGCCTAAGTGGCTCACTAGTGAAGATATGTAATTATAATTTTATTATGAAAAGTTCTATGCTATGTAAAGCTTTTTTAGGTTAAACTTAAGATATTTTTTTATTATAATGCTTTATTATATTATTTATAATCCATTTATTTTATGTGAATCTAACTCATTCATTCTTTTGTATAAATTTTTAGTGTATCGTCAAATTATTCTTTATCATCCTTTGAGATCTTCTCCTAAAATATGAGTGAAGCTGAAGTTGCTGACAACAATGGTAAACAGTCTAAAGAAAACAAAAAGATAAGAAAGAAGATGCAAATAACGAGGAGCATTTTCAAAAGAAAAAATGGAAGAAGACATCCAAAGTATGGCTAGAATTCCAAGAAATCCAGCTTCTAGATGGTACCTTGAAGGTCGAATGTGCTCATTGTAATACAAAGCTATCTACGAAGGATGGTACGACTACTCATTTCACTTGACACTTGAATAATTGCAATAGAAGAATGGTGAAGTTAAGTGAAATAGCCAACATTCCTATTATATATATGTGTGTGTGTGTGTGTGTGTGTGTGTGTGTTAATGAATTTTGCATGTTAGAATAAAAATTTAAAGTATATTATATAAGTTTGTGTTAATATAAATATATGCTAATGTTTATGTTAATGTAATTTGATATAGATATTAATATAATTTGTTAATGAGTTTTGATATTAGTGTCTATTATTATTTTAATGCATGTTAAATTTGAGTTTATAAAGCAAAACCAAAAACCAAACCCAAACCCAACATAATAGAAATTTGAGCCTTAAAACAAGCCTAAAAACAAGCCAAATAAAGCCCCAAGCCCATGCACTTTTCTTCCCTTAGCAGCTACCTCAAAAGTCAATAGATAAAGATAAATATCAACTCATTTTTCATTTAACTAACAAAGCAAAAACAAACCATAATTTGTGGGAAAATTCAAGCTTATTTCCCTAACCTTTTTAATCAATTTTCCTTGCTTAATTTACCAAGAATTCACTCCTACTCACCATCTACAAGTTCAAGGTAAGTTTGCATATCTTTTTGTGATGATTTATAGCCTTTTGTTTCAAGAAATTTCTGTTAAAAGTTAGTTCATGGTAGATTAAAAGTAATCTTTTTATGTTGAGATGTTGTTGAGTTGTTGAGAAAGCTTTTGAATGCTTAAAGCTATAGTAAATAAGTTGTTATAAGCTTTAAAGTTGTTTTGAGTTGAAGCGTTGGCGTTTGATGAGTTCTGATGAGTGTTGAAGTTGTTTTGTGTATGTTGAGTTAGTGAGTTTAGAGATGAAGGAGTTGATTGGTGTTGAATGATGTTGAGAGTTGTTTGATTTAGGAATGTGAAGTTCATGTGTGTTTTGAGTGGTTAAATGCATGTCGTATGGTGTATGAAGTTTGTATAGAGCTTAAAGTAAGGTTAAAGAAGTGAAAAGAGTGTAAAACTTGAGTTAAAAATAGGAGAAGTTCAAAAAATTCAAAACACCGTATTAAACGACCTGTAGGAAGAGGTGTTGCTCTTTCGGGTGAGATTCGTGAGCTTTCCCTAAGTCCAAACAGCCTTGCAAACAAACCTGTTTGGAGGGATGTTGTGCTCTCTAACCATTTTGAGTAAATTTCCTTGGTTGAAATAGCCTTACATACATGCCCGTTTGAAGGGGTGTTGCGCTCTCTGACCATTTTGAGTAAATTTCCTTAGTTTAAACAGCCTTGCATACAAGCCCATTTAGAGGGTTGTTTGTTTTAGTAATTTGTTTTGAAATTTATACAACCCTCCAAATGGTCCCATATGGGCATGAACAATACCGTACCCTTTTTTAAAAAATTATAATAATCATTTTTGTATGAAATAATTTTATTACTTTATATGTTTTTCTTTATTTGTTTCCTAGTTTGTGATTATTTGAAAAGCTTATATGAATCTATTTTAGGTATAAAAACTAAGTTATGTTATTATATGAGTTCATTTGAATTTAATGAATGTTTAGTACCTAGTAACTATTTGTGATGAATATTCAAATGAGAATTAGTGATTTTGATATAAAATGAATTTCTTACTATAGCTTCAAGTCCTCAGTTGATTGCATCTTCTGATCCTAAACATGACAAGTCAGGTATGCAGTAACATGGTTGATTGCTTGCCTAGGATAGGTACACCTTAACTTAACTTTAATATAAGATAAGTTAAGCTTTGTTTGAATGGGTTGTGTTTTACGTCATTGAATTTGGTTCGGGGAGCGGCACCCTGTAATGAGATTAACATGATAGTTTAGGCACTTAGACCACCCTGTCATTGGGATATGACTTTCATAAGTGGTAAAGCAAGTAGTCGATGGGGTTATTGGGATCAGTATAACGTTTGCTTATTCTTAAAATGAAATAATATGATTTAGTTCAATGCTTATGGGAACACTTGAGCTAGGTGATATTATGGATTAAGTTAAGTGAAGATGAGAAATGGCTAAGAACCCTAAATGAGACTATTTCTCTTTTATGGACATATCATCTAGGAGATATAAGTATCTGAGTTGCTTATATCAACCCTCTGAGCGTCAAGGTCATTGCTCTAGACCCTCAGATTCTCTATTGTTCTAGAGTTTGAATACTCCTATGTTGTTTGACTAATTAAAGATTATATAATAACTTGATGGTTATTGCATTTGTATGTAGTTTAAGCTTGTGTGCCATTTATATTGGTTTTCGTTACTTGTGTACTGGGCCTTTGGCTCATGCTTTATCTATTTCAGGGGTGGATGATGATGATGAGTTCTATACTAGCATAGGATATGGCACAAATTTCGAGGACTTTTTGGATAGTTTGGAGGATTAGAGACTAACCTTGGCCTTTGACAGATCTTTTTGTAATAGTATAAGATAGAGTTTTTAGGAAATATATGTAATGGTTATTAAAGCTTTTGTTTAACTTTTATATCTTTTGTAATTGGCTTCTTTATAGGCCTTTGTTTGAAATATCTCCTTGTAAATATGTGTGTAGTTAAGTTTTATAACTTTGGTGTAGTTTAGAGTTATTGTTATGATTTTCTATGAAGTTTCAAAGATAAGAAGTTTTAGAATTTGTTTTTATAAGAGATTTAGATAAACAATTGCTCAAACCTTTCTTTATAGACAACCTTACATATAATATTGTAGGTTATATGTGGTTGGGGAAGTAGATTTACCTGTTTTAACCATAGTAGGTGGTTTGGGTTCTTACATTAAGAGGCCAAAAACACCTTACATTCCAACCACTGAAGGAAATGATGCCTCTTCTTTAGTGAACTTCAAATATGATTAAGCGAAAATGAGGGAATTTGTTCTAGTACACGAGCATCCATTCAAATATAGTGGAGCAAGAAGCATTCAATATGATGATGAGTACTGCCTTGCCTCAATTTACAAAGATTTCTTTCACAATGGTTAAGAACGATTGTCGTGCAATGAAAGAGAGAGGAAGAAGTTGAAGGAAACATTAAAGGAAGTGAACAAAATTATCTTAAGTACGGATTTATGGAAATCGAGACAAACCATTTCTTACATGGTACTTACTAGTCACTTTGTGGATGAAAGTTGGAGCTTATAGAAAAGGGTGCTTAACTTTGTTCATTTGCCTCATCTACATTATGGGTATGATAATGCTACGTCCATTTTTCAATGTTCAAATAATTGGGGTATTGAAGACAAGGTGTATTCTATAGCTGCTGATACTGCAATGAATAATGATGTTGCGATTAAGACATTGACTCAAAGTTTTGAAATAAATAACAAATTGCTTCTTGGAGGCAAGTTGTTACATGTTCGCTATTGTGCACAAATATTGAATCTCTATGTCCAAGATGGTTTGCAAAAGATTAAATATATTATTGAAGATGCTCGTGAAACTATCAAATATGTTAATAAGCCAGATTGAAAACTTTTGCTTAGATCGCAAAATAGTTACGTATGAATGAACGAAAGCTTATACTTGATTACCTAACATATTGAAATTCAACTTGTGATATGTTAGTGACTGCAATAAAACTGATGAAGGATTCACTTAGTACCCGAGGTGATGGATATGTTTGGTACCCAAGGTGAAGCAACCACTACTGCATGGAGTGCAGCTAATAGCTCGTAAATGAGCTTAAGCCTACTTAAGGCGATTTAGTCATATATTCCCTTAAGGTTGACGTAAGTATGAGTTTGAGCTTCTTTGCCAAGTTAGTATCCGGGGTGTTGCTTTGTTAGACCCTTCTTAAACTGGTAGAATTGATAGTTTTATAGACCTTTCTTAGGCCCTTTGAACCATGTGGAAATGGTAGTGAACCAAGTGGCTTGCACTTATATTCAATTTTAGCGATTTAGTACCTACAGTTTCAATTTAGTGTTTTTGTTAATGAAAAAGTTAACTCTATTCTGAAAAAGTGTAATACACTTTTTTGCATTTTAGTGCTTGTACTTTAGTTTTATTTGTATTTTGATGTCAACACTTCAATTTTGATGCACTTTAGTATCTATTCACGAATTAATTTATTAAAAATTGATCTTTTACTTTTCTTAAGTGATATATTGTTTTAAAATTTAAAAGAAAGTTATGTATTAATTGATTGAAAATTAATATTAGATTTTTAATTAATATATTATTTTTAGAAATAAAAAGAAAATTACTTATATAAGATAAGATTTATCATAAATATTTTTGCAAGTATTGTTCTATTTTTATAAAATTTTATATCACTAGAGAACTCTCAACTTCACTTTTATTTGAAAGGATAAATATTAAATTTGATACTTAAACTTTATATAAAAATTCAATTTAGTGTTTAAACTTTCAAGTAATTAATTTAATACTTAAATAAAATTTTTTGTATCTATTTTTACCACCTTTTTAATATTGTTTGCCCTATTTGTAGTCATAGAATAGGCAAAATATCTTTGAATTTTTACTAATACATCTAACACTATTTAATACTAATAGGCATGTCTTCTAGGATAGGAAATAAATTAATCATTGTTAGTGAGAGTCATGAAATCTATGATTGGGTATTAAACCGATTGCTTCAAAGTTTAGGCACTCAATTAAACTTTTGAGTAAAGTTAATATATTAAATTTTACATTTTCTATATTTAAAAATAAGATATATTACTATGTGTTCCAAGATAATATAGATCAAGTAAAATTTGAAAATGATTATAATTTGTAATTCATGCGTCATTTTCTTGATAACATAAATTTTGAAACTTGTTGAATAATATACCTGTATATATTATAATATTTCTTTAGATTTTTTTTTTTTTTTTGTATTGTTTTTTAAAAGCCCTTATGAAATTGTTCAAAAAGGGGTTAATGACCCATTTGGTACCCGAACTTTTCAAAAAAGAGCAATTTACTACCCAGACTTTAAATAGATCAATTTAATACCTACTCTAACTTTTTGAAGACATGTATCATACCAGACATTAACACCGTTTACTCCATCAACAACATGGCAAGAGAATCCACTCAATGACTGACACATGTCATTTAACAAGTTAAAAAGAAAAAAACCAAAACAACTAATCTAACCACAATTTACTCAACCCAAACGAATCAAACATAACAAAACCCTAATTTTTTTACCAAACATAGACTTGAAAATACTCTTTTCAAACACACAGAAAACCCTAACCCCTAAATCAAATCCATCAAGATTAACTTCCATTACCTGTCCATAATCAATGTTGCAGTGTTTATAGTTTCCCTTTTGCGAGTGTTATGTCAAAGTCCACTTACTCTATTCGGTCCACGAATCGTGTAGGGAGCACTGGAAAGGGTTGTGTCCTTTGCAAATGCGGATATGAGGCGAGACTATAGGTAGTGAGGATGGAAACAAATCATGGTCGCTTGTTCTATGGATGCTTGAAGTACAACACGGTCAGTCAAATGATATATTGGATTAACAATCATGGACTATCATGTTAATGACATTGTAATAGTGATTGGTACGATGATTTTACAGGATGAAGGATGCAATTATTTTCAATGGAGTCATAATTATGATGATGATGATGATGATTGTGGAATTTGTATTCTTGTGCTTGAGATGAGGAAAAAAGAGAGATTGCTACTTACGTTGCTAGAGGAGGCTCGAAATGATAGGGATAGGTTGGCTGAGGAGAATTCCATGATGAGACGACTTGTGTTAGGCAAGGATCCTGAAGCAATTGCTTGAGATGAATAGGCTACGAAGGGTGACTGAAGTGTACAAGTATCTGCTAATTTTGTCATGGTATGGGATCCTAGTATTGTGGTTGTTTTATAGGATATGAAATGTTAGTTCTAAAGGTGTAGGATGTCCTTTTTTTTGTCTCCATTTGCTGTAGGAGATTGTTAGTATGTAATGTTATTGTACATGTTGGTATTATTTGTTATTGTAGTTGTTTTATGTCAACATTAAGGTGATTTTAAATTAGTGTTTTTAGATTAGTGTTTTGAAAGTGATGAATGTACTTTTTGTTCAAGTTAAGTAATGAAGCAATGTTAATTGTGCAAGATTACATAGCATCTCATGTTTGTCATCCATTTTCTGTGGGATTTGGATTTGGGCAAATATTAATTATGTAACAATTTAGACAGAATGTTATTGCGGATTACCTTCAAAACTAGATGAACTACAACAAAAAAATTAGCATGGGTGCTGGATAAACTTTAGATTAAGAAACTACACCTCTTCCACTATGGGAAGATGACTTGGTAAGGTGAAGGAGTTATGCAGAAGAGAAGAACCAATAGAAAGACTTCAACAAGGAACAAGAAATAGAAAGAGTATCAAATGTAACACATATGACTAATAACTTAATTAATACAAAAACTAACTCTGCATTAGCCATGTAATTACATTTTCGAAAAGAAATGATGCATTATAAATTTATGGACATAAAATTTTCATTACTTGTCTGAAGCTGTTGAGTGAGTGTGCTAATCTTGGCACTTAATATATCTCAACTGATGAATGAAGCAGCATATGAGTTGACCTTTTCTTATAAGTTCCAAAACAAAAATCAGAAGATCACTTCGGCTCTTACTCCTTCCAGATTAAATAACTTATAAACATAACCTTAAATACGATGCATTATTTAAAAGACTACGCATATTAAATACGATGCATTACATATTTCTTAGCAATAATTTCTTTCTTGTAAATCTTGCAAGAGAACTGCTATGGCCAAACAAAGAACTTACATTTATTGTTAATTTAGTATAAAGATTCCATAACAGAAAATATGATGATAAGTCTTATAGCATTACCAACCTCAGAAATTACAGTATCCATCATATTACATGACAATATTCCATAATGCCTTACTAAAGTAATAGCAAGTCTTTATGCTTGCAGATGCATAGTATTAGCATTTCTTAAACACAACACAAAACAGTAAGTCACATACACATGTATAATAATCCTATCCTTCTCCTCCAGCAAAAAACAAAAGACACTAACATCCACACAACATCAAGGCTTATTTAAGTGGTTCTCTTGTGTCATGACCTTACTTATCCATTCATTGTTGCTATCTTCATTCAAGCTTATAAATATGGGTTCTGTTGACCTCTTCTGACAGAAGTTTAGTATCATTTGGTGCTCACTCCTACGCTTTGGGACTAGTTTAGCCTTGGCTTTTGTTGCTTGAGCATGCTTAACTACCTGCACTTGTTCCATGTCAGATTGTAATTTTGCCTACCTTCGATGCATCTCAGCACTAAACCACTCACCATGTCGGTGTGTCAGACATGGTTTCTTCTTCCTCATGCCTCTAGGTGCATGTTCTACATTTGAGCATTCCTGTGTTGCATTGTTTGCTTCCTTATCAGTATTATTTATTTGTGGAACTATTGAAGCTTGAGGTTCCACTTAAACATGGGGGTGGCTGCATAGGCTTCGAGTTAGTCATATTAAATCATGCACCTTTTTTACTTGGAATCCTTGGGGATATCCATGTGAACCTGGATGCACTGGCATCAACTACTAAAGGAACTTCATCCTTCTGCGTCTTCTACTGGTTCAATCAATATGGGTGATTGTGTGAAAAACAGTAATTAACATAGAACATGTTAAAAACATTATTGGTAGTTCATACCTTAAGAGAATGATTGCTTGGATTGGATCGATTACCACGCCTTATGTGAGACCTTATAGGGGGTAGGTGGATACTACTTGTTGATTCACCTCAACTACTTCATTCAGCTCACATTCTACCGTGACACTGTTAGTTGGATTGTTGCTTCCACTTTAAGTCGTTTTATTGCTAAAAACAGAAACCATGCCAAAAACACAAAATGTGAGTCATGTAATTTCCAACATATATGGGACAAACAATATTACAACTTATCTTACTAGCACTCTTCGTTGGACAACCCCTTACATTGTGTTCCTTCGACCACAAAGCTTACATGACATTACCCTAGATGGCTTCTTGTATCTATTGCTCCTTCCCCCTCCTCTCTATTCCTATTTGTCTTTGGTCTTCCAGGTTGTTTTCTAAGGATTAGGGCATGCATTTTCTCCTTGTTTTTTTCTTCCCAGAACTTAGCACTTGGAAGTGGAGATGCAACATGCTTGTATGTCTTCTTGTATCTCTCCACCATGTACCATGTGGACACATAATCCTCCACATTCCAACCAAGGTACAATATGCAGGCGCAAGAATGAGCACAAGGTACTCCAGCTAATCCCCATAATTACAACTACATGTCCTATTCTCCATATCTATAGCATAAGAATCTAGAATCTGAAGCACTTCAAACTCCAACTTGCCATTAGGAATAGGGTGAATCCACTTGCATTCTTCTTTATGTCAATCCTTCCACATATGCATGGAGTGAACCACTGACTCCATTTTTCACTCTCTTGAGCTTTTCAGCAAAATGGTTCATCACTTGCTTCTTTATACACTCCATCATAGAAATGATAGACATGTGCCTTGTTTCAAGAATCGTGGCATTAAAACACTCCGACATGTTATTGTCTACAATGTCACATTTTGTCTTATGCTAAAAAATGCCCTACACCAATGCTTTGGGTTCTTTCGCATCATGTCCTCCGCAGCAGTTAGTTTCAAGCTTTTCATTTCCTCCATCCATTTATTCAGCTCTCTAGTAGTTGTAGCTTTACATGCACTCCAAAAAAGTCTTTGTAGATTAGACCCCTTGTGCTTCTTTCACCAAAAAGTGCCTGCACAGAACCAATGTTCAATGAGTGAGTGGATACTTTGATGTAATTGCACTCTCCAGCCCCTGCATCAAGTATCATGAAACCAAAGTTAGATTGTAATCAATACAGGAGACTAAATAACATTAAACCACAACATAGTGCATTACTCTACCTTTTGCATGTCACTAATTAGAGTGAAACTAGTGGATTCACTCAATCCGACCAGAGGATCTAACTCACTCAAAAATCAAGTCCAACTGTCCAAATTCTCCCCTTCCACATATGCCCATGCCACTGGATACATCTGGTCATTCACGTTACGTGCCACTGCACTAAGCAATTCTCTCTTCAACTCACCTTTCAAGAAGCATCCGTCCAACTCAATGATTGGCCTACATCCTTCTAGGAATCCTAACCTACATGCGTCTAAACATACAAATATCCATTTGAAATATAGTGGGTGAGAGGGGCTCAGGTGGTCAGCAGTGATATCAACCATATTATTATGGCCTTTAGATGCATTCCTTAAAGCATGACCACAATCCCACAACATGTCTACCTCCATTTTAAACTAACCATTAACCCATTGGAGAGAGAACATGTCTTCGCCCGACGACACTAAACATAAGACACATCCATAAGTAACTCCTTCTTAGCCAATCGCTTCATGTCAATAGCCATCATCTTTGGCATAACATAGATCCTAGATAAGAAATGTTTACCAAGAACCTTATAGGTGACTCTGCTATTTGCAAATGTTAGCCTACAATATTGGCCATGCATATCCTTGGAAGTTTTCACTATAAATTCGTAGACTTGGTATCGACTGATGCAAATATTGAGAAGCCACATCCGTCAGTTTTGCACTTATATTGAACTCGACGCTTATCATTGAGAGTCATTGTAAGTTCACGCCTATTAGAGATTGAGTATTTAGTCATTGCTTCTTTGAACGATTTCCTATTTTTAAAAACCATCCTTACACATACGTGGGGACTCTCACTGTTTAGGTCAAAGTGGTCTTGAGTTCTTTGCCTACGACTGGGTTGGACTACCTCACCATCATCTTCACTTGAAGTAGTGAAAAAGCTTCCTTCATCATTGAAGAAAGGATTTTCCTCATCACAATTTGTGGATCTATGACTTCCCTCTTCCCTCACATAAGAAGTGTTCCTCCGACGTATCTCCGGCATAAAATCATTAAATACACTATCCACATCTATAGTGAAGCATTCTACTCCATATGGCCCATTACAAGCAAAGAATGCCTTCTTCTTTGACTGTGCAGCATATCATCATCATCATCATCAGATAAACAATCAATCTCCACAACTTCTTCTTCTTCTTCAATCCCATATTCAACCTCGCCTACATAGGGATGCTCTACACCTTTGCGCCTGACCTCTCCATCAACATGCTTCACATGCACATGATCGCTACCATGGGCACTAAGAATTGCAGCTATAGCATTGTATGGCGCATTCTCTCCTATAACGAGTAGGAGCAACCCATCCACAACAGTTTTACCTGGGATAAGAAAGGATAGCTTTTGTACATTCACAAAGCCAAAATAACCTAAGAAAGACATTAGAGACACTTCATTTGTAGACTGCAACTCAATTGTCCATGCAATTTGCTCCCCACCAACATATTTCATTCCTACTCCTTCATCGTGAAACCTTCCACCCACATGCATCATCAGATTCACCCTGCAATTTAGAAGAACATAAAAAACTCACATCAGACTACACAATTGCCGCCCAATGTACATAGCTACCACCCAATTAGACATTATCATAGCCCTTGAAGACCCCACATTAGACATTATCATATAAAGCACTCACTAAAGACTACACAGTCGCCACCCAATTAGAAAATGCTGCCACCCAGTTAGAAATTATCATAAGCCCTTGAAGACCTACATTAGACATTATCATATCAAACATTCAGTAAAGACTACATATAAAACACCCAATTAGAAAATAAAAAACCTACATTAGACATTATCACAAGCCCTTGAAGACCCATTATGATAATAACATATGCAGACCAACTAACCACATATAAAACTCTGATCAAATACATAGTTGCCACCTAATGTACATTATAAACACTTAATAAATACTACACAACACAATACTATTGTCTAAGCAAAATAAGACATCAACATAGCAAATCAAAATTTTGTTTCCAGTATAAAAAACACATAATATGAATGTCCTTAGAAGACAACAACACGTCATAAAGGAAAAAACAAAAACAATAGCGAGGTTCATCACAATATGCAGTAAAAAGACCCACGCATAATATGATAACAATAAAGGTGTTACCTTCCATTACGAGTAAGGCCACACGAGCCCATTGCTGCACTTTTCCAACAATACTGTCCCCACTAGTGCCACAATGAGATTCCCCTCAGCAAAGTGACAACAAGAAGATGGTGGTCCTTAGTAGTGGAACACTTCACGGATTTATTTTGGACTTATTCATCATAGGGTTTAAATGTGGACATTAGAGTTTGGTGAAATAGATATGTTAGGGTTTCCTGTGTGTTTGAAAAGAGTATTTTCAAGTCTATGTTTGGTAAAAAAAATTAGCGTTTTGTTATGTTTGATTCGTTTAGGCAAAGTAAACTATGGTTAGATTAGTTGTTTTGGTTTTTTTCTTTTTTAACTTGTTAAATGACACATGTCAATCATTGAGTGGATGCTCTTGCTAAATTGTTGACGGAGGGAACGGTGTTAATGTCGGGTATGATACATGTCTTCAAAAAGTTAGAGTAGGTATTAAATTGATTTATGTAAAGTCTGGATAGTAAATTGCTCTTTTTTGAAAAGTTCAGGTACCAAATGGGTCATTAACCCTTCAAAAATCCTCTCATCAATTTTGGGATTGATACCTAAAAAATTTTGAATTGGTCAATTTAGTACCTCAAAGTACTTAATGAAAATACCATTGATGTGCACGAAAAGTTTTTTTAGGTACCAAATTAATCAATTTCAAAGTATAGGTACTAAATTTATCAAATTAAAAGTTCATGTAACTAATTCTACATATGGTCAAAGTTCAAGTACCAATTGTGACATTAGCCCTTTGAATTAATACCTAACTTTCTTTTAAATTTTAAAAATAATATATCACTTAAGAAAAGTAAAATATCGATTTTCAATAAATTAATAGTCAATAAACACTAAAGTTCATTAAAATTAAAATATAGACATCAAAGCACAAATAAAACTAAAGTATTGATACTAAAATGTAAAAAAGTGTAACAGTGTAAACTTTTTCGTTAACAAAGACACTAAATTGAAACTATATGCACTAAATTACTAAAATTATAAAGTTTAGATATTGAATTATCAAAAATAAAAAATGTAGGCACTTTTTGTACATCTATTCCTATTGTTCAAAGACATCATAACATAAAAGAAGATTGCACCCAAGTGCTCATTTCATGTGATTACCTACAACAGATATGGAAGAACTTGAAACCATAGAAGTGGCCAAGGATAACATTGGGGAAGACTTGTGTAACTTTCCACAATTTTCAATGGAGAAGCTATGCATAGTATTGCAGTTTGCTAAGTCTGGCATTTTCTCCAAAGACTCGCAATCTCTAATACTGAATTCGTTCAACGATTCCAATCTTCCAGGAATCACAACCAAATTAGGACAAAACCACACTTTTAAATCCTTTAGCTTCTTCAAATTCGACAAATCCGGTAGCCTTCGGAGTTTTCCACAGTGATATATCCCCAGATACAGTAAATCCTCTAATATCTCAAGACCATCGATCTCAGAAAAATCACAACCATCAATGTGTAGCTTTTGCAATAATTCGCAACCACAAAGACCCTCAAGTTTTCTCATAGGTGTATATTTGATCACCAAGCGACGTAATTTTTTCAAATATGAGAGGTCCAAGGATGTTCCGAACGATCTGCAGCGGTTCATTTCCAAACTTCCTAAGCCAGGTGGTAGCTTTGGAATGCTCTGCAATTTGCTACAATTGAAAAGCTTCAGTTTTGTAAGTTGAGATAGTACACCCACACCCAAATTCAATGTGGTTGTGTGTGCAAGGCTCAATGATAATGTGTTCAGATTGGTTAATCTCCCAATCCACCATGTAGAACTTCCTGATTCAAAATGATCAAGTGCCCCACTAGACAACCAAAGCTTCAGATTCTTTAAAGTAGTTAGGCCAGAAAGATCAGGAATTCTCAGTATTTTTGCATGTGAAACTTTAAGCGAAATCAAAGATTGGTTTAGCTTCGGTAGATTCTGTAAATCGAAACAACACTTGGCGTGAAAAGTAAGCAGATTTTCCATCATTCCAATAACTCTGGGCAATTTCTAATGGGAGTCCCGCTTACACTCAACCCTTCAAATTCTTCAAGTTGCCGATTGTTTGAGGAAGCTTAACAATTCCAGAGAATGACAAATTGAGTTCTTCCAGTGATCCTAAATCTCCAATTGATTCTGGAAGTGTCCTTATTCCTTTGCAATATGTCAAAGACAAATTGACAAGATTCACCAGGTTTCCGATTGAGTCGGGGATCACAGTTATGTTTGTGTTATCCAATGAAAGCTTGGAGATAGGAGTTGTGTATTCCAATGGAATGAACTTGTTCAGCCGAAAACAGTAACGAGCACTAAGAACTCTGAGACTTTTCAAATCAGGCCAGTTAGGAATTTCTAATATGGAGGTATAATCAATGATAACTTCCTCTAAGGATTCCATGCAATTTAGTTTATCTGGTAACCTGCGAAGACGTTTACAATGTTTCAAGTTAATGAACACCAAGTGTTTTAACATACTGATGGACCTATCAATTTCAACCAGTCGCGAACACTTTTCAAGAATCAGTTGCTCCAATAATGGATGAGAGGAAAAATCAGGAGTCCTGATCAATCGTTTACATCCCGTCAAATTTAAAACCTTCAAGCTTTTAGCCATCTATAAACAGAAAAATATGTATGATAAGTAGATTTATTAACTATTTAGATATGAGAAATTAAAACAAAGTGATGTTTAGTATAGAGAATCATGCATCTTGATATAGCCCCATCCACTCCAGCTTATTTTGATTTTACTCCATGATAGATCCAAAATTGCCAAGTTCTTAAGAGAAAAGTTTCTTGTTTCATACATTTGAGGAAAATGATGCCACGAAAGCCATCTCAGTTTTGAAAAAATGATTGAATTTTGGGGGACAGAATCATTTGAGGCCACCATTGATGGCCAGTTATCACAAGGATACCTTCGATCCAAGGAACGCTCAACTTTAGAGACTCTTGTGTTATTCACATGAAGAAGCCCCAAATTTGGTAGCTTAGCAAATTCTTCATTAGTGAAACAGTACCGTGATTGCCTCAAATCAAGGTAAATTCCTTGAACATTTTTATCTCCCTACAAAATTAAATGTAGCCATAAATCAAGTACATATGATTTTCCAAATTAAAAAAAAAAAGTATGTTAGCCCAAATATTTTGCAAGAACCTAAAATTTCGTCTGATTGAAAAACTAATAACCAATATAACAAGAACATAGGGAAAGTAGAAAAACTGATCAATAATAAGAAGTTTACCATGTTTCTAGTAAACAAATTTGTTGCTTCCACTTTATTCCATAACCTACTTCGTTTTTCAAGTTCTATATGCTCCTGTCGGACAATTTCTCTACCAACATCCCTCAATTGGTCATGCATCCATAATAAATGATCCTTTTGTATCTTTATCAATGACATTTGTTGAAGAGCTTCGATTGCTTCTTCTGGGAAATATTCAGATTCATTCCAATAGTGAATCACAATTCTCTTATCCAGCCCAATGAAAAAGCAAGCTATATCAAGAAATATTTGCTTTTGTTGCGCATCTAATGCCTCAAAGCTAATTCTCAACTTCCTTCCAACTTCTTCATGAGGAATTTTTTCCAATTTCTTCAATGTGATATCCCATGCTTTCTTACTCTTACCACATAATAAAGAGCCAAAAACCTCAAGAGCTAGAGGAAGCCCTCCAGTTTTCTCTACCATTTTTTGAGAAATGATAGAATATTCCTTTGGTGGTTTGCTATATCGAAAAGCATGTTTGCTAAAAAGTTGAAGTGCTTGATAAGGATCCAAACAAGTCAGTTCGTAAGACCAATCAACTTTGAATGAATCTAAGATATCCTTATTTCTAGTGGTTATAATGATTCTACTACCACAACCAAACCACCTGCGTCTTCCGATAAGACCCTTTAATTGGAAAGTTTTGTCAACATCATCCAAAAGAATAAGAACTTTCTTGTTTGCAAACCGTTTGCTGATGATGCCGATTACTTCATCATCATAAGTAACATTTGTTGATTCTTTGCCAAGAACATCACATATCAACTTCTTTTGTAGATACACCATACCTTTTAGTTGTGAAGTTTCCTTAATGCCAGCAAGAAAACTATAGCGTTCAAAACGAGGCAGAGATGATTATAGATGACTTTGGCAAGAGTTGTTTTTCCTATACCACCCATCCCATAAATACCAACAATCTGTACATCACAAATTTCTGTGTTTATCATGCTTAAGATTTTGTCGACATGGTGCTCCACACCAACTAAACGACGGGTTACAACTAAGTAAGTTTTCTTCAACTCAAGCAATACCACTTTGGTGACTTCTTTTACCAATTTTCCTTCTTGTCTAAAAGTCAATAATGGAAAGTTAAATACAAAATTAGATCTATCATCAATAGATATTAAACTTTGCAAAATAATGTAGAGACACTTTATCAAATAGGCTTGGAAAAAAAGAGAAAAAAACGATAAATTACAATCACCCTCTAGATTATTAAAATTATATTAAACTCTCTATATATTTAAAATATTATACTTGCATTAATTAAAAATATTGACATTAGAAAAGAATTTGTCCAATGTATTACCAAATTAGTATTTTATATAAATATATACTAGTATATTATTTGTTTAAACCAATTCAATATCTTGATTTAAGGGTTTTATTAACTTGGTTAATATTTCATCAATCAGTACGAGGGTTAAATTGGGTAATGGATCAATTTTAGCAAATTATTGTAATTATATACTAATATAAGAGATTAATTCATTATTGTAATGGATGAAGAATTTTCTAAAGTTAACATTTTTAGACAATGTATAATATATATGACAAGTGTATTGCTTTTAAAAAAATCGACAATAATCGACAAATACATGTGTGTTGCTTACCTATTTTTATTGGTTTGAATATCCCAACCCTTCAAATTTCCAACCTCTCTTAATGCTCCTCTCCACTCCTCAATAGTCTTCTCATCATAACACTTCACATGTGATTCAAATGCCTCTCTATACTCTTGGACTTGGTTACGAACCTCAGTTGGTGTAACATCATAGAAAATAGGTATCACTTTTAGCCCAGTTGATCTCTTGCACTCTACAATTTGTGTCAATTCCTTAAGACACCATTTGCTAGCAGCATAACCTTTTGAAAGGATAGGTATAGCAATCTTGGATCGTATGATCCCTTCAAATAGTTCTGGACCAATCTCTTTTCCAAGTTGAAGTTGTCCATCATCTCTATAGACTCTAATCCCAGCATCAACAAGTCTGGTGTAGAGATGATCGGTAAAACCATCACGTGTGTCCGATCCTCGAAAGCTCAAGAAAACTTCATAATCGAGTATTGACGAAACTACACTTGATGTTCCTGCCTCTGATGTAGAATCTTTTGAACTCATCTCTTTATAACAAGCTGCAAAAGATTGGTCCTTACTTATGATCAAACAAACTCATTAAAAATAAAATTTGTAATATGAAAAAAAAAATGAATTGAGAGAAACTTTCAATTAGTTTTTCAGCCATCATTGAGTTTTAGATGGTGCATTGCTTATTAAAAGATTTGTGGGCACATGGATATGGTTATTTTATCGATCACTTTTCTACAAGTAGACTAACACATCTACTAGTACATATAAAAATCAAAGCTGAAAATTGAACTAACATTGATACTATTTCGTCTGTCCCTTTTTAATATTTAAAAGCTATGACTTGAAAGGAGAATTCTATTTCCTTTCTTAAGGAAGCAAGTCAATTCATTCCACACCTAATATCACAAATTTACAAAAACAACTTGACCATTTATACATTATAAAATCTATGCCATAAAAATTTCACCATTTTATAGGAGTAAATTCTCAATCGACATTTTGAACAAACTTGTAATGGCATAGTTACATAAGGGATATATTTTTCATAATCTACATTGGTATCATGAGTGTTAACATAATGAGTTTTAACTTTTAAGATTAAACTCGATTGGAAGATGAAAATATAACTATTTTTAACATAAAAATCAATGTGAGAAACAAAAATGGAATCAACAATATTAATCCTAGATAAGGTTTATGATAAGCCAGTAACTTTAAGAAAAATAGGTAAGTAACTTAGTTTACATATTTCTAAGTTTTGCTTCTATTTTAGTTTCCTACATTCAAGCTTAATCTTAGAAGATCCTTTCAAGTCAAGTAATACTTCCAAGGGGTTTTGATTTATTGTGAGCTAAAATTTGGTAAGATAGTTGACCTACTTTCTCCTTGTTATATGATTTTTGCTTACTACTTTGTTGGATGTTATTATTTTTTTAATTGTCCAAATATTTACATTTTGCAAGTAGTGTTACCTTATTAAGTTTGTTATATCGCCTTTCCAACTTCAAAAGGTAGCTACTAGAGTACCTGAAATACACTATATAGGTATTTTAAGATGGATGGTCAATGTCTCATAAAGTTCATATATTTGTCTGATTAAGTTTATTGGCCAACTTCAATAATCCTAAAAACATGCATTTGCAACTAGTGACAAGATCTTTTAGGACAGCTTTTTACAGTTAAAACTCATTGTCACTATTTAAAAGACGCATCAAATGTCTACCATAAATCTTAAACCACATATGAGGTAGGTAGTGGTAGTTGGAACTTGGAACCCAAAAGAGAAAAGAGGAAGAAGAAGAAGAAAGAAGAAGAAGAAGAAGAGAAGAACATGGTTTAGTGTATTTTAGTTCTACGTCTAACCATCAATTGAACCGCATGTAAATATAATGATCTAAGTGGCCTCTAAGATTTTTTTAGTGTGACGCTATGTATCCCCTTGAGTCTTGAGCTCTCATGCAAGCCTCCAAATAATTATGAACTAGTCTCGACCTTAAAAGGGTAAGAAACTTCGTTAACGAAGAAACCAAACATATCAAAACGATGTCGTATTTTATATTAAACAACTCATGAACTTGAGAAATTCGTGTAAGGGCAATGACTAAAGGAGTGGGTTTTTGCTATGTTACTGTAAGTTACAGTACGGTACTAAGGACATAAAATTCTGCTGTATAAGGATCCGATTATTAGAGCAATATCGAAGAATCGCCTTATTTGTCGGACAATAATTTATGGGAGGCAGATACTCCATCCCAATGCTCCAATTTCTATTCCTAAACCGAAAAGAAAAAAATCCCAATATATTTTTTTTTAATTTTAATATTTTGAATGTGTCGGTTTTCGATTCGGCAATTTATCCTGTAGATCTCGCAAAATACATGAGTTTGGCACTGAACTTCGATCCAAATTTCGATTCTACCTCATATTAATAGGAAAACCCCAATATATGTATATATATATATATATATATATTTAGAACACACTTCAATTACAACAAATCTAATGGGGAAAAATACAGAAGTTATACTATTCTTAATAGGGGGATCATCACTTCCACCCAATGAAAAAAAAAATTGATTAAAAAAAGGTAAATGTCAATTTTGATACATTAACTTTGTATAAGAAAATTAATTTGGTACCTAAATTTTGAAATGGTCATTTTAATATATAATCAAACTTTTTACTATAAGAAACTTTATCTTTAGAGATAAATTCTGTGATGGAAAATTAGTAAAACGAGTTTTAATTATACAGATGGAATTAACGATGCTAGTTTTAGCAACATAAATATATATTTAGAGATAGAAATTTTGTTTCTAAAAATTAGTCTTTACGTAGTGTTTTGTAGCTATTTTTATTACCTCTTTAATATCATTTTTCCTCTTTTCTAAGATCAAAGAAAAAATTTATCATTAAATTTTTACAATTTCTTGTAACATTGAAATGTTTTTTCAAACTCAAAAAACAAGATAAACAAAACTAATGAGATAATAAAATAACATGAAAAATTTGTTGATTATTAAATTGATCATTTTAAATTCAAGCATCAAATTATACAGGTCTAACACCTACCTACCGTCACTATAAAATATATATATTATGTATATATAGATTGGATGAAATTATTTACCAAAATTCTACTGTAAAATCATATCAATATAATACAATATCGTTTTCTATATAAAAATCCCGAGTACCAAATGCAATTTAAAGCTCGACTGCCGCTGCTTCATTGCATAAAACACGATACTGATAATTTTACGGATAATCGCTTTTAGAAATCGCGACATACATATACTAATTTTTTGAAACTTTGTACGACCTCTCTCTTTCTTTCACTTCTTTGCCCTCTCCGTGTTAGACCCCTCTCTCTCTCTTCCCCCTCTTTTCTCCCTCTCCCTCCCCCACTCTCACTTTTGGTATCTTACCTTCACATCAATATCGCCATTCACACTAGCCATATTGAATTTTCTATTTTCATATCATGATTTAAAAATACGGCACATAGTATTTAAATTTTCATATATCCTATTTTTAAGTCTGATTTACGAATATATTTTCATTTTTATACTAAATAATTAATTAATTTTTATTAAGATTTTAACCTAGAAGTTATTTCTAAATTTTATTTTTGATACGAAGCTCAAGTACAAAATTTAACAGCATGCATAAAAATAGAATTAGAAAATTATAGCATAAAGTAAATAAAAATTCATGAAGCAATTGCGAAGAAATAAACGAAACCATATATACATCATCGAATGATTTGGAAGTGAATTTTGTAGATGTAAAAGGTAAATTGGACGAACAATTTTTTTTAATTTTAAATATTTCACAAAACCCTAATTTTTCCCAAAGTCAGAAACTGAAGTAATGATTAATATGTGAATTTGGCCCTTAATACTAACATTAACATATCACATAATTTAATGTGTTTAATTGAGTAATACATTATATTTGGTCAAATGTTAGATAGTTGGAGCCTCATGAACTAGATCAATTATCTAATCGTTGAAATAAATATGATAATTAAAATATTAATTAATTGGATATGATATGAGCCATTAAATAGTAACTAAATCTATCTTATCAAAATTAATAACGAGAATATGAAATTTTCCTAGATCGGACAACGAAGTACCCAGTAAAGGCACTTAGTTGTAGAGAGAGCTGGAAACAAATATTTGGTCTAAGGTTTACCATGTTTTCAGGTAACAGATCTAAAGGAAAAAGGAATCTATTATGTACTGTGGCAACACTGTTCCAGTAAAAACTTCTAGGAGTCAAAGATCAAGAATTTAAGCTCTAAAAACATATTTCATTGGATCCTTGATATATTTGAGAAACATAAATCCAAATAAAGCAACTGGGTTGTGTATTTTAACAATAATTTTGACCCCCAAAAAGGAAATTCAAATCACCAACCAACAATGAATATGCTAGTCTGTACTAGTATCAACAAGAATCAAAGCTGAAGACTCTACCCATAGTCCTTTCACATTTACGGATAAATATATGACAAAATCCATAGCCAAATTACTAATAAATCAAGACAAAGATCACAGTACCATGTCGATAAAATCATTAAAGTAGTGATTAAGCGTGATTTTTTATCAAGCTATCGTACCTTTTCCGCAGAACCAAAGTGTGATTTACCTTCAACACAGAGAGAGAGAGAGAGAGTTTTATTTCAGGTTTATGATAATGTATGCTGAAGGGAGGAGAGGAAGGAAGATTCATTAAAAGAGAGGGAAGCGACAAGATTAGTGATGGCAAAAGTCAACGAACGAGGTTGTTCTTTTTCAACGGTTGAGATCATTTGCTTTCCACGATTCAAATACGAAGGCCATTAACGTTTATTAACCAGCGCACAGAAACTTCCAAATGCTAGTCCGTCTCTGCAAACGTTTGAAAAAAACATATATTCAATAGGTAAAAGGACTTCAACAATCAATCAAATTCCAACACGAACAAGTGATAACTACCATCACTTTTTAACACATAGAAAAAATAGTCATTGATTCATCCATGATTTATGGATACCATTAAATACTAAATGATAATTAAGATTTATTTATTATATATATATATATTATACATGATATGTATTATCCACTAAAACTTTTCTAGGCTTGTGGCAATCACTAAAAGACTTTTTTTACCCCTCAATTTTCAGAATTTTTTAAATATTTCTAATTATTTAATTATATATATTAAATTAAATGGCACATCCAAATTTATACATCCATCTCCATGTTACGGTTTTATGTGTAAAAAAATTTAGAGTATGTATAATATCTAAATTCTTTAGAAAAGGTTTACACAAATTAGCTGTTGTATAAAGAAGGCATAATATGATCTTAAATTGCATCTTGAAATGCTCACATATATTTTTAGATATATCAGAAGATAAAAAGCAAAAAAATAAAAAAATAAAATAAGAAGTTAAAATATGTATTAAATAACCATTGCAATAAAACTCTATCCCATCCCAACTCTCACCGGTAATAATAATATTATTATTAATAATTAATAAATAAAAACAAAATTGCTATGATCTTCTTTTGCTCTTGTAGCAGGGTCATCATTGTCCTTATATACATTAATCTAAAAATCAAATTAACAAAACAATCCTAATCCTAATCCTAATCCTAATCCTAATCCTCAAAGCAGTCATCATGGTAATTCCTAGTTAATGAGAATCATTCCCAAGAGTTAATCAATCGCTAGTTTCATTACTGTCCAGATCCCGCACAACTCTTGAATGGCAACTGTAATGCATCCCAAAACCTGCGGAAAACGTGCTTGCTCGAGCAATATGATTCAGGAAGTGGCATCAAGTAAGCCTGAGCAGCCCTCTGAAGTTGGTCATCCCGAATCAGGATGCGGTCAAGCGATCCGTTTACCTGACTCTGCCGCTTGAATTTACTGCAGTATTTGCAGACAGTAGATGGAGGAATAGCATCTTTCAGCGAGACGTAATTTGATCGTCGTTGAACTTGAGAAGGCAATGGGAGATAGCTGCTCAAATCATCATCACTGGAGTTGTGACTAAAATATACGCAGGGTGCAACATATTGGGGAGTTAAGTTCGGTGCAGCGCGGTCTTGTTCTTCACAATAATCACAAAGGTGTCTGATTGTAGTTTTTGTTAAAACAGCTTAATGATATTGGTATCGTTCTTTATCCTTAATATAGTTTTTAAGTCTCCTGGTTCTTTTAGATATCTGCAAAGATAATTATAGAGAATATTATTATGTTTTGATTAAATCTTTGATTTTGTTTGAGTTAAATTAGATTTATTTTGGGGGTGAAATAGATTGTTTTCAACCTTTTGAAGTTTAAATATTTAACGATAGGGTTCTCATGATATCGAAGATAGTGTTAGATTTAGTATATAACCACTTATGAGAACAGATAAATATAAATGTTTCAAGCTATTTAGAGTAACTCTCATTCGTATACACAGAGATTTTATTTGGTTAGATGGGATTTTGGGAAAGTATTTATGTAATTATTTTTGTATAATGAGTATTTACCTTCATAGCCAGATTGGTAATCAGAAAAATATCTCATATTAATAATAATAATATTGGCCATAGTAGAGTTTAAGTAGAAATTTTAATGCAAGTTATTACCAGAATGTTAAGCATGGTCCACTAAACAAACCTCTTGATCGGCCAAAAAAAGAGAAACCTCTCTTCAAGATATAATGCAATCCCCTTGAAGTCGTAAGAAGTGAAAAAAATAAAAAGAATGAAACCATTGTATGTCAAAATTAACCATTCCTTTCCGTTAGCATTGCAATATATTGTTTATGGCATATACATATATAATTTATGATATGTTTGTAATATACAACATATAACACTAACTACACAGGTAAGAGTGAATAGGTTACTCTATAAAAATATACTTAAGTACAACTAAACACGGTTTCAACAGAATAATACTCTACCCAAATAAGTTAATGGTATATGATAAATTCCCTCATTATCCGATCATCTTTATCCGATCCTATCGGGACCTGATATCCAAATGTCCATCTAGTTATTTCCAATATCGAAAGCTTACTCGAAACAAGAATTTGTAATACAAGGACAACGTTAATACTTCATCCTTAGAGAATGGATGATTTTTACAATACAGGGTTCATGCTAAAACTAAACAATGAAACTCTTATAATCTGATCATATATGGCAGTATTTGAGGTAAATGGAGAAGACCCATTTCCTAAACAATGGCAAGGGTTGTCCTGGATAGGGTGGGCGTCCCTATTTCTTTGAGCCAAACCAAAACAATCGGTTTTTGTAAATCTTAAAACTAAACCGATCCATTATTAACGATTAACAATTTTTTATTAATATTCTTTAGTTTTGGTTTTTAATTAACCAAAAGTTGCGGTTAACATATTTTCAATTGGTTTATAAAAAGTAAAATTCTTTTGTTTCATAATTATGTTCAAAAATTACAAATTAACAAAGTTAAATATCAAACTTACATTCAAAAGTTACAAACCGACAAGTTAAATAACTATAAAACCAACAGCAAATTAAGAATATTATTCTAATACAACATTACACAAATTAAAACCTTATAGCCTTCTTCTCTTTTTCTAATTACAACACAACAGCAACATAATAATCAAAATATGAGTGTTCAAATTATCGGTTTTTTAATGGTAAACAGTTAATTATCAATTTCTCATGATTACAAATCGAAACCAAAACCGAAAACCAAAAAAATAAAAACCATGATTTTAAATCGAAACAGATGGACCAATTAGTCATATTTTTCGAATTTGTTTTTTGGTTCGATTTTTCTTTTTTTTTTTTTTGGTCCACCCCTAGTTCTAGGTATCACGATTATTCCTCCAACACTACTAACCCATGAACAAGCTTCATCGTTCATTAAGTTGTATGGGCTTGGGAAACATAATGTATTGTAATACATGGAAGATAATACTCATCATTGGAGGACCTATCGCCATGATTCATATATTTTGTTTCTTGATACTGGGATTAAATGGATCAAGTGGGAGAATGTTGAAATTTCCCGTCTTTATTGTAAGACATTATGCTCTAATTTGGATTAGGATATCAGTTGAGATCCTTTGCTGTTTCATCGGAAAACTTGGCTCCAAACGTGATCCATTTTCTGAACACAATCTAACCCACTATTCACGCGAGTAAATCTCGCATCCACGCCCTATCACGTTCAACAAACTCTGTGATGGGCAGAGCAATATATAAAGGAACGTGATGTTTTCTGTAAAGGTCCCTAAGCCTACTCTCTTAAAAAATTACACCATCGAAGTGAGTGAGTAAGGGTTTAGAAGTGCAAGGCAGAAACTAAAGAGAAAATCAGGAACAAAACTCAGTTAAATCGTGTCTTACATTCATTTCGCAATGGCTGGAGGTATGTACAATTCTCGCTTCTGCTTCTGTCTTATCTGTGTTCGTAAGGTTGCTGAACATGTTGATACAAATTCAAATGTCTAACATTTGGTATCAGAGCCGCTTGACGCCTTTGCCTTGCTCTATGATTAATTGATTCAAATCTGGTGTTACTTTTGACTCTCTGTTTTTCTGTTGTTTAAAATGGTTGAATCACCATTTTCTCCTGTCTTATTTGTGTTTCTCATGAACGAATTTTTATTTTTGGAGTGCTAATTTTCGAGTATTCATGGAGACAGAAATCTTTAGATGATGAGATTTTATTTTTCTTTTTCTTGTGTTTATGTGTTTGTTTTGGGTATTAATAATAATAATAATAAAAGGAGGAATCTCAAGGTTGAAGACGATACATATATGATACGTATATATGTGTTTTAACTTTAGACAATGTGGTCTGTCTGTTTCGGTCATCTAAAGTACTTTAAAGGATGTGGTTTAAAAACTTCCACGGTAGACAACTTGAATATACTATATATATATATATATATATGTGTGTGTGTGGATTTATTGGAAAGTCAGAAAAGAAATTGTGGCTTGCTCGTTGATTTAATTATATATATATATATTTATATATATAATCAATGTTGAAATTCGAAAACGTTGAATGTTCTCCCTGTTTGAATAATCTTGTTGGGGATTGGAATACTGTTTCCTTTTTGCTATGACGATTGGCACTAGGCCCACTTATAATTTCTTAAAACCTTTGCAGCAACATCCTACTATTATTATTATTATGATGATGGTTGGGTTATATAATGAAATCCGTAACAACTGCACTCCTTTTGAATTTGCATTGCATTTCGGAAGAATGTCATCAAGTCCATAATACTAATTTAATGTGTCTATTTTTTTTTCAATTATTATCGTGACATTTAGTTAAATAATTTTACACATTAAAATTAGTTTGTATTGATTATCAAAGTAAATAAATTCTTGCTTGCTCTTTATGAATTTAATTACTAATATTATATGCTTATATTATTTATTTAGTTATGTGTATAATTTATGGTTTATCATTATACATGAAATTGTGATTAGATAATATAAGTGTGTTAGAATTAAGTTCATAGAATATTGCTTATAATTTTATGCAATAACTGAGCTTAAGAATTTAGTTAATGTTTAAGTGATCCATATAATTTAAATTAATTAGGAGTAGCCACAGCATCTTTAATTAATTAAAATTATATATAAGGATGATTTAAGATCACATATGGAAATTAAACATTAGTTGTAATTAATTATATGCGATATAATAGATCTTATCCTACAGGAATTTTTGTTATATTGTGTATGATTAATTAGGATAAAATATCAAATCATATTTTCTAATTTACCCACAGGGATTAGAAAAAGGAACATGATTTGATGGCTTTATCGTAAGACTTAAGATGAATCTAATTGAATTAAAACTTTAGCCCACAGGCAAGTTTTATGTCACCAGATTCATATTTCAGCATGATTTTACATTGGTAGAACGTGTTCTATGTTAATTAGTCTCAAAATTTTGTAACATAAGTATGTATTTTTAATTATTGCAACACTTCAACCTGTCAATTACTCTAATATGCGATGTGATGTTCCCGAACTTAAAGGGAACAACTATAAAGTTTGGAAGGAGAGAATTCTCCTTCATTTGTGATGGATGGACATTGATTATGCCATAAGGAAAGAGGAGCCCCCTGCAATAACTGATACCAGCACTCCAGATGCAATAAGTCTTTATGAAAAATGGAAGCGATCTAATCGCTTGTCAGTTATGTTCATAAAGACTAAAATTTCTGCTGGTATAAAGGGCTCCGTTGAGAAATATCAAAAGGTCAAAGATTTGCTAAAGGCCATTGATGAGCAATTTGCCACTTCAGACAAGGCAATGGCCAGCACCTTAATTATAGAGCTTTCGACTCTGAGGCTCACCGGCATTAAGGGTGTGCATGTTCACATCATGCGCATGAGGGATATTACGGCCAATTGAAGGCATTGGAAGTTGAGTTGTCAGAATCCTTCCTAGTTCACTACATCCTTTGCACTTTACCTCAGCAATATGGCCCATTTAAGATATCTTATAACACACATAAGGATAAATGGTCAATCAATGAGTTATTGACCATGTGTGTTCAGGAAGAGGGCAAGCTACTTATGGAGGAAAAGGAAAGGGAAAAGGAAATGGTGAACTTAACTACTCATGAAAAGAGCAAAAAGAAAGATCAGGCCAAAGATAAAGGGAGAGGGAAAGGGAAAGGGAAAATCCCTCCCGTAAAGGACATAAAGAAGGAGTTTGTGTGCTTCTTCTATAAAAAGAAGGGACACATGAAGAAACAATACTCCAAGTTCATGCAGTGGCTTGACAAGAAAGGTACTTAACTTTCACTTGTTTGTTATGAATCCAATATGATTGATGTTAATCATAACACATGGTGGATTGATTCTGGTTCTACAATTCATGTGACCAATTCATTGCAGGATTTAATAGACCTGCGAAAACCAGTGGGAAGTGAGTGTAACATCTATTCAGGCAATAAGATGTCCTTACATGTGAAAGCTGTTGGAACATACAATTTAGTTTTAAGTCGTGGTTACATTTTGAATTTGAAAAAGACATTTTATGTTCCTGGTTATTCCAGGAATTTAATTTCAGTTTGTAGACTTGTATCAGATGGTTATTCCTTTACCTTTTCAGACTCCAAATTTAATTTATTTTATAAATCTGATGTTATTGGATATGGTACTTTGTCTTATGGTCTTTTTCTTCTTAATTTGCGAAATGATGATAACCATACTATTATGCACGTTCATGAAAATGTTGGCACAAAACGATGTGTTGTGAATGAAGAATCTTCTATGTTGTGGCATCGGAGATTAGGACATATCTCCATTGATAGAATTAAAAGGTTGGTGAATGATGGAGTACTTAGTGCTTTAGATTTCACTGATTTTGAGACTTGTATAAGCTATATTAAAGGAAAACAGACTAATAACTCAAAGAAGGGTACTAAGAGGAGTTCTGAATTATTGGAAATCATACATACAGACATTTGTAGTCCAAATATGGATGCATATCGTGATAAGTACTTTGTCTCTTTCATAGATGATTACTCACGGTATATGTATCTCTACTTTCTTAACAACAAGAATGAAGCATTAGATGCTTTTAAGGTGTTTAAAGCTGAAGTAGAGAAACAATGTAAAAACAAATTAAAATCGTGAGATTTGATAGAGGCGGAGAATATTATGGTAGATTCACAGAGAGTGGACAAGCGACTGGTCCATTTGCCAGGTTTCTTCAAGAGAATGGGATTGTTGCCCAATACAATTTACCTGGTTTTTCAGATCAAAATGGAGTAGCTTAAAGGAGAAACCGAACATTATTAGACATGGTACGGAGCATGCTTGCAAGCTCCAAGCTCTAAGCTTCCTAACTCATTGTGGACTGAAGCTCTTAAAACGGCAGCGTATATATTGAATCGAGTTCCAATCAAAGCTGTCAAAAGGATGCCATTTGAGTTATTTAAAGGATGGAAACCGAGTTTGCGACATATACGCGTTTGGGGATGTCCGTCTGAAGTAAGAGTCTATAGTCCACAAGAGAAGAAGTTGGACCCAAGGACTATTAGTGGATATTTCATTGGATATGCTAAAAAGTCTAAGGGATATAGATTTTATTGTCCATCTCATAGCATTAGATTTGTGGAGTCAAGAAATGCAAAATTTCTTGAGAATGACTTGATTAATGGGAGCAATCGATCTCAGAGCATTGGTCCTGAGAAAGATCATACAAATGCTCGATGTACCACTTCAAGTAACGGACTAATCGTTGTTGTTAACAACACTCCTCCAGTTCAAAGGCTTGTTGAAGAACCAGTCCAGGAGGTACCACAAATTGTTGATTCTGATCCAGTAGATATTGAAGTTCAACAGATGTCTGAAGCTGTTGAACAACCGGCTGAACAACATGATCATATTTCTCAAGAGAATGTTGATGCAGCATTAAGAAGATCTACTAGAGTAAGGAAATCAGCAATTCCTAGTGACTATGTTGTGTATCTGTTAGAGTCTGACTACAATATTGGAGCCGAAAATGATCCTAAGACGTTCTTACAGGCTATGAGTTCTGAAAATTCGAACTTGTGGTATAGTGCCATGAAAGAAGAGATGAATTCGATGGCAAGTAATAAAGTCTAGAATCTCGTTAAGTTGTCTGATGGTGTAAAAGCCATTGGATGCAAATGGGTCTTCAAAACAAAGAAAGACTCACAAGGCAACATTGAGAGACATAAAGCAAGACTCGTTGCTAAAGGATTCACTCAGAGAGAAGGAATCGACTACACAGAGACATTTTCTTATGTATCTAAGAAAGATTCCCTTCGTGTAATTATGGCATTAGCTGCACATTTTGATTTGGAGTTGCACCAAATGGATGTGAAAACGGCTTTCCTTAATGGTGATCTAGAGGAAGAGGTTTACATGAAACAACCAGAAGGAATCTCCACTAGTAATGGTGAGCATTTGGTTTGTAAGCTTAATAAATCCATATATGGATTAAAACAAGCCTCCCATCAGTGGTATTTAAAATTCCATAATGTCATCGCCTCATTTGGTTTTGAAGAGAACATTATGGATCAATGTATATACCAGAAGGTTAGTATGAGTAAAGTTTGTTTTTTTGTGCTATATATGGATGACATTTTGCTTGCATCAAATGATAAGGATTTGCTATATGAGGTGAAACAATTTCTCTCGAAGAACTTTGATATGAAGGATATGAGGCATCTTATGTCATTGGCATTAAGATCCATAGGGAAAGATCCGAGGCATTTAAGGTTGTCTCAAGAGACCTATATCAACAAAGTTTTAGAGAGATTTCGAATGAAGGATTGTTTACCAAGTGTGGCACCCATTGTGAAGGGACAAATTCAACTTAAGTCAATGCCCCAAAAATGAGCTTGTGAGGGAACAAATGAAAAACATCCCATATGCTTCACTATTGGAAGCCTAATGTATGCTCAGGTCTACCAAACCTGACATTGCATTTTGTTGAGATGTTAGGAAGATATCAGAGTAACCAGTGTTTGACTACTGGAGAGCTGCAAAGAAGTGATGAGATTCCTTCAAGGACAAAGGATTACATGCTTATGTATAAACGGACTAACAATTTGGAGGTTGTTGGATACTCCGATGTAGACTTTGCTGGCTGTGTTGATTCACGAAAATCAACATCTGGTTATATCTTCATGCTTGCGTGGAGCCGTGTCTTGGAGGAGTGCGAAGCAAACCTTGACTGCTACTTCCACTATGGAAGCTGAGTTCGTATCTTGTTTTGAGGCTACATCACATGGTGTATGGTTGAAAAGTTTTATGTCTGGGCTTAGAATTGTGGATTCTATTTCTAGGCCATTGAGATTGTATTGTGATAACTCGGCTGCTGTATTTATGGCTAAGAACAATAAGAGTGGTAATCGAAATAAGCATATCGACATCAAATACTTAGCCATAAGAGAACATGTTAAGGAAAAGAAAGTGGTCATTGAGCACATTAGCACTGAGTTAATGATAGCTGATCCTTTAACTAAAGGCAGGCCACCAAAAAATTTTAAGGATCAAGTAGTAAGAATGGAACTTGGTTCCATGATGTAATTCTTCATTGTGTATACATTTGATGTTTAATGAAACTCTTATTCAATTGATGCTTTCTCATTTGGTTTTGTGTACACGTTTGTTTATTCATTTTGAGAAATATCATTAAGTTTGGACCTCGAATAAACATTGGGTTTATTCATTAAGTTGTATGGGCTTGAGAAACATAGTGTATTGTAATACATGGAAGATAATACTCATCATTGGAGGACCTATCGCCATGATTCATATATTTTGTTTCTTGATACTGGGATTAAATGGATCGAGTGGGAGAATGTTGAAATTTCCCGTCTTTATCGTGAGACATTATGCTCTAATTTGGATTAGGATATCAGTTGAGATCCTTGGCTGTTTCATCGGGAAACTTAGCTCCAAACGTGATCCATTTTCTGAACACGATCTAACCACTATTCACGCGAGTAAATCTCGCATCCACGCCCTATCACATTCAACAAACTCTGTGATGGGCAGAGTAATATATAAAGGAACGTGATGTTTTCTGTAAAGGTTCCTAAGCCTACTCTCTTAAAAAAGTACACCATCGAAGTGAGTGAGTAAGGGTTTAGAAGTGTCAGGTAGAAACTAAAGGGAAAATTAGAAACAAAACTCAGTTGAATCATGTCTTACATTCATTTCGCAATGGCTGGAGGTATGTACAATTCTCGCTTCCGCTTCTGTCTTATCTGTGTTCGTAAGGTTGCTAAACATATTGATACGAATTCAAATGTCTAACAAGATTTAGTATGTAACCACTTATGAGAACAGATAAATATTAATGTTTCAAGCTATGTAGAGTAACTCTCATTCGTATACACAGAGATTTTATTTGGTTAGATGGGATTTTGGGAGAGTATTTATATAATTATTTTTGTATAATGAGTATTTACCTTAATAGCTAGATTGGAAATCAGAAAAATATCTCATATTAATAATAATAATATTGGCCATAGTAGAGTTTGAGTAGAAATTTTAATGCAAGTTATTACCAGAATGTTAAGCATGGTCCACTAAACAAACCTCTTGAATCGGCCAAAAAAAAGAGAAAACTCTCTTCAAGATATAATGCAATCCCCTTGAATTCGTAAGAAGTGAAAAAAAAAATAAAAAGAATGAAACCATTATGTGTCATAATTAACCATTCCTTTCCGTTAGCATTGCAATATATCGTAATATACAATATATAACACTAACTACACAGGTAAGAGTGAGTAGGTTACTCTATAAAAATATACTTAAGTACAACTAAACACGGTTTTAACAGAATAATACTCTACCCAAATAAGTTAATGGTATATGATAAATTCCCTCATTATCCAATCATCTTTATCCGATCCTATCCGGACCTGATATCAAATGTCCATCTAGTTATTTCCAATATCGAAAGCTTACTCAGAAACAAGAATTTGTAATACAAGGACAACGTTAATACTTCATCCTTAGAGAATGGATGATTTTTAATACAGGGTTCATGCTAAAACTAAACAATGAAACTCTTATAATCTGATCATATATGGCAGCATTTGAGGTAAATGGAGAAGACCCATTTCCTAAACAATTGCAAGGGTTGTCCTGGATAGGGGTGGGCGATCCTATTTTTTTGAGCCAAACCAAAACAATCAGTTTTTTTAAATCTTAAAACTAAATCGATCCATTATTAACGATTAACAATTTTTTTTATTAATATTTTTTATTTTTAGTTTTTAATTAACCAAAAATTGCGGTTAACATATTTTCAGTTGGTTTATAAAAGGTAAAATTCTTTTGTTTCATAATTATGTTCAAAAATTACAAATTAACAAAGTTAAATATCAAACATACATTCAAAAGTTACAAACCGACAAGTTAAATAACTATAAAACCAACAAGGAATTAAGAATATTACTTTAATACAACATTACACAAATTAAAACCTTATAGCCTTCTTCTCTTTTTCAAATTACAACACAACAACAACATAATAATCAAAATATAAGTGTTCGAACTATCGGTTTTTTTAATGGTAAACAACTAATTATCAGTTTCTCATGATTACAAATCGAAACCAAAATTGAAAACCAAAAAAATAAAAACCATGATTTTAAACCGAAACCGGTGAACCGATTAATCATATTTTTCAAATTTGTTTTCTGATTTCAGTTAGATTTTTCGATTTTATTGGTTTCTTCTTCTTCTTCTTCTTCTTCTTCTTCTTCTTCTTTCCACCCCTAGTTTTAGGTATCACGATTATTCCTCCAACACTACTAACCCATGAACAAGCTTCATCGTCCATGACTAAAACATACCTTTATTTTCTTTTTCTTTCAATTACAATGGGGAAAAGGATTTTGAGCCGTACTTCTCACTTGACCAGGGGTTGATGCCACAGGGTTACAAGGCATTAGCGACTAAAACATATCTAAGCAGAAAATTATTTCATCTTAAGATAAATTCAGTTTTATAACATAGAACAAGTCGTCCATGATTCCGATGCAAAAGGAAGAAGAAGGTTAAGGAAGGGGAAAAATTCTACTGACACCGTAATGCACTACTAGGAAGATGATGAATACCTGATATAGCATCAAACAAATAAATTCATGCACACTATTTTTCATTTCCCTTTGAACAAATGTGCCAAATCAGGATCATTTAAGTCTACATCCAACCATCCATTCCACCGCATGTACTCAATATAATGATCAGGTGGTCTCACTGGCCGAGGATTTTTGGGAGTAAAGCGATGGATCCTTTCGAGATCGCGTGCAAGCCACCGGACAAAAGCAGGGTCCAGAGGAGGCACGATCCTCATAACGGTTTCTTCCCTTACTGGTTGTTCTTTCACGGGCTTATTTCCCATACCCAAAAGAACCCAGTCGCAGCTGCATACCATTGAATAAGTAGAAGGATGCAATCAAAAAACATGACCATGGCAAAGCTTCTGCAGAGAAACAACTATTAAACGAACACCGACTCACGCCGGAAGCACCAAATCATGAAGTGATTTCAAGCTAACAAGAAGGACAACAAACTTCACATGTACAAAACAAAAACATACAAATAAGATTTCATAATCAATATCTATATCTCGGGACCACCGCATCAAACAATTTAGCAATTTGAGAAATACAAATTAGGGATGGGAGTAAATGTAAATCCATAAAATTCTTGCAAGCACAGAACCACTTTGCATCGCTCATAAATGGTTAGAAGAGCAGTAATCAACCATCTGTCCCGACATATATAATTTGGTATCATGAACATGCAGTGTCTGTTGATCCCATGCTTCACCTACTAAAACTTATACGAACCAATTCAAAACCTTTTCAAACATTTCCAACATATCAACTTCGACATGTCGATTCGCCCAGTCAAGTGTCGTCAATACATGAACTGGGTACAAAATTTTAATCCCAATTTCTGTTTTTACCTCCTCACATTAGAAAATTCCAAATCTTAACAGGGTAATCCACACGACTTTTTGCTAATTATTCATAATCATAGCTTCTTCCCCAACTAATTATATCTTCAAAATTAATATAAATAAACAATCTTTTTCCTCATAGAAACATAAAAATTTTAAATATGGCACAAGCAAACAGAAAAATCCACTAAAACCCATGAAAGTAATTGGTTTCGTGTTTAATTTGTAGGAGAAACTAATAAAAGTTCATACCAATGACAATTAAGCAAACAGTGAAAAAAAAGGGGGCAGAATGGAACCAGAAAACTTGGATAATGGGGAGAAAACGATGGAAAATTAATAACGATTAAACGATTAGATTTTGAAATTGATAACGTAAAATAATTCTAAATTCAGTAAGTTGAAATTACCTTGGAATGGACAGTAGAAACTGGAGCTGAGGAGATAGAAGATTTGGGGAGAATCTTCGAGGAACCAGAGGAAAAAACTCAAAACCAAACACGCCCAGATGGGCCCTTTGACCCATGGACTTAAATTGTCCTTCGGCCTATTATTCGTGGCCCGACAAGCCACTAAGAGCGCTGCTCGCATGTGCCGAAATTACCTAGAAAAAAATGTACTCTCTCTCTTTATATATATATATATATATATTTTTTGGTGATTATGTCCATTTAGAAAATCAGGATAATACTACTAGACCATAAATTCATTATCTGTATGTATTTTTCTTACTTCTTATGTTTACAACTTTTTGCAAACTAGTTCTTTCGTTAAGTATTATTGGCATATAGTAACTTATCATTCAACATTAATTAATTTAAACAAATGATACTTTTAAATATATTTAATTAGATAAAATAATAAAAAAGAGAAGAATTAAAAGATAAAAGATAAGAGAAAAATTGAATAATGCCACTAAAAAGTTGGTGGTTAAGATCTACTATCTTAAAGGAAAGAGACTAATGACCATCCAATGTGAGGAAATCAAATAAGAATGGAAAATAAGTGAAAACTTTATCATCTTTGAGGTGCAAATGAGTCAAGCTGGTTCACAAACTACTCAATGTCAGCTCAATGTTTACTTGAATTCAATTCGAGAATAGTTGAGTCGGGCTACTCTAGTATTTAGTTTATCAAGTTAAGCTCTAATTTCGTATGTTTACCTCGATTAGCTTGCGAACCTAATCAAGTTCTATCGAGTTTAAGTTTGAGTATAAATATTAATTGAATCAAATCAAGTTTGGCTATTAATATCATTTAAATTAGCATTAAAGATATTTTTAACGTAAATTGAACGCAAATGAGTTTAACGGAGATGAGTTCAAACTTAGGTGGTGTTATTTTGAGCCAAACTTGAGATTAAAATTTTAAGCTTGATCGAGCTTGATCTTTGGAATTTCAAGTTGAGCTTGAGCTCAAGTTCAATATTGTGTTAGCTCAACTCAACTCGTTTGTAGTCCTAAGTACCCTATAGGGGCAAACAACTAATGTTGTTCTGTATAGTACTTGTCTAAGTATTACTCAACCTAGTAGGTCTTGGATAGGTAATAAAAGTAATAAGATAAGTTTTGTGTGTAGATTTACTGAAATTGCTTTCACAAGTTAGTGAATGAATATAAGGCTTTTTATATCATCTGTCAATCCTAATATTCATAGATAATATTCTTTATTTTTTTCGCTAAAAACATTTTTTATCAATTAGAAAAAAAAAAAAGCTTAAACCCATATGGTAGACCTTGAATAATTAAACTCAAAACTACTCATGCTTTTCTTTTCGTTTCTCTTCATTTTTCTTGCTTTTCTCTTAATTACCTTTTCTATTAGGTTTTTTTCCTTTAGGATAAGTGCATTAGGTAAATTACGTGAACCTGTTCTAAAAATTTTTAAATTTATACTAAACTGCAGTTTTTTTTAATAATCAGTACTTATACCTCTTAAAAATATTACGTGAGAATTAATGTGTAAACTTTTGCTAACTTGGTATTGATGTGGTACTTAGTTTCATATATTTAATTAAGTAATATTTCAAAAAATTAAAAAGAAACTACTCAAAATATAAAAAAAAATAATGCAAATGGAGAAAAACATAAAGATTAATTAAAAAAACAAAAAGATTTTAGATGATGGTGAAAACCTAAATGTTGCCCAACTATCTTTTGTATTCAATTGTGTTAACTTCAAGGAGATCAACCAGATTGTATGTGAAGGGGATTTGTCTCCTCCATGAAATTTCCTATCCCATTCCATTCACATGAAAATGTAACGCATAAAAATGTATTGGATATATTTCTCCAGAGCTCATGACATTGGTCTCTTGGAGCATGATCTCCATAGTATCACCGTAGTTAAGCATTTTCATCTTTGCTATTTGTTTTAAGATTGTTGTTTCATCTAATAGCAAACCATCAATGATGAATACATTAGGCCATATGATCTCCATTATTACAAATCCCTTTTAATTTCATTTTCATCCATTATTTAAATTTTTTTTAGAATTTTAATATTTTATTATATGTTACTTGGATAAGTAAATTAAATTAAGTGCTACATCAAGGTAAGGTGAGCATAATTTTTACTTTAATCATTACATTTGCTTTTTAGTATATACTTTAAAAAAATAGCCAGAGTCTAATGGTCTATAAAATTTCTAAAGTTTTAAAGGAAAGTTTGTGTAATTTACTATTTTCTATTTATTTCTTATTATTCTTCCTTGTTTAATAAATAGTAAGTACTAAGCTTATTGTATGGGGTCCACACATTTATATATGGGATGGGAGAAAGAAGAAAGGGTAAGAGAGTTCTAGAACAGAGAGAAAGAGAATGAGAAAGAAAATTGGAATTACGTGTTTTTGTGTGCAAGGGAGATCCCTAAAGAGAGAGAGAAAGAGGAGGAGGAGTAGAGCGATATGGGGACAAAGTTAACAAAACTTGGCGATAAAGTTTAATTCCTTAGGTTAGATTGGGTATAGGTTGTCCGTTTAGCAACTAACTTCCCTAAATTAGAGATAACCATGTAAAAGAGACTTCTTAGAGGAGTTATTGACATAAGTTTAAGAGAGGTCACCTTAAGGAAGGGATTGATAGGTTCGCTAGGGAAAAGGGGAAATTTTTGTCACCTTTTTCAACCAATTTAATCACATCATAAATTAGATTAGTGTTAGGTTGATAATTATGTGTATAGACTAATGTCAAAGTGTTTGGGCTAAGTTAGTACAATTTTGGTGGTAGTTTCGAATGCACAATTAAGAGAGGGGTGAATTGATTGTGTCTAAAAAATTAACCTTTGTTTTTTAAATGCATAGTTAATCCCCTTTGAATGTGCTTTTTATTATAATGGTGCAAACAACAATGATTAAAGAACGACTAAATGTAAATGTAGAAATTAAAAAGATAAGGCAAAGAAGATTAGGTACATCAATTTATAAAGGTTCATTCTTATGAGTCAATCCACTTTTCCATCTCCACTACTGTAGATTCGGCATTCCATACCAGTGCCATTCCAATATATATAAAAAAAAAAATGAGAGTTGACAAATCAAGCCTATCGGTAGTAAATCCCTAGTACTAAGTCTCGCCAGCTTCCTACAACCAAAGCACTCGACTATAATATCTTACACAATCCACTTAAGGAATAAAGCAAAGAAGTTAAGAATGGCATCAATTAATGCTAAAAAAACTTAAGATCTAGAAAGATCTAAAACAATGAAGGAAAATAATTTAGTTTGAATGCTTTGAATTGCTTTTTAAATAATGATAGAATGATAATTAGTTTGCTAGTTGTGTTCTTCACGTGTTCTTCTTTTCTTTCTTTTATTACTCTTAAAGTCCATTCCAAGGACTAAGAGAAGACAGGCTTCAACTAATGAAATATCCCTAATTTTGTGGATATTATTATCTTCAAGATTTGAATTTGAATCTTGAGAAACTTATCTTGAGGACTTGTCTCAAACCAGTTGAAACATATATCTTTCCTTTAATTTTGAAAATTTATAATTTAAATATATCTTGAAATATTTCTAGACTTGTCTTTCAAAATTGTAGAAGTTAATCTTGCTAAAAATCTTGAGTTTTGAGTTTCATAGGATATGATAAGCTCCATGCTAGAAAGTTGGAAGAAGATCCCTAAGGTTATGGAAGAGTATATCTTCAAAGATATCCTTCTTATTTAACCTAATCTCCATGCTGCATAAGCTGTAACAATCTCTAAAAATGTGGAAAAATCATCGGATAATAACTCTAGAAAGTAATATTCAATATTAAAAAATCCGATTAGCTTAATCTTCAAAAATATGTTGGATATAGAAATTGGTCAAAATCATTCAAAGCTTCATGTAATTTAATGTCCATCATATTTAACTGACTTGGATGGAACATATTGAATATATTACCTAAATATATTCAATAATTAGGGTTGTGCCTTCAGAAAATATAAAAAATCTAACTTATATTCATTTTCAAAAAATTCTAGAAAGTCATGTTTCAATATGCTATGTAGACCTTTTGCTTCACCTTATGGATGAGTTCGATATAGACTTCCATGTTTCTGGTCCTTCTACATTACCATATTGAAAAGTATGGTATAGTTAGCCTTGTTTCTAGACCTTCTATTTTACCTTTTAACAACTCATTTTCTACTGCATAGACTTCTTTAAATCTTCTTTAAACTTGCTTAAAACATTCATTTTCATTTCTATGGCTTGAATAATAAATTAAGATCTTATAACTTGTGCTCATTAAAGAATCATGTTGAATATCTTTAATTCTTTTTATTATTATCAAAACACAATTAAGAGAACTCAAGATTGAAATAATTTTATTTAAGTTTTATTTTAATTTTTTCCCTAGATTTCACTTGAGGTTTTTAGGGTCTAAATGGTCCAATTTAATTAGGTACGCAATCCTTACTCGAGTAGAATTTATATTTAGCCAATTTCAATTTATGTGATTAAGGTTTATCTGAATTTATCTTATAAGCTTATTATTATACATTTAGATAATAATATTACAATTTAAATATTTTTTATGTTTAAATTACCATTGACTTTATCGAGGTCTCGTTGAAGAAATAGAGTTTGAAGTGGATTTAGTATGTCTAAGGTTTGGTCTTAGCATTATAAGACCATTGAGGTTACTTCACTAGGATTTGAGGTATCTGGTTGCCTTCTTTGAGGGTCTATAGATATTTCCTCGGTATTTTTTTTTTCAAAAGATATCAAGGGTTTAAGATCTTTCGAGTAGAGTCCTGACTTTATTAGCTAGGTTTTGATCTTACCTATTAGGATTTTGTGGATAAATTCTACCTCTCTCTAATTGACTTACATATTTAGTAATTGAAACTATCAAGGGTTTACCTCATTCTTCAATCTAGCTTTTCTTCTTATTCTTTATCCAACAACTTCTCCTTATATTCATTTAACATCTATTTATCATCAAGGTCATAGCTTGAGTACTTCCAAATAGACATGATTCTTTCTATTCTCTAGCTAATCATCTTCATTGGCTAAAAACTATTGATCCATTTATGTTACCAAAATTAAATGATTAATAACTTAATTATTAACTAAAATTTGAGTAACTTCTAAGCAATAACTACTTGGATCTAAGCCTAGGCTACTTAATTTATCAACTAATGATTTCTCCATTGTGGATGAATTGATGATAACAACATTTGATCATTTTTTCAAATTAAATAACCATGATCAACTACATAAATATCACAACATAGCATGATCAATTTCTTACTTTCCCATTCTTGTTGAAAACCTCCACATAATTGCACTCATTGATTCTTGAGTTTTTTTTCTCCTCTTATAATTATTTAGACGTTAATCACAAAGATTATATCGACTAATTCACCAAAGTGTATAGGATATTTCCATAGCCATTGCTTAGTATGGAAACTAATTTTAAGATTAATCAATATTCCTCCAACTTGACATTTTCTTCTTAATTAAGCAATCATATTACAATCTTCCAATCATGAATAAACTTATACATGCTAATTCTACTTTCTCTTTATTTTCATAAGTGTGATATTTGTTATTCTCCAATTTCCATTCAATCAATAACTTGTTTAGTTGAGATTAATACTTAAAGGGGTTAAAATCACTTACCTCGAGATGGTAAAGATTTATCTATAATCCTTATATTCTTATGGCTTCTAGTTTGTATAGACCTTGGTTTCTCTTAAGATGATGACGGTGTTAGATATTCATCTAGGAGTAGGTAAAAAAAGACAACGAAGGATGAAAGGCGATAGAGAGAAGATGTGGAGAATCACGAAGGAATAGGTTCTTATTTATAGATTGACGAAGGAATAGGTTCTTATTTACAAATTTAAGTAACTTCCAAGAGAAGTTTCTTGCTAAGGAAGTGGGTAGGGAAGTAACCGGGTCAGGTTTAGAATAGGTCATATAAGAACCGAACCCAACCCACAAACTTATAGCATCTTCCAAATCCAACCATAAACCCTATAGGGTTTTATTACTGTACCCAAACCTGCCGCTATAGGGTACCAAGCCAACATTCCTCATTGATGTAATCTTCATATTCTCATGACTTTTAGCTTGTATCTACCTAGATTTCTCTTGAGATGATGATGCTATTAGATATTCATTTGGGAGTAGGTAAAAGGAGAGTGCGAAGGATGAAATGAGAAGTAAGTGGAGGGAGATAAGACGTGGAGAATGATGAAGAAAATAGGTTTTCATTTATAGATTTAAGTAGCTTCCAAGAGAAATTTCTTGCAAAGGAAGTAGGTAGGGATGTAACTGAGGTAGGTTTAGGATAGGTCATATAAGAATCGAACCCAACCCGCAGACTTACAACATCTTCCAAATCTAACCCTAAACCCTATAAGGTTTCACTGCTACAACCACACTAGCACCTATAGGGTACCGAGTCAATATTCCTTATTGATACAATCCTCGTATTCTTATGGCTTCTAGCTTGTATCTATCTAGATTTCTCTTGAGATGATGATGGTGTTAGATATTCATTTAGGAGTAGGTAAAAGGAGAAAGTGAAGGATGAAATGAGTAAGTAAATGGAGGGAGAGAAGATGTGGAGAATGATGAAGGAAATAGGTTCTTATTTATAGATTTAAGTAACTTCCAAGAGAAGTTTCTTGCTAAAGAAGTGGGTGTAAGCCCTTGAATTTTTCAATAACGGTTTTGGAATACCGAATCGAAACCCTAGAGTTTGACCCAAGTTGAAACCAAACCTTAATCAATTTCGATCACGAGATTTCATAAGAGAATTTTCAAAAACAAAAATAGAAAGTCTAATGATCGTTCGATTTGAAAACCCAAATATGAAAAGATCCACCTATCCGATCCCGGATATAAACTCCTTAATTTATAGGGTAAAGTTGGATTAAACCCTAACCCTAGTCAAACCAGAATTTCCAAAAGTCAACAAAGACCAAGACAAGTAAACAATTTCAGCTCCGGCAATCCCGTATTCTCAAACCCTATAAAACGAAATTAAGTTAATGGCTTATAATAGTTCGTAATAATATAGGGTACCATAAAAAACATCAAATTCGCGAATTTCGAGTGTCCTTCGGACTCAAACGGGATCAATTCTTGAAAAGCATGTCCCGGAGCTCGGAATAATAAAAATATTCCAATAACACCAAAAGACTTGTAATTAAACAAGGATTTCAAAAATATCAGTTTTAGAATTTTTTGGTAACTAAAAATAACAAATATAGCTCGTTTACGCGTATTTTTATTACTAATGGTATTTTATATGTCTAGTCTACTATTTATAGTACTATTCCTACTATTCATTACTATTTCACTATCTCTATTTTTTTTTTACACCTATTTCTTACTACCTACATACTTATTTTCTTACTTTTTTATATTTCCAATACAAATTTATTCACATCAAACCTTACACATTACTTCTTTTCATTACAAAAATACAAAAAATTAATCAAAATTCTCTCTCTTCCTCCTCCATTATGCACCAGCCTCCCTCTCTCTTTCTCATTATTATTTTCTTTTCAATTTATTTTATTTCATCCAAAATTCACTCCAAAAATTCTATAAATACCCCCTTCCTCCTTCATTCTTTCACAATCCAGTTTACATAACAAAACTCTACCAAAATACTCTCTCAAAACCTCTCTCCAACAAATCTCTCTCAAAACACTCTCTACCAATTTCTATTATTCGAGAAAAGCAACAAAAACATACTGCCCATTCATCTTTTTACAAACCTTCTATTAAACCTTAGGTAAAATCCTACTTAAATTTCTTCATCATGTTCATACAACTTAGCATGAGTTTAGTGTATGTTTCTTAGACTCATATGAGTTAAAGAAGCAATAATATGTTCGTGTTTTGTTTTTGTTCATGTTCATATTCTACATTATGTTGTTATATTGTTATTATTGTTATTATTATTTTTGCTCTAATCTAACTTATATAATATTATATATACTAAGTATATATATTTATTTAGAGCATATAAGCTCATTTTTATTTATTTATTTTCATGTCTTGCAATTTATTTATTTACTTGTTTTATGCAATTTAATTAAGACTAGTCTTTCTAGTCTTAGACTTGTCCATATCAAGTCAAAACAATTTTATTTCTTTTCTTTTCTTTTGGGACTAGTCTATTCTTAGTCCCGGGTTGGCTTGATGAAGCTAAGGATCCCAATACATGACCGGGATACCTTGATGAAGCTAATGTTCCCAATGCTTGACTATTTTATTATGTTTATTGACTTACAAGTATTTCTTTCTATCTTATTATGTATTATCTTTACTTTTACATAGCTACATAATCATATTCATGCATGATTATAATATTGTTTTCTTAAGTAAAAATAAAAATGGGTTTTTAAACAAGGAAAAGTGAACTAGATTTCCCAATAAAGGAATTTTCAACAAGAAAGTCTAAATTTTGTTTTTCAAAAGCTTAGACAAATTGATCATAAGTTTTTAAGTAATAGTGCGCAAGATTTCTTCAAATAAAAAGAACTCATTTCTTTTATGAATCAAAACTAAATACTTCATAAAGATAAAATTTTTAGCATTGAACTTAATATTCAACTTAACCATATCTTTTATAAGACTTAAATAGATTCATTATAGACTTTGAAAATCACATACTATGAAAGTATCTTCAAAACTTCAATTTTATAATTACTACTCTCTTTTCAAAATTAAAATAAAATTTTTACTAAGTTCTAAATATTAACAATTCTTTATTAAGAAAGCTTTCTTATAAACTTATCTAAAGGAATTATTCTATCACTTGATAAATATTAAGAATAAAATAAGTTTTTCAAACTAAGATAAAATCAACTCACTATTTTGGAAACCAACTTAGAAAAATAAAATTTGCCAAGAACGTAAAGTTTCAAAGATACACCTATTTCCTAAAGAAGAAAAATGATATAAAAGTAAGAGGAAAACATACACAACTTCAAATATTTGAAACTTAAAGAATATTTTGAAAAACGTATTTTCAATCACTAGAAATAAAGTTAGTAGATAACTTAAAGAACCAAAATTTTTGAAAATGATTTACTTTTGAAAGGTGAGAAAATGAAATAATAATAAAATATTTACTCATAACAACTCAAATATATTTTTGTTTTCTTTCCAACAAATCAAAAAGGAAAAATTCTCAAAAGTTTTATCTTTTAAAACCATCAAAGACAATTTGTTTATGAAATATCAATATTGAGACAACACTACAAAAATCATGCATACAATATGAGTATAAATATATGTTGAAAGGATTTTTCAACTATATACATATCCATATATTTTCTTAAGGATTTTTGAGTAAAGCAAAGTTTGGAAAAATCATATTTTGTGAACTATAAATTCGTAATTATTCTATACTGTAGTATTTTCCAACCCAAATGGCTTTTTATGACAAAAATAACCTTAGAAATGGGTAGATCTTTTCTAGTAGGTAGAAAACGGTATATTATTTGCGCGATTCCGAGTTAAAATGACTAAGTTATGGCCATTTTAAGTTGGAATTACCTTTTATACAAATTTTAATGATATTATGAAATAATTTTTAATAAGTACCATAGAATCAATAAGAAATACTCATTATAGGTATTCTTCTTGATTAGGTAATCCCGAAGAGGAGTATTCATACCCGGAGGATTATTTTGATTAGTGGATTTACCGATCGACTCATCCATAAGAAAGATAGATCCTCATGGCCAAGTGAGTTTATTTCCTACATTTTACGTACTTGGTTGTGCTTGTAGCTAGAGGCACTAGAAGTAGGAAAAGATGAAAATGAATTATGTATGATAATATTGGTTAAAAGAATGTTAAGCATACCAAGACATGAATCATTGTCGAATAACTTATGTTTTATTATTATCCTGTTGGAGTGTGTGCAAATTCTGTGATCACCTTTAAATTACTCTAATCATATACTACGGATTATATTAATTGATTCATGTATATCACATAGTTAGTTTCATTGCATGAGCTGCTATTCTCGATGGGACAAGAGTTTAGTAGCCGGTTGTGCAGTAGCCAGAAATCTGCAAAATGGGCGATTAGGAGCCTGAAAGAACTATTTGAGATAGGCGAGTAGGCACCTGAAATAAACTACATGAGTTGGATTTAAAGATGGGTTTTAAAGAGCCTAGAACACCTAACCCTGAATGGAGGGGTAAATCCATTCAAACATATGATTTCCAGTAGATCATATGTATTGCTTGACCACTTGCTTGATGCATTCATATGCTTGTTTAATAACTTGCTTAAAATTATTTATACAAGTACATTGATTCAGGAATATTCTTACTAAGCTAGTTATGCTTATACTCCGGTAGACCTTTGTTGTACAGGACCAATATCTTTCATGAACAAGGACTACATATACCCGGGTGGAGTTATGATTTAAGGAGCTTCTGGAAATCTTTTGAAGACCTTAAGTCAATTATCCTTGAATGTCTTATGGTATTAGTATTATTTTGTTGGGAGAAAGATTAAATTGATATTATGATTGTTTGGCGAACTATAAGGGAAAACCCCTAAGATGATGTACGGATTTTATTCTGTTAATGATAAATTGGTTGATTATTTAGATTCTTATATGTTATACATATTATCTCGAACTATACATCCTACCGGTGTCTCCTATTGTTATGATAGATGCCTTACATATGGTGTTGAAAACTTTCGCATGACTTCGGAAAGTCATTCTTAAGTTTTAATACCGTATGTGGCGGACTGCCACGTTTAGGGTACCATTTGGGGTGTGACAGTGGGTAAGGATATAACCGGGGTAGGTTTGGAATAGTCATATAAGATTCGAACCCAACCAACCCATAGACCTATAGCATCTTCCAAATCCGACCCTAAACCCCACACATCGGGCCAAAATTAACATATTATTTATGAAATAATAATAATAATAATAATAATAATAATAATAATAATAATAATAATAATAATAATAATAAGGGAAAATTGCCAATTATCTACCTAAACTTTCATCTATGTGTGGATTTACCGCATCCCTAAATTCATGGAAGATTTTAACTATCCTTAGCAATACCAACTTTTTAAGGAGTAAAAAAGCTCAAGTTCATAAGGTGAACTTGCATCTTGGTAAAAGTTTAAGGGGTAATTTGTCAATTCCCCAAAAGGTAAATTACATCAACAAGTCATAACATTTGGGAGTAAGTTCATTTTAGGTCATAATGTTTTGAAAAGTTCAAAAGAAGTCACAACATTTAGAAAAGTATCTTTGAGGTTTAATTAAGTATTTCTCTATTGATATATGTCAATGGAGCCTTAAAAGAAGGGTTTCTTAAGTTTTGATTAAATATTTCTCCGGTTGACATGTCTAATTGTGATTTCAATTGACCCATTTATCTAAATGTTATGACCTAAAATGAACTTACTCACTAAACGCTATGATTTCTTTTGAACTTTTTGAAACGTTTTGACCTACTAGTGTAATTTACCCATTTCTTAAATAATAATAATAATGATGATGATGATGATGATGATGTACCATATACTATGAATATTTATTTAACTTATAGAATTATGAGTTGAGTTTCCAATATCATATCACATTTGATATGAGATGAGAGAGAGAGAGAGAGAGAGATTTAGATCCTCTGGAGTTTCCTTTTGAATTTGAATTATTATTATTTTTTTAGTAGGTTGGTTTTCCCATCGGTTATAACTATGACCCACGATCCAATCCTAATCCCTATAAGGCCATAAAATAATTTCATAGACTTGACCCTAAACTTTATAGGGTTTTAAATGAGTTAGGGGGTCAAGTACCCTATGATGACCCGCTTAGTTCCATCCCTAAAAGTGATTGGGTTTAGTTAAAGAAATTACTTCTTTAAATGCTACTTCCAAGAGAAGTTACTTCCTTGAGAGGCTACTTCTTTAAAGATAGCTACTTTAAGGACGTATTTAGATAGCTTATATGAGAGTTTACCATAATTTTTAATTGTAAGTTCATGAGATTTTTTTTTTTTTTTTTTTTTGCGATTTACATGTTTGATTTTATTTAATTCAACATGTCTGATGGTTTTAGATTTTAATCTAGTTTGTTTTTTTATAGTTCACAGTTATAAATAATTTATGGAGTAGAAGTTAAGGTTTACTTGGTGATTAATGACATGATTTTCATTTTATAGTTTCTGAGGCATGTTTTAGTGGCTTTTTTTTTTATATATTATGTATTTAAAAATCTTGATATGAAAATAGTACATCTATCTTGTATATAAAGATAGATGAATTACATCAAAATATTCTAACGTTTGGGAGCAAGTTCATTTGAGGTCCTAATGTTTAGAGAAGTGGTTAATTGAGGTCTCGCTTGACACGTGTAACAATGTGGTAAGACTTTTAAGTTTTAATTATATATTTCTTCTATTGATGTGTGTCAATTGGGACCTTAATTGACCCACTTTTTCCAAATGTTGGGACTCTTTTGAATTACTCAAAACGTTGGGACTTCAAATAAACTTAGTCACAAATGTTATGACCTTCTAGTGTAATTTACTCTATAAAGATAAGATAATTTTAAGTTGACTTTTATTCAACAACTTTTGAGTTAAAAAAATAAAATTAAAAATATCATTCTACAAAATTTAGCACAAACAACAATTAGAAATCTTAACTAAAATTTATGGCTTTCAATTATATAGATATTATATTATAAGAGATTTTGCAAATAAGTAGTATTGACTAAATAGTTCAAACAAATAAAAAGTATGAAAAACATTTTAAATGGTGGTTATATCCAGTATGCATCAACATATGTAAATATAATTGTAAAATTTTTTATAGCTTTTTTATTAATTTAATATAATTTCACCATTTATATATTTTCATTCTATTGATTACACCTTCTCATTTATAATACTTATTTACTATCAATTTTTCATTTTGTTATACATTCAAGAGTCACATCTTTATAGGAAAAGGAAAAAAAAAATTATGGCATAGTTACAATTTACATGATTTTATATGATTTCCAAACTTTTTTTTTTTCATTTGTAGTGTTTATTTGCTCCTTTTTAATATTTCATTTTATCACTTACACCTTTATAGTATTAATACATTTTTGCTATTAAAATTTTTCTTTTCTTAAAAAAAATTATGTACCCAAGAGACATATTCTTTATGGGAAAAAAAATGTTTATGAACATGGTGCAAATTTTACATGATTTAATTTGAAATAATTAGTATGAGATATTGCATTCTTACAATTTGAAGGGTTGCAATTTTTTATAAACGATACATTTGTCATATACAAATAAGGAGCTAACACATGATATAATAGTAATCAAATAACATTTATCATAATCTATAACCGTATATTTTTGAAAAGATTAATTGTGTGATAGACTTTTACATAACTATAATATTTTATTAATATTATCAAAATATTAGAATAAAATATTTCAATCTATTAATTGATAAGATTTAAGGGTGAAGTGACTCGAAGTTGTTTTTCATTTTTTATAGAAGGATTGTAAGCTATCTGGGAGATTTTCATTCATTTATATAATAAAATTTTAGTTTACTTATACTGCATTTATAAGCTATCATTATTTCGACATTAAGATGAAATAAGCTTTACTTTATCTCATTCTATCCCTATAAATTGATGGAGATATGCATTCAAAGATTCCATAAAATAATTGTATCTTTCTAGTCAATTAAATTTAGATTATTGGATTCAAAGTAATTAAAAGATTACACTAGAGATAATGATAATAGTGATTAAGTCCATGCATAGCACACTCCACCCACGCACATCACAAGCATCGACACACTGCTACTAGCACACACAATAGTACACGTTCATAAGCACCCGCTCATACATGTAGCAATAACCATGATGTTGTTGCACGCACACACACTGCTCACACCATACACACACACACACTCATCACCAGCGCATAATAGAGCACTATCAAGGTGCTTACACCAAGCCACACATGCACAACACACTAAACATTACCACACACATCTTGCAGATACTCAATAAATAAAACATCTCACCCTTTGCGCTCACTAAAGTACTCATACACACAATACCTGTAGATCCCTAAATTTTATGCCTATGTTTTGTGCACAATCCCTAGAATCGGAAGTCAACTTAGGTCAATAACAAGTCTTAGTGAAGTTAGATCTGATAATCCCGCGTTTGAAACCTTAAAACTGTAAAAATGAGATAATCTTATATTATAGTCCGAAATAATGTGATATAATCTAAAAAAATCAAATTCATTAAAAACTCACTTGTTTCGGACCCGAACGAGATCAATTTTGAAAATAAGGGTCTTAGCATGCAAAATGGTAAAAATATTTTTAATAATATATTTAGACCCATAATAAGATGAGGAATCATAAAATATCAGTTACTAAATTTTTTTGCTTCTAAAAATATCAGATATAGCTTATTTACGTGTATTTTCTTTACTATCGGTAATTTATTTGTCATGTTTACTATTCACTACTATTCATTACTATTCATCTATCTCTATTTTTTCTTAATACCTATTCATATAACCTATACACCTATTTCTTATATTTTCTTTTTTAATACTACTTTATACATAACTTATCTTACACATTATATGTCATCATCCATCTACATCTATATTATGTAAACACTTAAACTATCTCCTTAGTTTATGAAAACATAACATGGACATCATGTATGTTATGATTTCAACACATTCCCATGAGCTTATGCTAGGGAATGAAACAATAGAAACAACATGTTCATGTCTTGTTCAAATCTATGTTAAATTTATGTTATGTCATATTCATGCTTCTAACATAACTTTCTATGTGTTATTATGTATAAATATGTATATATATTTTTAGAGCCTAAAGGTAACTAATCCAACATCTTAGTATTGACTTTATTTCTTTTCTTATTACTTATTTTATGCTAAATAAATAAGACTAGTTAACTTCTAGTCTTAGACTTGTCCCTAATTAAGTAAAAACAAAAGGAGACTTGTCCATAATCTAAGTCCCAGGGAAGCTCGCAATGAATCTAAGACTCGTGTTTTCTTATTTTTTTCTTCTTTTTCTTTATGAGACTTGTTCATTTCTATGTTCCAGGAAGACTTGAATAAAATCTAAGACTTCCACAATTTTCTTTCTTTTTCTTTTCTTCAAGCTTTTTTATGCTTTTTTTAATAGAGCTTTTCCATTTCTAAGTTCTAGAAAGTCTTGATACCAAGCTAAGACTTCCATATTTTTGTTCTTATATGCTCATTTGATTTTCTATCTCTTTTTTTCTACATGAGTTTATTTTCATCTTATAACATGACTACAAAGTTCATATTCATGCATGGTCATAGGACGATGTTTTTGTTTTAATAAAAATTTCAAAATGATAACATAAGTTACTTCTTTCATATAAAAATAGGACTAGACTCTTAAGAGAAATTATTTTCAACACTTAGGAGAAAGTTTCATTAAGGCTTAGGATAATGGTTCAATTACATTCTTTTCAAAATATTAAAATAAATTATCATAAAATTTTTAATGTTGATAATTCTTTATTATCCAAAATTTTCTTAAAAACTTAATTATATGTCTCATGCTAACATTTTTGAAAAACACTAAGAACAAAACAGTGTTTCCTAGTCAAGCTTAAAATTAACTCTCTAGCAAAAACCCACATAGGAATAAAATCGATATACAACACAAGGAGTCAAGATTTTCAGAAGTAAATTCATTTTTATGGAGTTAAAAAAATATAGAAATAATAGTTATAATAAGTAAACACTCACTTGTAACAAACTAAAAATTTTAATTTTCTTCCAACAACTCAAAAAGAGATTTTGTAAACTTCACTTTTTAAACTTCTAAAATAAATTATCTTATGAAAAATCATTATTGGGATAACATCACTAGAATCATGCATATAATATGAGTTTATATCTATATTGAAAGGATTTTTAAATATATAAGTATCTTAATGCTTGCTATAGAGTATTTAGGTGATGTTAAGCTTGGCAAAATGCAAATCTAAGGGCTGAAACTTTCGGGTCAGATATGTACTGACCCATTTTAAAACGCAAATGGCTTTAAATGTTAAAAATAACTTTATAAATAGACAGATCTTTTCAAGTATGTAGAAAACAACTACTAATATGCGAATTCCGAGTTAAAATGAGCAAGTTACGACTGTTTTAAGTTGGAATTTGCCTCAATCTGAATTTTGACAAGAATAGCAAGACAAAATTAGAAAGTTTAAGTATAACTTCTATGAAATGCTCATTCCAGGTATTTCTTTTGTTTAGGTGATAAGGAAGGCGAAGTCTCTTACCTTGAAGACTATTTTAACTAAAAGTCATCCCTAGATATGGTTGAGTGAGTTTACTTCTTTAATTTTCGTACTCTTTGTGCTTATAGCTAGAAGCACTAGAAATAGAAAAAAATAAAAATGAAAGTGTATGATAATTGCAAACCCTTAAATCTTTCGGTAATTATAAGTAAACCTTAGAACCAGAAGTTAAACTGGAAACCTAAAGTCCACCTATGTTTACCTCAAGAACTAGTATATCTAGATCTGGTAATACCGTGCGTGAAACCATAAAACATTAAAAATGAGTTAACCATAGGTTATAGTGTGGAATAATGTTTTATAACCAAAAAGGATAGTATTCATTGGAAATTCATTCATTTCGAATCCGAATGGGATCAGTTTTCGAAAACAAGATCTCAGCACACGAAACGGTGTGACAACACATTTAGACTCATAATTTAATGAGGAATCATAAAATATTAGTTTTAAAATTTTTCGGCTTTTAAAAATATCAGATATAGCCCTTTTATGCATATTTTTCTTACTATCGGTATTTTATTTGCATTATCTATCATTCATTTACTATTCATTATTTATTCACTACTATTCACCCATCTCTACTTTTTTTTGCTACCTACTCTATACTGTTACATACCTATCTTTTACATTTTCTTTTCTCATAAAACTTTATACATATCATATTTTACATATTACTTATTTTTTATTATAAAAATAAAAATTTAATCAATTTTCTCTTTCTTTTCTTCGCATGGCCGGTGCTCCTTTCTCTCCTCTACATCTGATTTTATTTCATTTTCATTTAATTTGATTCACAATACTTTCCTCTCCAAAACTCTATAAATACCCCTCCTTCTTTTATTATTTACACACTTTTTTACACAAACAAAACTCTATCAAATTTTCTCCACAATCCCTCTCTCCTCCTTCTCTTTGTTGTGACACCCTTCCCCTCCTCCCTCCCCATTGTGTTTTTCATAAAAATTTTCCTTTCATTCATCTTCCACAAACTCATCTCCAAGTTTAGGTAAACCACTAAACCTTCTCTTATCTTCTTGAAACATAATATGAAAACTTGGTGTGTTATGGTTTCCAAAACCCCACGACCATTATTCTAGGATGGAAATCATGGAAACAACAATTTGTTCATGTCAATGTTCAACATCGTGTTTATTTATGTTCTTGTTTTATTCTTATTATGATTATACTTCTAATATAACTTTTTATATGTAGAATGTAAAGTATATGTATCTATATATGTTTAGATCTTAAAGCTCACTAACATAACATCTTATTATGCTCTTGTTATTATTCTCTTATATTGCTTCTTACATATTGCTTATAATAAATAAGACTAGTCATCTTCTAGTCTTAGACTTGTCCATTATCAAGTTCAAACATGCTTTGAGACTTGTCAATAATCTAAGTCTTGAGAGCCTTGAAATTTATCTAAGACTCTAAATTCATTTCTTTTTCTTTTCTCTCTTTCTTATTTGCTATATGTTTATGAGACTTGATATATCTCGTGTCTTAAGAAGCCTTGAATTAAAATCTAAGACTTCCATAATTTTTCTTTTCTTTTCCTTCTTTTTCATTTCTTATTTTCTTTTATGGTGATTAGAATTTATTTAGTCTCGAGAAGTCTTGATAAGAAGCCAAGACTTCTATATTCTTACTTTTGCTCTTGAATTTCCTATTTTTGCTATTTTGTTACATAAGTTGTTTCTTAACATAAATAATATGTTCACTTGCATGCATGATCATCAAGTAATGTTGTTGCCATAGTAAAAAAAATATTTAAATAATAAAATAGGCATCATATTCCATTCTATAAAGTATGACTAAAGGCTTTTAAAAATAAGTTTACCACTCTTAAGGAGGATTTTTCTTTAAAGATAGAAATAAAAAGCTAGTCACAATTTCTTTAGAAATTAAATGTTGGCAAGGCTTTGTTATGCAAAATTTTCTTAAAATATATTTACGCATATTAATGTTTTGTTAAGAACCAAGAACACGTTAATTTTTCACAAGCTAGTTTAGAATCATCCAACTTAAGATGAAGTAAATATTCAACATAGGAAAAATCAAGTTTATAGAGTATAAAATTATTTTATGAAGTCAATAAAATATAGAAATAGTACTCTTGGTAATTATATATTTATATTTACTATAAATTAAAATTTATAACTATTTTTCCTTAAGTAAAGAAGCTTTTCTCGCAAAACGTAACTCTTCAAACCTCTAAATCAAATTGTTTTATGAAAAATCATTCTTGAGGCAACATTACTAAAATCATACCTATGATGTAAGCTAATATAAGTATCAAATGAATAAATGCTTTGTGCTTGCTATAGAATTTTTGGATGATGTAAAACTTCAGAAAAATACAATTTCCTAGGCTAGAACCTTAAAATCCGAATCTATAAGGCCCTATTCTGAGACCAAAATGACCTTAAAAATTAAAAGTAACCTTAGAAATAGATAGATCTTTTTTAGTAGGTAGAAATTGACTACTTGTATACGAAATTTCGAGTTAAAATAAGTAAGTTATTGCCGTTTTAAAGTTGGAATTTCCGCAATCGGAATTTTATCACAAATTATAAGATGGAATTAGAAAATTTGGATAGAAATTCTATGGAATTCTCATTTTGGGTATTTCTCTTATTTAGGTGACCTAGAGATGATACTTGCTATCCGAAGGACTATTTTGATTAGGGTTGCTTCACCAAGAAATGGTTTAGTGAGTTTATTTCCTTCAATTTTCGTACTCATCAATGTGCTTGTAAATTAGTAGCACTAGAAATAGGAAAAAATAAAATGAATATGCATGATAATATTGGTTGAAAGAACACTAAGAATATTGAAACTTGAAGTGATGATAGTTATATGGATGATTTATTGCCATGTTGAAGTGTTTACAAAAATTGTATGATAATAAATTGATTCATGCATATCACATAGTGAGTCTCATTACATTCGCTATTATATATTTGGTGGGACAAGTGCATAGTAGTGGTGGTTGGCATAACAGGCAGTATCTACATGTGATGAGTAGTAGCCGATAAAACTATATAGCGGCAAGTAATAGCTATTAAGACCTGCATGCTTTTTTATGGCGAGTAATAGCCAGTAAAATCTACAAAATTTATTTGCAAAAATTTGGTCATAATTGGCCGGAAACACCTAATCTTAAATGAAGGGCATAAATTCATTCAAGATATAGTTCCCAAAAAACTATATGTCTTGTTTGCTCATGTGTTTGATGCATGCCATATGTTTGTATAATCATAACTTGTTTGCTATTTCTATTCTGAGTGCGCTAACCCAGGAATATTCTCACTAAGCTCGTTAAGCTTATACCTCTATAGATTTTTGCTGTCACAGGATCATCTACGCCTTTATCCAAGGTCCCCATACATTCAAGTAAGATTTCTTTTGGGGGAAATCCATTCATGGACTCTAGACTAGAATTCCTTTAAAATTTTTTGGTGATGGTTACTTAATTACTTGTAAGACTAAGTTGTATTTCAATACTTAGAGAATTTATCGATGGAATGCCACTAAGTTAATGTAAAAGAATCTACATCTTTATATTTTGTAGGTAAATGTATATTTAGATGCTTGCATGCTTTGTATTACTTTCTCAAACTACACACCCTACCAGAGTCTCTTATTGCTGTATTGTATGCCTTACATATGATACCAAGACTTTCACATGACTAAGGTAGTTATTCTTAAGCTTATTATTATATGTGGTGGATTTCACATTTAGGATACCTTTTAGGTCATGACAATAATGTTAGTTGAAAATATACTAAGCATATCGAGACTCGAATTATTCTTAATTAAATTGGTGTTCTATTATCATGATGGAGTGTTTGTAAATTCTACAATCACCTTAAAAATGCCATAACCATAGATCAAGAAATAAATTAATTGATTCATGCATATTACGTAGTGAGTCACATTGCATTCGCTATTATATATTTGGTAGGACAATGGCGTAATAGTGATGGTTGGTATCACCGATAGTATCTACATTAAGTGATTAATAGCTAGTATGATCTACATTTGGCAAGTAGTAGCCAGTATCACTTGCATAATTTTTTGGCGAGTAGTAGCTGGTAAGATCTACAAAATTCTGTATGCAAAATTTTGGTTGTAATTGGCCAAAACACCTAACCCCGAATGAAGGGCGTAAATTCATTCAATATATGATTTTTAGATAATCATATGTATTGTTTGCTCATGTGTTTGTTGCTTTTCATATGCTTGTTTAAATAACTTGTTTGATATTTCCTTGTATGGATACATTACTTTAGGAATAATTTTTGCTAAGCAAGTTAAACTTACAGCCTTTAGGTATTTGTTGCAGTTTCCCTTCCTTTGGTTGAAGCCAAGAGGTTACTTCTCTCATGTACCAATCTTTTGACCAATGAGCTTTTGGAAAAAGTCCTTGGAGAAATGATAGACCTAGACTTCCATAAAAATCTCCTAAGTAATTCTTTTTTATAATAAGGACTTATGTAATGGTTTTGATGGGGGTATGCCCCCTTTGGTTTGTAAGACTCCTATTATGTTTAAGTTATGATGTTATGAATTATATTCTTGAATGCTATTATCTATATCTCCTTAAACTACTAGTTTCAAAGAATGATCTTTTATTGTCATGAAGTACGCCTTACATTCGATATCGAAACTTTTGCATGACTAAAATAGTCATTCCTATGTTTTAATATTGAGTATGGCGGACTGTCATGTTTAGGGTACCTTTCGGGTTGTGACGACACCACACACTCAAGCACTTACAACATGCCATAGCACTTGCGGACTCAATATAACTCAAGTGCAATACAACAACTGCATTACATAACACCCACATGCTCACAACAACTCATGACACACATTCACTTGTGTTGACACTAGAGCACTCACACACCTCACACACGTACACATCAACAACACACACCAGTAGCAGCTATCTCCCTTGAAGCACTCGAGCAAAGCTCGAGCACACACAAACACTCTAGGTGCTCCATGCTACTATTGTTACCTTCCTCCCCTTCCACTCAAAGTAAAGCGACCACGCATGCACTGAGACAAGCAACAACGCACACTTGCTATTACCTACATATATATGTATATTATCATTTTAATTTGTTTCATTACTTTTCTTTTTCATGAAATTATTAACGTCCTTGGTTGTCCTCTTGCCGCCAGCTTAAATAACTACATGATACACACTCAATATAATATACCAATATGTATGTGTCTAACTACGCAATCAAGCTACTGATGCAACTACCTTCCTTTTTCCTTTTCCTTCCTTTAACAACACACAAACATTGCTATATGGCAATTGGATTGGTCTTGCTTTGCCACATGCCTTGCCTTTCTTTCCATATTCTTTCCCGTTTTACTGACAATTCACATATACACACATAATACACTTGATTAATAGATTAAGTAGAAATGTCGATATAAATCATGAAATAGATAAATTATATGTCATGCCTCGAATTACGATTTAAAGTGTACCTAGCCTAGCTGTATATAATACTTAAGCATTACATACAAAGCTATAAAAAAAATATCATTTATTATAATCATTGTTAACAAATTTTAATCTTTGAAACCATACGATTGGATTTTTTAAAATAATTGAGTAAATAATAGAATTTTGCTATCTTATATGTATAAAAAAAACTACTCTCATGAGTAGAGTATCATGCATAGATATACCTTAGTATTACTCGTTGATACTTCGAAAAATTATATATTAAGTTTACAGACCATAGGCTATTGGAGAAGCCTTCATTTAAAAACAAATTTAAAGTTTTGACAGAGCATAAATGCCATGTCGAAGGGTCTTAGTCGTCCAAATAGTCAAGAAACTCTTCAAAACTTGTGCCTTACCCCATGTAATCATAAGAATCATATTCATTATCTTCAACACCTGTAAAAGAATAAATGTGAGCCAAAGCCTAGTACGATAGTAAAACATTCACAAACAAGATAAGTACACACTCTTAGTCTAATGTAATGCAACAATCAATTTATTATGTCTTTGATTTATGATGTAGCAAACAAAATTTAATCACTTACACTCTGATAATAAGCCTTTGGGAATCTGAGGGTCCTAAGTGGCAGCAATTGCTCAGGGAGTTGATATAAAAAGCCTGAATACTTATATCTCCTATATAAACTTCGAAAAAATAATAACATTATTTAAGGTTTATAGCCGTTACTTAGCTTTACTTATTTTAATTCATAATATCACTGTAAATGTCACGCCCCAGAGGGTACCCTAAACGTGGCAGTCCGCCGCATATAATATTAAAGCTAATGAATGACAACCTTAGTCATGCAGGAGCTTCGATATCACATGCAAGGCGTGCTTCCAAGATAGTAGGAGACTCACAGGGGTATTACATTTAAGTAGATAATAAAAGCAAGCAAGAACTTATAATAACTAACATAATATTTCCATAAATAATATCCTTACATCATCTTAGGGGCATTCCCCCGCATAAATAGTCTTCAAGATAATAACAACTAATATATAAGCCTACTATAGAGATTTTCTTAGAAGCCTATGCTCAAAACTTAAATACATAAAGCTTCTCCCAAAAACTCCTAGTAGCTTATACTCGTACATAGCAAATGGGGCTCCTTGGGGCCAACCAAAGGTAATCATACTGTAACAAAAAGCTATAAGGGTATAAGCAAAACTAGCTTAGTGAGATAATTCCATCTATAAGACATTTCCATAATTCACACAAGTATTTTAATCAAAACATATGAAAATGCACCAATCATATGAACAAGCAAGATACACATGATTAACCGGAAATCAAGTGTAGCATGGATTTAACGCCCTCCATGATAAGGGTTGGGAGGTTACAGGCCCATACGACCATCAATATCCATAGATTTACCAGCTCCTGCTTGCCCTGTAGACTTTCCGGCTCCTACGAGCCACCATGTAGACTTTCTGGCTCCTACTAGCCACCACTACCATTTCCTCGTTTCCCCACACGAAGAATAGTAGTGAAACAAATGTGACTCATGTGAATGATATGTATGAATTGATTTCAATATAAATTTAGCCAACAATTTTTTTAGTTCAAGTTAAAGGCGATTAATACAATTTTCATCATATCAATACAAGAATCACAATTTATTTATCAAACCAACTTCTGATATTCTTAACTTGTATTCAATCATCCATAATACCAAGTCACACAACAATTATCCATTTTATCTTTTTTCTTAATTGCTAATGCTACTAATTACAAGCACAAAACAAAGAAATGTAACTTGATAAAAGGAATAACTAACTCCACATCGGTAGATCTAATCGAAATAGTCCTCCGGATAGACGATCTCGGGTCCTTCGTTACCTAAATAAGATGAAATACCCAAAATGAGTCTTTCATAAAACTTCTATTCTTAAAAATTATAAACTTTTCTTAAAATCGCGGTAAAATCATATAAGAGAAAATTCCAACTTAAAATAGCCATAACTTGCTCATTTTAACTTGGAATTTCGCAAATAATATATTGTTTTCTACCTACTCGAAAAGATCTACACATTTCTAAGCTTATTTTCATCAAACTAAGTCGTTTGGATCCCAAAAAGGTAGCGACCAGATTCATTACGAATTTGTAAAAAACTTGATTTCTTCCTTTTATCAAAAGCTCACTTGAAGAGATAGATTCTCTAAATATTTTTGTAATCTTTTTGAAAGGTATAAAAATATATGTAATGACTCATAACAAATGTATGAAGTAAATAAAGTTGTCTCAATTTATGAAAAGGTAAAGTTTTGAAAGATTTTGAATTTAAGAATTTTTGAAGTGTCTATTTTTACTTTGAAAAAGATTTTGAGTTATTTGAAATGAGTATCTCTTTCTCTAAATTTAATTTCTTGTAATTGCTTAAAAATTATTTTAAGTTGTTTATGATGAGTATCTTATTTTCATAATCTTCTTAATTTCTTAAGGAATGATTTTTATTTTCTAAACTTAGCTTCCAACACTTTTTGAAAGTATTTGACACGTCTATATTTAGAAAAAAATGACTTCTCGATTTCTTGAGATCATCTTATTTTGATGAAAAGGAATTTCTATTATATGAAGAAAAGATGGAGTTGTTTGAAAAATCCTTGTTTTCTTAAAAATCCTTTTTATGTATGTTAATAAGAATCTATTAGGAAATCATCTAAGTTTGTTTAAAAAAATGGCTTCTTAGTTCTTTAGAAAAACATTGACTACTTGTTTTTGTTTCTAGAAAAGAATCTTTATCTTTAAGAAAATATGTCTTCATTTGTTTTGTGGAGACAAAACCATTATGTTTATGCATGAATATGAGTCATAAGTTATGAAAACATAAAGGAACATAATACTTGAAAGAATAAGCAAATTAAGAAAATAAATCAAGTATTGGAACCTTAGCTTGTTCAAGGTATCCCGAGACTAAGAAATGATTAGTCCCAAAAGAAAAAGAAAATGTTTTGACTTGATGAGGACAAGTCTAAGACTAGAAAGACTAGTCTTAAAAATAACTTGAAATTAAATAAATTGCAAGGAAATAAATTGCATGAAAGGAAAATAAATTGCAAGAAATTGAGCTTATATGCTCTAAATATTATATATAGCTATATAGATATATTAGATAGTTATGAACATAAAAGAACATAAAGGAGCTAAGATTATGAACAAAAATACAGTATGAACCTATTGTTGCTTTCTTAACCTTTATGGTTTTAGAAAACACACACTAAGTTCATACTAAGTAGATGAACATAGAAATTTTCTTGAAGAAAGTTTACCTAAAAGAGATGAACTAAAGAGAGCTTCTTGGAAGAGAATTCTTGAGAAATTTTGAGAGAGCAACTTTAGTAATGAAGAAGTGTGAAAGAAGTGAAAGTGTGAAGGGGTATTTATAGGAAAATGTGGGAGATAATTTGTGTTAATTAAATAAAATAAAAATAAAACAAATTGGAAGAGATGAGAGAGGGCCAGCGCTACTCATGGGGAAATGGAGAAGGAAAATTTTTTTTTTTTTGTATTTTTGATAATTAAAAGTAAGAAATGAAATATGTGAAATTGTATTGGAAAAGAAAATGTGTAAGAAATAGGTGTATGGGTTGAAAGAGTAGGTTGTAAGAAAAAGTCGAGATAGATAAATAGTATAGAATAATAGAAAATAGTGTATGTAAAAGTAGACATGACAATTAAATGCCGGTAGTAAGAAAATACACGTATAAATGCGATATCTGTTATTTTTAGCTACCGAAAAATTTCGAAATTGATATTTTTGGAAATCTTATATTTTTACTAGTCTAACGGTATATTCGGAATATTTTTTTTATTTTGGGCTCCGGGACAAGTTTCCCGAGAACTGTGTCCGATCTGGTTCAAAAGACACTCGAATTTCGCCAAACAAACATTTTTGCATAACCTATAGCTATCACGAACTATTATAGCTAATTATTCCAACTTCGTTTTCTAGGGCTAAAGAAAACGACAATGCCGAACTTAAGTGGTTACGGTAGAATAGGGTTTTGTTGACTCTGGAAAATCTAGTTGACTTCCGATTAGGGTTTAAGCTATAATTCGAATCCAAAAAAATTTCGAGGATTTATAGTAAACCCCTAGATTTTACGATGGATTCTGAGTTCAAACCCTATAATCGGAGATCTTAGTCAACAAAAACCTATGTCAAAATCCTAGAGTTTAGATCCAGCAATCCCGTGCTTTCAAAGCTTAGACGTCGAAATGGAGCTTATGGCTTATGATAGTTCGTAATAATATAGAGAAGTATAAATATATCAAATTCGCTAATTTCTATTGTCTTTTGAACCCAAATGGGATCAGTTTTCGAAAACCATGCCCAGGAACACCAGTCGGTAAAAATATTCCATTTATACCATTAGACTCAAAATAATATAAGAAATCCAAAAATATCAGTTTAATAATTTTTCGGTAACTAAAAATTACATATATCACAATTATACACGTATTTTCTTTACTACTAGTAATTTATTAGTCTTGTTTACTATTCATTATATTTCTCTACTATTCAATACTATTCACCTATATCTACTTTTTCTACTACCTATTCTTACTACCAATAAACTTATTTTCTTACTTTTTACTTTTCCAATACACCTTATGTCAAATCATATCTTACATATTAATTACTTTTCTTACAAAAGTACAAAATTTAACATTTCTCTCCCTCTCTTTCCTCTATGGCCGGCGCTACCTCTCTCTCTCCATCCCCATTATTTTTATTTTTTAATTTATTTTATTACACTTAATTTCTCTTCATTTTCAACTATAAATACCCCATCTCTCTTCACTTTTTTCATACTTTCATTTCATATAATAAAACTCTCTCAAAATCACTCCACAAATCCTCTCTACCAAAACTCTCTTTCACAATTTCTTCACAAAATCCTTCTCTATACACAAACTATCTATCACACTACCAACCACATAATACCCCCATTCATCTACCATATTCACACCACACAAACACCTTAGGTAAACTTTTTCCAACCATTTAGTTTACCGATGTCTTGTAACTTAGCATGACCATGGTGTTGTTTTGAAACTCATATGAGTAGTAAAAGCAATAACATGTTCATGATTCGTTCTTGCACATGCCAAGAATTCCGATTTTATTATTTTGTTATTATGATTATATATGTTGTTATTATTGTTAATATTGGTGTTATTATGTTTCTAATCTAACTCTATATTTTATTAAGTATATATATCTATATATTTTTTAGAGCCTAATGCTCACTAACATTCTCTAACTTGCTTTTATTATTAATTTTCTTTTTCTTTTTTTTTTTTGGGACTAAGTCCTAGAATGCCTTGATGAAGCTAATGCTCCCAATGCTTGACTGGATTACCTTGATGAAGCTAAGGTTCCCAATACTTGATAAGTTGATATATTATCTTGCTTAGTATTAAATTGCTTCTTATATATTTTCATCATTTTTCATATTATATGCTCATGTACATGCATCATCATAATGATCTTGTCTCAATAAAAAAATTAAAGTAAAATTGGTAAAAGACTTAAAGAACCAAGTTTTGGAAATAAAATTTATTTTTGAAGAAGTTAGAAGATGAGAATATAAGGATAAGAAAACTGGTTTAACAAAACCATTTTTCTTTAAAAGGAAATATATACAACTCAAAATCATTATAGCTTATCAACAACTTAATAAAAAAGTTTAGAAACTTAATTTTTGCTATAAAAAGTAAAATTTGTAGAAGATTAAAGTTAAAGGGAAATTTATTTGTTTTATAAAAGAAATTAGAAAACAAGATAAAAATATACTTGTTTACAGCAACCTAAGAAATTATAAAGTTTTTCCAAAATACTTAGAAAGGAATTTGTTGAATTTAAGTTTTAACACTTTTAGGATGAATTGTTTTAGAAAAATAATCGTTGAGACAATACCATTAGGATCTTGCGTACAAAATGAGTCTATATAAATACTCAAAGGATTTTTTTCAATTATATACATATCTATATTTTTGCTAAAAGTATTTCTGAATAAAATTGAGTTTGGAAAATGTTTTGCAAAAACTCGGATTTCTTGTTTTGGTTTTGTACCATAGCGTTTAAGAAGCCAAATGGCCTTTCATGTGGAAAATAATCTTAGAAATAAATAGATCTTTTCGAGTAGGTAGAAATCAACATATTATATGAAATTTCGAGTTAAAATAAGCAAGTTATGATCATTTTAAATTGAAATTTCCCTCTATGTGAATTTTGACAAACTTAGTAAAATAGAATTATAAGTTTAAGTAGAACTTCCAAGAAATACTCATTTTGAGTATTTCTCTTGTTTAGGCAACGAGGAGACCAAGTTCCCGTGTTCCGAGGATTTTCTTGATAAGAAGTATCCGCACAAATGGTCGAGTGAGTTTATTTCTTACACATTTGCACTTATGATTTTGCTTGTAAAATAGTGCCATTAGAATTAAAGAAAAGATAAAATGAAAAATGCATGTGCTTTACATATTTGGTTGGACTTACGATTAAGTATATCGAGGCGAGAATTATTTATAATGAATGTTTGATTTAGTGTAAGAATGATTGTCTACAAATTCTATGATCATCCGCAAAATATTTAATTATGCCATGAGTACGTGATTAAAATGATTCATGCAGGTCATCAGGTGAGTTCATTGCATTTATTACTATTCCTTTGGTGAGACAAAGGCTTAGTAAGGAGATTCATAGGGTCTGTAAATTCTATAAAGCGATGAGGCATCATCCAAATCAACTAGCAATGAGAAAACATCTAATAAAAACATATCTGGCAGCTATGTAGTGGCTCGAAAATAAACTACAAATAAGTTGGATTATATATACATTTTTTTAAGCAAGAAAGTTGTTAAAAACAAGAACTATCATCAAATTACGTTATATAATAGCGGCCTACACAGTCTGAAACACCTAACTATTGAATGGAGGGTTAAATCCATTTAAACATATGATTCCTAGAAAATCATATGTATTATTTTCTCGTGTGCTTGTGCATCTCGTATGGTTGCTTAAATAAACTGTTTTGATTATTGAATGTTGAGTGTTTAATTGTGGAAATAAATCTCACCAAGCTAGTAGCTTATACCCTCTTAGATATCTTTTACAGTTCTCGTACCTTTGGTTGGAACCAAGAGGTTATTTTACCTACATAATGCCTTCAAGCTAAGATCTTATAGATAAACGTGCAAGCTAGAAGTAGATAAAGATTCCAGGAGAAGTTTCAAAAGTGTAAATCGTTTTAATGATAGACTTTTATTAGACTTAATTATCTTTAATAGGGAAAATGCCCCTTAATTTTGTAAAGACTCCTTAATAGTTTTTATGAACCATGGTTATATTGTTATGATTTATTTTTCTTAATTGCCATCGTGTATAACTACTTACATGGCATGATCCAAAGTTTGGTCCACTACGATCGTGAAAGTATGCCTTACACTCGATATCGAGACTTTCGAGATGATTAAGGTTGTCATATTTAAGCCTTAATAGCCTTAATATTGAGTATAGCGGACTGTCGCATTTAGGGTATCCTTTGGGGTGTGACAATCACTTAGTTCGATTGGTCTCATATACATGAACTAAATCATATTACTTCCCTTTAAGCATAAGTAAATGTTACACTGATATCATTCACCCTATTAACTATCTGTTGTGCCATTTATAAATTATCATTGCATCATGATAAAGGGGTAGCCTAAATTGCTAACTACCATGCTGACATCATCCAGCAAGTTTGTCACTCCTTGGAATGGATTAAACGACACAAGCACAAGCTTAAGTTAATCATTAGGTCGCCTCTAAATATTAGTTCATTTCATATGCCTATCCTAACACACATCATTCAAGCGACTACACACCTAATAAGATACTTGAGGTATATAGAAGTAAATTAAAAGACAAATTAATCAAATAGGAGGATCTATTACAAGTAAAATACTTCAATTAAGATTCAATTATAAACATACTTATCTATTTACACTTAACTAATTACTTAGCTAAGTTTAAATGTTATATAGTTTATCATATTCGTAATTTAAGACTCAATGCAGTATTCTCATGCGCATATATATATATATATATATTAGTGGTTTAGTATTATATTAATTTATTTTTATTTTATTTTATAAATAATGTTAGGGGATCTATCACGTCCATGATCAAGGTCGTAATGTAAATCACGAGCAAGATCATGACCCATGATGATGGTTGTGGTCTATATCATTTACTCCATCATGCTTGTGATTAAGGGCATTTTTAATTTGGAAAAACACAAAGAGAAGATCATACCCACTGTCATGGCCGTGATTTAGTTGATGTTCAAATCGTAGCTATGATTAATTTTAATTTTTTTGTATCAAGGAGATCATAAGTGTGATGCTAGTATGATTTATCCAAAAATTTTCTCCTAAGGAGATAATACCCTTTGTCACAATCGCAATGAATAAAATACTACTCCTAAGTTCTTTACTCCGAAAATTTTGAAGTTTTACATCATTTTAACTTGTTAATATGATATCTGAAACAGCAGTAAGCACTTCCACATCAACATATAAGCTTTACATCATACATCGTCAAGTATGAATTTTCACATTTATAAACATACTACATATGCCCATACATACATTTAACTTGTTGAACAATAAAAGTGTACATACATGGGTTTAAGCACAATATCACCAGCTTTGTTACTAAATTTTTATTAATCTGGCATTAACATCATCAACACTACATATTTTATACTAGGGTTTAGCATGTAGATTATATCGCTCATTTATCTTATAAAACTTACATGATAATCTCTATTACTATTCTTGTTTCTAAGATATAGAAGATTAATCATATCTAAACTCAACCTATTTCTTAATTGTAAAATTTAAACTCATCTATAAACTGATTAAAATAAAGATTTATATTATAGATGAAATAAGAAAATAAATGAGTAAAGAAAGTATTTACCTAAATTAGGCTTGACTTGAAAATAGGAATTTAAGGGAATTTTGGTGGATTTTTGGACAAAAAATTGATGAAGATGATGGGGTTATCTTGCTTCTAAAATGGTGCTTGCTACAAGGGAAATTTTGAGGTATTTTTCTTTTTTTAATTAACAAGATTATTTTCTTAAAAAGCAACTTTGACTTTTTGCTCTCCTATAATTATCTATTTGTAGTAAAATTTATTGGTTGTATGTTAATGCATGGTGAGAATTGCTATGGGCTATTAGGCTTTTATTTAAACATTAGGCTTGTCTTAGAACAACGGGCCTAGGTTTTGCAAATTGAAATGGGTTTCAAGATTTTATAATTTAAGATACAAGAAGATAAATGGGCTTAGCTAATATTTGATATTTTTAGGATTGAAGTTTAGAAATTCAATTTGAAATGAAAATTTTGAAGGTGAAAAGAATAAATGGATAATTTGAAATGAACACTTAGAATATAAATCTCTATTTTTCAAATTGTTCATTCATCAGGTTCATATTACTCAACTATCTAATCATATATTAACATTTATATAATCCTATTTACTAGATCATTCATCACAAACAAATTTCTATTCTAATTATCTAATCACTCTTTAGTTATCTAAGTTAGGTTGTCTGTGGTATTTCATTATATATGTAGATATATACCTATAACCAAGTTTAAAACACCAAGATTATAGCATTAATAAGTATTTGATAGATACTTTAGTTAGAAAATGAAGATATCTAAAATTTGTTGAGGATCTAGCAATTTTTGAAATATGAGCAGTGGCTTTTCATGATCATAGATTCTTCCATTGGTGGAAAAAAAAAAAACATCACCAATGGATTGTACCAAAAAAATCCTATAAAAACAATGGGTAAATTGCATTAAAAGGGGTCAATAACTAGGGGTAAGTTTATTTAAGATATCAATGTTTTAAGTAGTTAAAAAGTGGTATCAACGTTTGATAAAGTGTATCAAATAAAGTATCAACATTTTGCAAAGCTCATTTAAGGTATCGATATTTGAATTAGTTTTCGATTAAATCTCTTTAATTTTTTTTTCAACGATCAATTATTAATAACTTATTCGATTTACTTTACCAAACATTGATACCTCTTTTCAACCATTCAAAATATTGATATCTTAGATAAAATTACCTTCATATATTGATACCTCTTTTTAACTACTTAAAACGTTAATATTTTAAATGAATTTATCCTCAAATATTGATACCTTTTAATGTGATTAACCCAAAAAACAATTACTCATTCATCGAATATGAATTAGAAATGAGTTAGATATTGCACAAACAAATTCCAATTAAACCTGTCATTTGTTACCCTAAAATTGTAGACATGTTTTCAAATTTTGAGCACCTTACACGTTTCTTTTCTCAAAAGAAAAAAAAAAAGAAAGAAAAACCACTACTAGAAAGTAGGCGAAGAGTATTATAAAATCAACTATTTACATATTGAAATCGGATTAGAAACGACATAAATATCGCGAAAACAAGTTTTCATCAGAAACTATCCTAGAACTGTAGAAATTATGAGCTACCTTAGCTATTTGTGCATCTTACTTGTCCCCTTTAATAAAAACAATATAATATTTTAAAAATACTCAAAAAACCATGTCAAATTGACTAGTCATATGTTAGAAATTGATTTAAAACAATTAGTTCTAGGCGGTTGAAGTTTCAACACCAAAATGACAAACCAAATGAAGTACTGTAGTATAGATTGTAGGATTAGTTACTTTAGTTTACTCTTATGATTTATTTATAATTTTTTCAGTATATAGGTGATTTTAACTCTAACATTGAACCACCACATGACTACTATGGCTTGTAAGCTAAATGGGCCAATAAGTATATTGCTATGCCTCCGTACTTACTTATGCTTGTAGGATTAGAGTGTGATGCTTTGTTGATTAATATAAATAATTGGATCACGTTTGGGGTCGGGAAATTTATGCTTATGGTTGCTTGTGCTTGACCTTGGATGGGAAAATACTATAAATTTTACTAAGAATTAAAGATTTGATTATTTGCTTAATTATATTAATCTTTGTGAATGTCTGACATCTACTTGATCACTAAAAATAAAACAATTTAATATATATCAACAAGATAAATTAAATATGATCATGCATTGTAGAATTGCACGAGTGAAGGATGTCACCACCATGCAATGACTTAGATAGGTTATGATCATGGAGAGTCACCTATATACCATGGGCCCTGTCTTAGGGGATAGAAATTAAGCCGTCCTAGGGAAGGTGAGCTATCTTTTAGGGTTACATCAGTGTCATTACTTTTGGATCGATTCTTGCTTCAAGAATATAGTTATGTACATACTATTTTATATACATTAAGAAAAAATAGTTTTGATCAAACATTTTGAATCTCAAGGTAGTGGGGTTTTCCTAGGTGATGACATTAGTGGATATTTCTTAATCTTTGATACGGAGGTTGCAAATACGTTCTATATATAGTCACCAGTTGGCCATATATATTTGCTCATGTGTTTGATTGCATTGCATATGTCTATTTAATGTAACTTGCTTTCCATTTTCTTGAACAATATGGAGTGGGGATTATATCTTACTCATCATGTGGTTGTTCATCCCCATATAGTTTGTTGTCACAAGACTATCATTTGCACCAGCCTAAGCAAGGATACCCATAGGTTAGCTATCACACACTATAGGATACCCTAAACGTGGCAGTCTGCCATATATAATATCAAGACTTAAGAATGACTATCTTAGTCATGCGAAAGTCTTAGTATTACATGTAAGGCATACAAAACAATAATAGGAGACACTATTGGGAAGTGTGGTTTAAGCAAGTAAAAATGAACATACAAGAATCTAAAAATAAAGTTAAGCATAAATGACAATTTAATAGTCCATTACATAAATCTTAGGGGTATTCCCTCGCTAAATTCCCAAAGATCACAAAAAAATACTAATCTTTACAAATAACTTAAACACTTCATCAAAAGATTTTAAAGGAAGTCTATCCTAATCTTCGAGTAGATTTCCCCCAAAAGCATCCTAAAAAGAAAAATTACGCGGATATGATGAGACCTCGGGTATAGCAACAGATGGTCTTGCGTATGCAAAAATCTATAGGGGCATAAGCTTTATGAGCTTAGTGAGGATAAAACCGATGATCATACTTAAAACAAGACAACAACCAAGTTTATTAAACAAGCAAGTGAAATGCAACAAACACATGAGCATACAAGATATATGATTTTCCAGGGATTGTATATTGAATGAATTTACACCCTTCATTCAGGATTAGGTATTCCGGCCAATTACAACCAACATTTCTTAAAAACCATTTTTATATATCTTACTGATTACTATTCACCATAAAAAATATATAGTTCTTACCAACTCCTACTCACCATCAATTTGTATGTCTTACCGGTTCCTACTCGCCACATACAGATACTACCGGTTATGCCAACCACTACTACCATATGCTTGTCCCACTAATTGTATAATAGCAAATGTAATGTGACTTAATGAATAGTGCATGTATCAACTTTTTATTTAAAGTCTAGCTATTTGAATTACAATTTCTTGTAAGTGATCATCCAATTTCAAACACTTTGACATGCTAATAGAACATACAACTCATTATAAGTAATTCATGGCTTGATATACTTAAAGTTATTTCATCGATATTATAATCACATGCACCTTCAATTTTATCTTTTCCTAAGTCTAGTGCTACTATGCTACAAGCATAATCATAAGTATGAATATAAGGGAAGTAGACTCACTCGACATGGTTCGACGATACTCCCTTAATTGTAATAATCCTCGGGGTAGTACACGTTTTCCTCCTCGTTTCCTAAACAAAGAAAATACCCAAAATGAGTATTCCATAGAATTTCTATTCAAATTTCTAATTCTATCTCTAGTTGCGGTAAAATTTGTATAAGTGAAAATTACAACTTAAAATAGCCATAACTTGCTTATTTTAACTTGTAATTTCGCATATTATATACCGTTTCCTACCTACACGAAAAGATCTATCCATTTTTAAGGTTATATTTATTATAAAAATTCGTTTGGGTCTAGAAAAAGCGAGGTACAGATTTATTACGAAAATTCTAGTTTTCAAAACATAAGTTTGCGAACTTTTCTTTATCTAAAAATAATTGTACCAAAATGTAGATGTTAGTATAGTTGGAAAAATCCTTTGATATATATATATATATATATATTGACTCATATCATATGCATGAATTTAGTGAGACTGTCTCAACAATGATTTTTGTAAAATAAGATGTCCTAAAAATTGGAAAAGCAAAACTTTGAAATTTTTTACTTAGTTTGTTGGAAAAATTTCTTGAATCATTTTAATTGAGTATTTTCTCCTTTTAATTCTATTTCTTAATCTTTGGAAATAATTAAATTTTTCCCAAAAATAATTTTTTTGTCATTTTAAGATTCTTACAACTTAACTTCTAGGGGTTGAGAATGTAGCTCCTAAGTATTCCTTGATAATGGTTAAGATTTATTAAAGTTTACATATTCTTATTTTTTCCTAAAGTCCATTTTACTTTGATAAATAACAATGATTTCCTAAGTTGTTTATGAATTTTATTTCCTAAGAAAAATTTATTTTTATGAAAGAAACTTTCTTGATGATTTTACAAAACTTATCTAATCCTTAATATTTTAGAGTATTAGTGAAACTTCCACATGAAGTTTAATGAAACCTTTGTAAATCAAGAATTTGAAATCTTAGGTTTTTAAAAGAAACTTTTCTATTTTATTGTTTTGAAAAAAGTGTGTGTGATATATCTACTTTATGTATCATTTGTTGAAATTCTTATGTTGTATTGTTACTAAAACTTGTGATGAGCTTGTCTAGATTTTAGAAAAGATTTGTTAAGATAGATTCCCAAGTTTTTATGGAAAATCATTTCTTAAGTGACGAAATTTTATTTTTGAAAGGAGTTTTCATCTTCCTTTATTTAAGAAAATTTACTTTTTATTTTTGTTGAGACAATATCAATATGCCCATGCATGAACATGAATATGTAGTCATGAAAAATAGAACAATATATTATAATAAGATAAGGTATATATAAGAATCAATAAGAGCATAATATTTAGATCAAGTATTAGGAACCTTAGCTTCATCAAGGTAATCCTGTCAAGTATAGGGAGCCTTAGCTTTATCAAGGCAACCCAGGACTAAAAATAGACTAGTCTTAAAAGGAAAAGAAAAAGAAAAAGGAAAAAGAAAAGCGGGAGCAAGTTAGAGCATGTTAGTGAGCATTTATGCTCTAAAAATATATAAGTATACATATACTTATTAATATATATTATTTTCTTATGAATAAAGTTATGGAATTTATAAGAGAAGTCTTCTCATTTGTAATAGTTATCCAATTTTATTATTTAACCAATCTATCATTATTAGTTCTGAAAATAAAATATTTGAAACATCATATTCACCGTATTAATTATGGTATAAATTATACTATAATTTATACTAATTCTAAATTAGATATATTTTAGAAATTACGTACTCCTTTATTTTTATGGTTTTACCTTGTATATTAATATAAGCCGAGTTGATTGAAACAAATCACCTAATTCAATTACTAAATCTACTTTAATTAGCTTAATCAACCAAATATGATTTTTTCCTTAGTAGAATAATTCATTGAAGATTTATTAGTTTTATTTATATTATTTACAATTCATTATCACTTATTAAGATAAAATACTTGTTAACATAATGTAAATAGGGCAACTAAACTTCTATGATTGTCTAAGTGTCATATTCTAATATTTAATTTAATTTTTATTACCTATATTGGTCTGTTTATGTTATAGTAACGAATATTTACTACTTATTATTTATTTTTATTTTGCTTTTCTTGATCTTGTTAGGTATTTATATAGTTTTATCGAGTATTCGAAAAATTGGTATTTAATAGGCTTATATTTTTGTAGTTATTATTATTGCTATTTTTTTTATTGCTCCTTATTGACCCACTATAATACTCGTATTTATTTACTAGTGTTTAGTGTCGTTGTGTTTCTTTTCATATACTTCATATAATTTTCTTGTTATGTATAGGTATCACATTACTAAGAAATTTATCTTGTTTAAATTTCCATTCTTATGTATAAAATATGTATTTTACAATTATTATACTTTATTTTCATTTATAAGGTACACTAATATTAACAATAATGTTACTAATATTAGTAATATTAATAATGATAATTATAAAATAATTTGTGATACTAATATTATTTTTCGTAATAACTTTATTAAAACAATAGTAATTTCAATGACTACAATAATAATATTACATATCACAATAATAATAATACTCATAGTACTTACAATAGTAATAATATCATTAAAAGTAATACTTATAATAATATTATGGATTATAATGATAATAAAAATAAAAATAATAATAATAATAATAATATGAGTGGTCATTATAATAGTATAATCATAATAATAATCATAATGATAATCACAAGAGTAATATTAGTAATAACCATACTAATCATAATAATTAAATTTGTAAACCCCGGTTTTTCTAGTAACCAAGAAGACTCGAGAACCGGAGTAGCTTAAGATTGGAGTGAGACCTAGGAACCCTGAATCCAGCTTTTCTTCGGTTTCCAAATAAGAAACTTTTATAAGAAAATTTAATCTTGAATATAGTTCTTGAATATATTTCGAACCAAGAAAAGATTAGATTTTGAGAAAATTTCAATTACGGGCTTTCCGGAGACCCGTTACAGAAAAACGTGCCCCGCAACTTGGATTTCAAAAATTCACTCATGAATATTCATGTGAATCGAAATTAAATAAGGATTTCAAAAATATAAATTTCATAATTTTTCGGTTTATGAAAAATACAGTTATAGCCTTTTTATTCGTATTTTTTTTACTACCAGTAATTAAGTTGTCTTGATTACTATTCATTACTATTCACAAGTACAACCTACTACACTCACAATCACACCCTACTCTTACATCCTTACAACCACTCAATTGCATTTTCTTTTCCAAGACTTATTTGTCTCTAAATAATTATTACAAATTATGGTATTTGATGTACAAATCTATCAAAACAAATCAAACAAAATCAAATCCCCTCTCTCCATATGCATGCCGGCATGATCCTCCCAATTTGAATCCAATTGTGCAATTTCTTTTTATTTATTTTATCTCATTTAACCTAATTTCACTTTATATATAAACTACTTTTTCTCTCTCTCTCTTCATTCTTCTCATTTTCAAATTTTACCAAAGGTGAAAAACTCTCTTTTTCTCTCCTCTCCCACTCCTCCTTGCCGTGACTCTCATGGCCACACACACATTCACACACAAAAATTTTTTTCCTTCCTTTTGTCTTCTATTTTCACTTTAAGTAAAAGAACTTTACTTCTTTACCTTTAGATCCTTGTAGTGGCAAGGATATTCTTGGATATTTCCATTTAAAGGTCCCCATGAGCTCTTGCCAGGGATAAGGAAATATCAATACAAGAATACCAAATCATCACAAAGTAGATCTTGCATTTAAACAAGCTTTCATGCCATGAGCTTCATGATCATCCATCTAAAAGTTGTTTTGAACAAAAGATCTTCATAAAAAATTAGTTTTTATGTTTTCAAGACCTATTTAAGCATTTAAGGTAGTAGATCTATTATCTTACCATCCATATTCATGTAGACATTTAAGATCTCATCTCTATTTTGAGTTTTTGTGCATTAATGGTCATCAAGACTTTTGTCTTGAGTAAATAATCTTGCTAGTATATAGATCTATAGGTAGATAAGTTAATGAAACCAAAAAGGAAAACACTTTTCAAGGAATGGAATAGGGTAAATTCGGATGACATGGAAAACCTAGTTTAAAAACCCTTTTATCAACTTCAAAACATGTATTTTACAAGAAAAATGAAGCCTATAGGTGATAGATGATGTTTGATGATATTTTTCATGATTTTAAATGAGTTTTTAGCAAAGAAAATATTTAAAACAAGAGATGAAATCTAATAGAAGTTTTGAGTTGAAAGTCTTGTAAGCCAAATTCGTAATAATCAATAGATGATAGAAAACACTAGTTTTCTAACCTCAAAAATGGTATTTTCTTGAATAAATGGAGTCCTTAGGGTATAGGTAAAATAAATAACTAAAGTTCTAAGTATAAAATACATTTTTCTTAAAAGAATCCACTTAAGAATGAGTTTTGCAAAAATTCGGATTTTTGGACCCACCCTAGTATAAGACTCACTTAAAAGTTTACAAATGAAGATTTAATTAAAGAAATAAAGGCCTTAGGATATAGTTAATGTAAGGGTCAAAATTTCTTTAAAGAAAATAGAGTTTTCCTAAGGAAAATCCTTAGAACAAGTGAGAGTGACCAAGTGTAACAAATCTACTAGTTAACAATGGCATGAAATGGTTCCTTAAGATAAAGATTATTTAAATTCTTTTAATCTAAAAATTTATAAGAAATTAGGCACATAAAAGTTCATATCATGACATTCATGATAGGGAAATTCATTACCATGGCATTTATTTTCATTTTACACTTAGAAATCTCAAAAGCATTCATGAATATCACATTTTCGAAATCAACATAACCGCTAGACAGAACTGATCCTTCATTTTTGAGGCTTAAATATTTTCAAAACTTGATTTAAGCTTCAGATTTAGAAAGCTCTTTCAAAGTAGATAGAAATCGATATAAAATTTACGAAATTCCAAGTTAAAACGACCAAGTTATGGCCATTTTAAATCGAAACTTCAGAAATTACGTGAATTTCGATTTCACTAAGTTATCTTAGAGTTTTTGGTGTTCTTAGATGGTAGAATACTTATTAGGGTGTTTCTTATGTGTTTTGGCGAACCCAAGGACGTCGAGTCTTTACCTCGGAGTATTATTACTAAAAGACCGACGAACCAATGGCGGAGTGAGTTTCTCTTCCCAATTCATTTATTGTATGTGCTTGATAAATTAGTGCACTAGAATGTAGGCAAAGTGAAACGAATATGTATGATGGGGAATAATGGGAAATTGTATGTTGAAGATGATATGAGAATTCAAAATAAGAATATCGAAACCGGGTGATAAATTTTGGTTGTGTAGTTGGTTATGATGTATTGTTTGAGAAATTGTTTGATCGCTTGAATAAAATGACTTAATCAACTATTCGGATTAATGCCAAATTCAGACATATGCATATCATAATGGGAAGAGCATTAACATTGGTTAGTTAATCATGATCCATAAACGAGATTAATTGGTTGGTTAATTGTGATCCAGAAATGAAATAATTGTAGGTTACCTGTGAACCATAAACGACATAAAGTTAGTACCGTAGTATTCATTAATCTGCTAACCCGAGATGGAGGGCGCAAGTCCATCCACATATGATTTCCGGCTGGTCATATGTATGTTATTCTCATGTGTTTGGTGCATTCACTTGTCTGTATAAATCACTTGTTTGAACTGTTGTGACATGAATGTTGTTGTGGAAGATTTCACTCACTAAGCTAGTTAACTTACGTCCCTACAATTTCTTCCTTTTGCAGCTACCAAACTTATGGCTTAGACAGCGTGACCCGACCGTGCAGGTACAAGAGCTAGGAGTTTCCCCTAGAAGTTGAAATTACTGTTTAGACTTCCATAGGAAACTTTTAAGACTTTGAATAACTGTATAAGGCCACTAATTATTCTTTTGTGGGGGAATGCCCCTTAGTAAATGTAATGTTATTCATGCATCATGAGTTATATTCTATTGCTAATGTATGCCAAGTTAAGCTTTTATCTCCATTTGGACTTGTATTCCATTGTCGTAAAAGTACGCCTTACATCTATATGAGACCCCCGAAGGACTAAGGCAGTAATTCGGGAATCTTGTATGGCATGTGGCGGACTGTTATGTATAGTGTACCCTATGGGGCGTGACAATATTGATAATAATAATAAAAAAAATCAAATCAATAACAATCATATAGTAGTAATTTTAATAGTCATAATATTGATAATGACAATAATAATATTCTTATTAGTAATAATATTAGTAGTAATATTTTCCAACAATTTTAGGAGTTGCTAAATTACTTTTACTTTTTTTTTTACATTTTATTAATCCTTTAAATATTTTTTGTTGAACTTACTTTCTAAATCTTACTTTATTTCTCTTATTACACATATATGTAAATATATATAATATTGGCTTTGGATGGAACAAACTTAATTTGAAAAATTTTACATATACGTGGGCATTTGTGTAAATTTGACATGTTTTGTTCCAGGGTAAGTTAACCTTGAAGGTTGCCTACTAATGTTTGTACGCCGCTGGTGTAGTCATTCTACGCCGCCGACGTTCGTTCAATTTTACGTGTTTTCAAAAATTACGTACCTTCTGTTCCAGGGGACGCCGCCTCAACACCGCCGGCCTATCCACTTACACCACCAGCGTTAGCAAGTACATTGTCGGCGTATGACCAGTGTAGGTACTATTCATCGTCTTCCTCATTTTCCTCTGTTTCAAATTCCAATTTTCCTAATTTATTTTATATTATACTTGTGTTTAAACTTTTTCTAAGTGTTTTTCCATACTTCATATGTTACGCCCCAAGGGGTACCCTAAATGTAATAGTTCACGACACTCAATATTAAAGCTTAAGTATGACAACCTTAGCCACTCCCAAAAGCTTTGATATTAAGTGTAAGACGTGCTCTCATAAATTTAGAGGACCATACATGGAATTATGAAGCTTAAGAAGATGTAATAATATATTAAGAAAAGAGGATTCATAATATTCATTTACTTATATCAATGGTTTTACAAACTTAGAGACATTTCTCTTAATCACAAATCTATCACAAGAATATTGTACATCTTATCTAACACTAAACTTCATCTAGGATTTCCTTATCCAAAAAGAAATTACCCGACTGCAGGGTCCTCGTGGCCTCAACCACAAATAGGGGAACTGCAAAAGATACCTATGGGGGTATAAGCTAATAGGCTTAGTGAGAATTATTTCCTTAAATAACTTCTTGTAACAAAATTTCAAACAAGTTATTTAATCAAACAAATGGAATGCAACATACACGTGGGCAAACAAAGCATAGAGTTTTCCAGGAACTATATGTTGAATGGATTTGCGTTCTCCATTCGGGGTTTGATGATACATAACCTTAAACAAGTAGTTTTAGTAAAAAATTTATGCTTTTGACCAATATTGCCAAGCATATGAAGTCTACTTGAATTGAACCTTGCTTTCGGATCTTCCGCCAAGCATTTTCTTAATGCCGCCAAGAAATCGCTTTCGGACACTCCGCCAAGTGTTGCTTTCGACATGAGCTTACTATCCTTCTCACCCAACGATAATAACCCAAATGCAATGTGACTCACTTCATGGTATGCATGAATCCATTTATTTATGATATCATAACATTATTATTGTCCAATTTAAGGCGATCAAAGAATCTCATACAAAGCAAGTGCTATACTAAAACAAACATTTAAATCAATTCGGCCTCGCTATTCTTAGGATTCTTTCAAGGAATTATTTTACATATATTTCCATTTGTCTTTTCTTAGCTCTAATGCGACTAAATTACAAGCACAACAAGTATAGCATTTAAAAGAAATAAACTCACGATGCCATGTCGACTATTCTTCTTATACGGATGAGTCGTTCACATACTTCACTCAATCGAAATAGTCTTCGAGATATAGATATCCTTCCTCGGAGTCACCTAGCCAAAGGAAATACCCACAATGAGTATTTCTTGATGATTTTCTTGAATTTTGACAAGACAATGTCAAAAGAACGTCAAAGTTCATATAAAGGAAAGTTCCAATTTAAAATGGTCATAACTTGGTCATTTTAACTCGAATCGAGCATATAATATACCGATTTCTACCTACTCGAAAAGATCTATTCATTTCTAAAAATATTTTTGTCAAACTAAACCATTTAGGCCCTGAAACAGTGGCGATAAAATTCACCACGAATTTCTAACTTGAAAACAACTTTTGTTCAATCATTCAAAATTTGCTTGATAAATACTTAGTTATCTATATAATTGAAAAATCCTCTTTTTATAGCTACATAGCTCATATTTATTCATACTCAAGTGTTTGTTATCCAATCATGTTTTTTGAATAAAATAATGTCGGTTTGGAGTTTTTAGAAAAATATAGTTTACAAGAATTCATTTTGTAAATCTTTTTTAAATGAATATTTTGTTTCTTTTGTTTTCAAAGAATTACTTTATTTTTGACTTATTATTTTTCTAGATGACTTTTTGAAAAATAATTTTTCTTCTTTTCTAAATTCTTGTGTTGGTCCTATGTATGTTCCACATAATCATTCTTTGACTATTTATTTGAAAAGATCTAAACTTGAAAATCCTTACTTCTTGCTTCCTAAAGTTTTTGCCATGTTATGTTTTCATAGAAATCATTTTTTGTATTAAAAATCATTTTCTTTTGAAAAACAAAGTGGGATAATAAATGATTTAAAAGCTTTTCATAATAAAAGTAGTTTCTAAAATTGTAGTGGGTTCTTTTGTAACTTGAAAAGAATGACTTTATTTTTGTTAAACCATAGATTTTATACTTTACATAAACTTATTTCTAAGTGATAAAATCTCCTTTTTGTCAATTATTTTTAGAATTTGAAATTTTTGGACAAGCATCTAAATGAACATGATTTATGAGAAATAATAGCAAACAAAAATAACATAAATAATAAAGTCAAGTATTGGGAGTCTTAGCTTTTTCAAGGCTCCCAGGACTAACAAATAGACTAGTCCCAAAATAAAAATAAAATGAAAGAAATGAAATTTGTTTTGACTTGATGAGGACAAGTCTAAGACTAGAGACTAGTCTTAAAATAACAAGGAATGAATAAATAAATTGCAATGGAATAAATAAATAAATAAATTGCAAGTGAGCTTATATGCTCTAAAGAATATGTATATATATAGATAATAATACTTAGATATAATAACAATAATATGAACAAAAATAATAACATAAATGTAAATAAAAAGAAAAAATAAGAACAATACATGAACATATTTAGCTTCCATAACATTTAGTCTTTGGAAACTTACACTATGGTCATGTAAAGTTACATGACATGAGAAGAAGAAAATAATAGGAAATTGTTACCTAAAGAAGACTTTGGTAGTGTTATGTGGTTATGGGTTTTGTTGTATGTAGAAGTTGTTTTGAAATTATTTTGAGAGAGTTTTGAGAGGATATTTGGAGAGAGTTTTGAGAGAGTTTTTATAGAGAATTGGTGGGTAGTTAATGTGTAAAAGAAGTGAAAAAGGAGGGGGGTATTTATAGGAAAATGTGGAGTGATTTTTTAGTGATATAAATAAAAGAAAAATAAAACAAAATTGAGGGAGATAGAGGGAGGTGGGCGCCGGCCATCATAGAGAAGAGAGAGGAAGTGATTTAATTTTTGTAATTTCGTTGATTAAATGTAATAATAAGTAAGGTAGATGTGAGATAAAGTTATGAGAAATGTAAAAAATAAAGGTTATAGGTTATCGTGTGTATAAGAGTGGGTGTAAGAAAAAGTAGAGGTAAAAGAATAGTGTAGAATAGTAATGAATAGTATAATGTAAAGTAGATATGACTAATAAAGTACCGGTAGTAAGAAAATATACGTATAATTACAATATCTGTTATTTTTACTTACCGAAAAATTATAAAACTGATATTTTTGAAAACCTTATATTTTTATGAATTCAACGGTATATTTGAAATATTTTTACTATTTTGGGCTCCTGGACACGTTTTTCAAGAACTATGTCAAATCGGGTTCGAAACGAGTAGTAGTTTTATTAATTTGATCTTTTTACGCTTCCTTGGGTAATTACGCACTATTCTATATTCTAAACTCCTAATTACTCTTACCGAGTTGTTTATTTGGGATTGCCGGACTTAAGCTATCACGTCTAACTAGAGTTTTGTTGAGCTTTAGAGTTCCGGTTGACTTCCGATTTAGGGTTTTAGGCTAAACCGATTCAAAAAATTTGGAGGTTTACATCATATGTGTTATACGTGATATATCAATACATATAACATCTCATAATCATCATACTCTATGATTTCCTAGCTTCTACATATCATAATATATATAGAGAGTTTTAGGATGAGATATTACCTTTTTTGAGTTGGTGGAACGATGTTAAATCCTTTCTCAAATCTTGAAACGAATATAAGTCAATAGAAACATTGTTTAAGCTAATGTTCAAGACATAAACTAACCCAAACAAATTTTTCACTTACCTTTCTTGCTCCTTTCCTAAGCTTTGTTTTGTGTTTTAATGGAGTTTTTTTGTATTATGTTTAAGTGTGTTTTTGGTGGACGAATTTGGCTGTTGTTGGTGTATTTTGTTGGCTGCTATGGTGTAGGTTTAGTTTGTCTTGTTGTTTTGTTCATGATTGAGTTATATTTATAGAAGGAAGGAGGTAGTAGCTCACCCATTTCCACCAAAAACTCACTCACATGCATGAGTCTTATTTGCATTTATGAGCTGCTTAGGTAGCCAATTTTGATTAGTTTTTGTATGTTGAATTGTTGACATAATGTGGATTATTTGTGCAAATTGTATGAAGATTTCGGCTAGCAAAAATCAAGATCATCACAGCTGTATATCTCCATTTGCACAGAATTAAGGAGAAGAGAGAAGGTGGAAAATGAATAAAAAATATATAAGGAGGATAGGATGGATAGAAATATAAAAACAAAGAGAAGATGATTAATTTATAACAAAAAAAAATGTAAGAAATGGGCAAAAATATGAACTGGTGCAAGAAGTTAATTTTGCGGATCTAAATGACACGTATGATAAATACTGGTTCGATAATATTTTTGGGTGAAAATTTACATATTGTCGATATTAAATATTCTGAACACTTTGCATACATAGAATCTTTAGTTTAAGACTTTTACTTTTCATCTTTTATACCTGCAATTATAAATTATATTTTATTTGTTTAAAAGTTTTATTTGGTGATATCTTGATGAAATAATAATTATATTGCTCTTAATTTGATTTTATTATAAATTTATATAGTTTGAAATTATATATGAATTCATTAATATTTATAGATTTATTCTAGATTTTTTATTAGATTAGAAATTTAATATTTATTCCATATTTGTTACGTTGTTCTTTTTACTAATTATGAGCTATTAGGTTATATAAGAATTTTAGTTCCTATAGACTTAGAATTATTTAACTTAAAGGTATTGATATGTTTTGAATATTTAAAACTTAGGTTCTTAAATATTAAATAGTTTTTTTATCTTTTATTTACTTTATTTCGAACATTTTGTATTTTTAAAGTCTTATTGTAAGGATTCTTTATTCTAATATGTTTATACTTAAAATTTAAATCGTGAAAAATTTGGAATGATTTCTGACATTTTTATTATAGTTCTTTCATGATTCTACATTTTATTTATAATATTTATTGTAATCAAGTTATGTAAAATCAAGAGGATTACAATGTGGGTAGTAATGGATGGTAAGTGACTTATGTGTAGAGAAGAAATTCAGGAAAATTGATGGAAGAGAGTTTTAATAGAGAGAATTTGTGGAAAAATTTTGGGAGAGTTTTGTTATGTAAAATGACTGTGTGAAAGAAATGGAGAGAGAGGGGGTATTTATAGAGTTTTGTGGAGGGAAATTAGATGTGATAAAATAAATTAAAAAAGAAAAATAAATGAGTTAAGAGAGAAGGAGGGCGCTGGCCATGCATGAGAGAGAGGGGGGAAATCGATTTTATTTGTTATTTTGTAATAAAAAGTAATTAAGATGTGAAGTACGATAGATGTGAAGTTGTATTGAAATTGTAAAATGCAGAAAATAAGTGTATAGATAGTAAGAATAGGTTGTAAGATAAAGTAGAGATAGATGAATAGTAATGAATAGTAGGATAGAACAATGAATAGTAAACAAGACTAATAATATACCGATAGTAAAGAAAATACGTGTATAAATGCGATATCTGTTATTTTTAGCTACTGAAAAATTATGAAATAGATAATTTTGAAATCCTTATATTATTTCGGACCTAATGGTGTTATTGGAATATTTTACTATTCCGAGCCTCGATACACGCTTTTCAAGAGCTGATCCCGTTCAGATCCGAAATACACTAAAAATTAGCGAATATGATATTTTTAAGCTTCGTATTTTATTACGAACATGGGATTACCGGATCTAAACTCTAGGGTTTGTTCTAGTCTCTTATTAACTTTTAGGGTTTCCGGTTGACCTTTAATTCTAAGATTAAGCATAAACTTAACAAAATTTCAAGGATTTACATTAACTTTATTTTAACATATGGGATTTATGGGAAGGAATTGAGGGTTAGGAGTTCTACTTTCTTTTAGTGAAACTCTTACGGTTGTAATTATTAAGCTAGACTTAAGTGTACTATTCTAGCATTACTTGTATATTTAATTTGCTAGCTGATATTTTTTAGGATTGTCAATTAAATGTTATTAGGCCTCATTAGATGATGTGCCTAAGAGGACAATCACTAGGATATCAATAAAGAAACCCCCAAGACCTAACATAACTATTAGGGTTTTGTAAGATAAAGATAGGTTCTTTAAAATCCTCGAATATGACTCACCAAGAATGGTAAAGTAGGTTTTAACACTCGCAAATAATTGATATAACTCACAACTATCCACTCATGTTTGCAACTCATCACAATCAAAGATTGATAAGAGTTAAGGTTTCAAGAAAATACTCTTAAGAAGAGAAAATTTCATTCAACTAATTCAAGACTTGTTATTGTTTTCAAAATAAAGTCCTTTATATACTCATAGCCTAATTACAGGCAAAATAGTAATTAATCAACCAAATCTAACAAAAGACACCTAATAAAATAAAGAAAAATCTAAATTAAATCCAATCTTCAGCATCAAAATGTCCTTTATCACGGTCAGCATATAGGACGTAATCAACTTTGATCAATTGTCTTCCTGTTGGATACAAGCGTGAGATGGGCATGATCTGTAGGATCACGAAGGGTATCACAAGTGTCTCTAAGACCATGATCTTCACTAATGTCCATCACATTGCTTCATGTGGGCTTCATCACGGGTATTATCTTTGCGAACACATCCTTAGAATATATCACTAACCTTGTTATGGGCATGATCTCCAGTCTTGCATGGTCACCTTCTTTGATACAGCCATGATGTGCAATTTTCCCATTTTCCTCATGATTATCTTCATATTTCAAAAAAAGTGACTTGCTACTTCCTATGTAATGAACTTCAAAGCCATAAAAGGAATCCAACTCATCTTCATAAGGTCAATTCGTCATAATCCTCTATGTTAAAACCTTACAATCCCTTAACCTAGCTCTCATCATAGGACCCTCAACTTGATTCTCATCATCTTCCTAGGGTTGTTGAAGATTCACCCTCGAATCTGATGGCTCTTCAACAAAATCTTCATCTTTAGTAACATATGGAGATAAATAAAAAATATTAAATGTAGGTGAAAGTCTATGGTCTCCTGGAAGTTCAATGCGATAAGCATTGTTGTTGATCTTCTCAATGATTTAAATGGTCCATCGGCTTTGGATGATAACTTATGTTACTTCTTGTTTGGAAACCTATCTTTACTAAGATGTATCCAAACCAGATCTCCAATATTAAAAGATTTAGATTTTCGATGTTTATTACCGTAATATCTCTATTTTTCTTGAGTCTTCTTAAGATAATCAGACGTCTTCTTGTGTAACCTTTAAATTTCCTTAGCTCATTCAACTCCACTGAGACTTTCCTCCTTCGCTGCAGACATGGCTATCAAATCCAGAGGCAAGGTAAGATTGAAACCATATACAACTTTGAAAGGAGTTTTTCCATTCAACTATGTGTAGACCTATTATAAGCAAATTCAATAATAGCAAGACACAAGTCCTAATCAGAAAGATTCTTTCTAGCAATGGCTCTGAGCAAACCCTCAAGAGTATAACTAACAACTTCTGTCTATCCATTAATCTATGGATGACATGCAGTGCTATACATCAACTTGGTACCCATTGTTCTCCATAAAGTCTTCCAAAAGAAACTTAAGAACTTCACATCCTTATTTGAGACAACACTGTATCACACACCATGCAATCTTGCTATTTCCTGTAAGGATAAGTTAATGATATATAAAGTATTATTTGTCTTATGGCATGGCAGAAAATGAGACATTTTGCTGAACTGATCAATAACTACCATAATTGCATCTTTTCCTCTCTTAGTCTTAGGCAAACCCAAGACAAAATCCATACTAACATCAACCCATGGTTGTGTAGGCAATGGTAATGGCAAATATTCTCCCCATGACTCCTTCTTTCCTTTTACTTTCTTACATGCAACATACCTCTCTATAATTTTATGGACATTCTTCATCATCCCTTTCTAATAAAAACGCTCTTTGAAAATCTCTAATGTCTTCTTCTCTCCTAAATGTCTAGACAAGCTTCCAACATGTGCTTCATGTACTAATAATTCTCTAACAGACCCAGACCCACTACGAATACATATTTGTCCTCTTTTATATAAGAATCCATCTATTATACAATATCCATAAACTAATCTCCCATCAACACATTGTGTCACAATAGGACCAAAGAAAGCATCATCAATATATTATTCTTTTAACAATTCAAACCCTAACATCTTAGCTTGAAACGATGTAACAAGTACATACCTTCGAAATAATGCATCTGCAATTACATTGGTACTCCCTTTCTCATACTTAATTACATATGTAAAACCCTCCAGAAATTCAACCACTTAGCTTGTCTCTTAGAAAGCCTTTGTTGTCCCTTAAAGTGTTTCAATGCTTCATGGTCAATATAGATTACAAATTTTCTTGGTAAAAAAATAATGTTGCCAAATAGTGAGAGCTTGAACCAAAGAATAGAATTCTTTGTCATATACTAAGTAATTTAGAGTAGACCCACTCCACTTCTTATTAAATTAAGCAATAAGTCACATTTCTTGCATTAAAATAGAATTTCCAATTCCTGATGCATCACATTCTAACTCAAAAGTCCTACCAAAGTCAGACAGTGCTAACACTGAAGCATTAATAAGTTTAACCATAATCTCATCAAAACTTTTCTGTGCTTTATCACCCTATTCAAAAGTAATACTCTCCTTCGTAAGCTCAATAAGAGGACTCACGATACTACTAAAATTCTTGGCAAACCATTGATATAATGATGCAAGTTCATTGGACTTTAGCAGTAGATATAGGTACTAACCAGTCAACAATGGCTTGAATCTTTCCATCATCTGCCCAAATCCCTACCTCCAAAAACTACAAATCCAAGAAGATTACCTCTGGTTAACAGAAATAACACTTCTTCAAGTTGCCATATAATTTCTCAGATCTCAAGGTTTCAAACACCACTCGTAAATGATTCACATGACTATCCAAATCTCTACCATACCCTAGGATATCATCAAAGTATACTACCACAAATTTTTCTAAGAATTTCCTCAAGACATGATTCATAAGTCACGTAAAAGTACTTGGTGCATTGGTTAAACCAAAAGGTATCACCAACCATTCATATAAACGACGCCTCATCTTAAAAGTTGTCTTCCATTCATCACTTGCTCTCATCCTAATATGATGATAACCACTCTTAAAATCCACTTTAGAAAATATCTACGCACCATTCAATTCTTCAAGCATATTGTAAAAATGTGATATAGGATATCAATATTTAATAGTAATCTTCTTAATAGCTCTACTATCGATGCACATTCTCCATGTTCCATCTTTCTTAGGCACTAATAAAGGTGGAATGGCACATGGACTGATGCTTTCCCTTGCATATTCTCTCTATTAACTCACCTACTTGTTTTTTAAACTCCTTTGCTTCCTTAGGAATCATCGGATAAGCTAGATGATTAGGTAATACAATTCTAGGTTAGAGATTAATAGCATGCTCTATCCCTCTAATAGGTGGTAACCCCTTAAGAAGCTCTTCTAGAAATACATTAGCAAACTCCTCCAATAATCATTGTACTGTAACAGGCAAAGAAGCTTTCCCCATAGTTTCTAATACTCTTCTAACATGTAATATATAAATCAACTCCTAAGCCTATTTGGCTAGATAGACATCTCTTTGCATCATAAACATAGATTTCTTCTTAACTGCTTTGCGCATTTGTAATTGTGCTTTCCAAACCTTAGCTGAGGATATAGGATTTAATATGATCTTCATACCATCCTTCTAAAAAGCATAAGTGTTCCTGAACCCATCATGTAGAACCTTACAATCAAACAACCACGATCTTCCCAACAAGATATGAGAAGCACACATAAGCAAAACATCACATACAACCTCATCCCTATACTTATCACCTATGTTGAAAGGTACTTTCACTTGCTTACTCACTTGCAAGTTATCTTGCTCATCGAGCCAAAGTAACTTATAAGGTTTAGGATGTGGAGTAGTAGCAAGTTTCAACTTATCAACTCAAGCAACGACAACAACATTAGTACAACTCCCTCCATCGATGGTGAGTGCACACAAATTCCCCTTTACTCTATAAGCCACATGAAATAAAATCTCTCGTTGCTCCTCTTGAGAAGATTGAGAAACACTGAGAGCACGTCTAAATACATTAATGCTCATATACTGATCTTCCCCTTGTTCTTCACTAGATTTAACATCTAGTTCACCATAGTAGGTATCTAGGGTAGCAGCAATATTATCTGGCCTTCCAAAATCATCTTCTTCAATCTCACTAGAAACTTCATCACCAATATTCATCATGGCTTTTCAGTTAGGACATTGAGAAGCAATATGCCCCGATCCCAAACATTTAAAACATTTAATATCACGTGTTCAATCACTAGTTCCTTCTGCTTTGCCAGAACTATTTTCATTCAAATTAGTAACACCTTTTCCCTTATCATTATTGTTTCTATAACCTTTTACATAAAACTACTAGACTCTCTTTTATCACTAGACTTATTAAAATTGCTCTTTTCATACTTCCTACTATTTGAAAAATAAGGCTTCCAAGATGCATACCTGTTACTCGATGATTTATAAGGGTAATTCGATCTCTGTCGCTTCACATTAAGAGCTAACTGAATTACTTCTTCAAGAGTATCATATATTTGAAGCTCCACTATACGAGCAATCTCATATTTTAGTCCCATCACAAATCTTGCAATTGTCTATTCAAGTGGCTCAGTAGCACCACTTCTAATCATTAAGGACTCAAATTCATGTGCATACTCCTCTACACTTTTACTTCTTTGTCTAAGCAATTGAAGGCGCATGAAAATCTCATGCTTATAATAAGTAGGCATAAATCTCTTCTTTAATACTCGTTTCATCTCTTGCCAAGTATGAATTTCTTCCTCATTATCCCATCTCCTTGTATTCACTAGATTCTTCCACCATAAGGCGGCATACCATGCAAACTCAATAGCAGCCAATCGAACTCGCATGTGATCCTCCAAATCATAACACGCAAATAACCCTTCCACTTTGCCCTCCTAATTAAGATAGTCATCCACTATACCACTTCCGCTAAAAGAAGGTATCTACAATTTTACATGCTCTAATCCCCTAGGTGGCCTAAATTCTCTTCTATCCCTATAATCAGGATTATCGCATCTAATGTCTCCATGCCTATCATAGTTAGGTGGCGTTGGAGTGGGAGTGGTGCCTTTGCGGTGGTGTTGCAACAAATTAGAGTTTTGAAGTAATTGTTGCATGGTTTGAATAAGAGTATTAACCGTATCATTCAAATTTTGTAACTATTGATGACTCATACTTCTCTCACCATTAGCTTAAATACCAATATTACCTGTATTGTTACCTATAACACTTTCATTTCCTTGTACTCCACTATTAACTTTCTCTCCAAAATTACCATGTACACCTTCATTCGACATTCTCTTAATACGTGACTAGTAATCAAATCATGAATCCGAAAATTGGCATTAAACCCTAATATCAATCACAACCATGAACCTTAATCACTCACGAACACACACTACGGTAGAGATAACTAACTGTAACCTATGCTTTGATACCAGTAAAATATGATGTGCCTAGGAGGACAATCACTACGACATCAATAAAGAAACCCACAAGACTTAACATAAGTAGGGTTTTCTAAGATAAAGATAGGTTCTTTACAATCATCAGATATGACTCACCAAGAATGGTAAAGTAGGTTTTAACACTTGCAAATAATTGACATGACTCACAACTATCTACTCGTGTTTGCAACTCGTCCCAATCAAAGATTGATAAGAGTTAGGGTTTCAAAAGAATACTCCTAAGAAAAGAAAATTTCATTCAACAAATTTAAGACTAGTAACTATTTTGAAAATAAAGCCTTTTATATACTCATAGCCTAATTAAGGGAAAATAGTAATTAATAAACCAAATCTAACAAAAGAGACCTAATAAAATAAAGAAAAATCTAAAATAAATCCAATATTTGGCATCAAAACATCCTCTGTTATGTCGGCATACAGAGTGTGATCAACTCTGATAAACTGTCTTCTTGTTAGAGACGAGTGTGAGATGCGATGTGAACTATAGGATTACGGGCAATATCACAGTGTCTCTAAGACCGTGATCTCTACTGATCTCCATCACATTGGTTGATACGGGCTCCATCATGGGCATTATCTTTACGAACTCATCTTCAGGAATAGATTATCGGCTTTGTCACTAGCGTGATCTCCAGTCCTCCATGGTCACCTTCCTTGATATAGTCGTGATGTGCAATTTTCCCATTTTCCTCACAATTATCTTCATATTTCATACAAAGTGACTTGCTACTTCCTATGTAATGAACTTCAAAGCCATAAAAGAAATCAAACTCATCTTCATAAGGCCAATTCGTCTGGATTCTCTGTATTAAACCCTGTAATTCCCTCACTCTAGCTCTTGTCACAGGAGCTTTAACTTGATTACCATCATTGGATACCTAGTCATGGTATGCTTCTACATGTTATTCGAAGCCTTTTAGTGACATAAGATTCGATCTTAAGCTTTGGTGTCATGTATGGTGGAACTGTCTCATCTAGGTTACCTTTGAAGCATCATAGCACAAAATCCATAAGTCGAGTCAACTTACAACTATAGCTACAACTCGACACCAACCACTATCTATGAAATGACCCAGCCTTTAGGGTGCTTAAGGGCATGGTTGTTTCACTACACACATTGCTTCTAAGCTATATATGCAAGGCATTTTGAAGTTTGAGTGGGTTTCAAATTAATTTTTATAAAAAGAAGTTCGATAAAGTGCTGTCTATTTTCCCATGGTTTAGGTTTATCAAAACTTGTAAAATGTAAGCTATTTGGAGAAAAAGATCCACAAATATCGATATGCAAATATTACCCATTAGGGTCCATCAAATGAGTATAACTTAATTAACAAACTTTTGGGACTTAACGACCCACATTAAATCAAATGAAAATGCTTGACAATTAATTGGATACAATCATCAAATTTTATAATAAAAAAATAATTATAGCAAATTTTTCATGAAAAGCTGATAAGGTCCATATCACATACAACGACATCTAGTCAGTTTACTCTACGTAGGTCTTATTCCCATCGGTTCATTAACAAGACCTAAAAGGTTAATAAAATGAGTTGTAAAGCCTAGTACACAGTAATCAAATACACAAACTATAAACCCCTCAATTTCTAGGGAAAAGTTGGAATAAACCCTAACTCTAGTCAAATTGGAATTTCAAAAGTCAATTAAGATCAAGACAATCTAGCAGTTTCAACTCTAGCAATCCCGCACTCGAAACATGAGAACAATGGAAATAAGTTAATGATGGATTATAGTTCGAAATAATAAGATAGCTTAAAAAGATCAGATTTGTCAAAATTCGATTCGTTTCAAACCAAAACGAGTTTAGTTCTCGAAAAACGTGTCTCATTTCCTAAAATAGCAAAAATATTCCGATAACACCAAAAGACTCGTAATTATACAAGGATTTTAAATATATCAGTTATGTAATTTTACAGTAACTAAAAATATCAGATATATAGCTCGTTTACGCATATTTTTATTACTACAGGTATTTTATTTGTCTAATCTACTATACATTACTATTTCACTAACTCTACTTTTTCTTACAATCTATACACCTATTCGTACACTTTTATATTTCCAACACAACTTTATCTACATCACACCTTACACATTATTACTTTCCATTACAAAAATTACAAAACAAATCAACTCTCTCCCTTCCCCATGCATGTACCGTTGATTCCCCTCTCTCTCTTTTCTCTATTATTTATTTCTTTTTTAATTTATTTTATTACATCTAATTTTTACTGCAAAATTCTATAAATACCATATCTCTCTCCACTTCTTTCACACTTCTCATTTTTCTTATCAAAACTCTACCAAACTCTCTCTTCAAATCCTCTCTCCAAATTTCTCTTCCAAACTCTCTTTTCTCTTCACAAAACTACTACCTGCATATTCTTACAACCATCACTTTCTTTCTTCATCAAATATAAACCTTTAGGTAAAAACTTTCCTACAATTATTTTTCCCATGTCATGTCTTAGTATGACCATGATGTTGTTTCTTAAAGCTCATGTGAGTTATAAAAGCAACAATATGTTCACGTTTTGTTCTTGCATATGCCAAGAATTTCGATTATGTTATTTTTTTATTATTATGATATTATGTTGTCATTATTGTTATTATGCTCCTAATCTAACTTTATATATATTATTAAATGTATTTATATTTATATTTCTTAGAGCCTAAATGCTTACTAAATATCACTAATATGCTTATTATTATTATTATTCTTATTATTGCTTTTTCTCTTCTTTCTTTTTCTTTTTCTTTTGAGACCAGTCTATTCTTAGTCTTGGGAAGCCTTGATGAGGCTAAGGCTCTCAATACTTGATCGAGATACTTTGATGAAGCTAAGGAACACAATACTTGACCATATTATTTTACTTATTTGCTTATTATATTTCTTTCTATCTTATTATGTATTATTCTTACTTTTTTTTCATTGCTACATAATCATATTCATGTATGATTAGAATGTTATTGTCTTAATAAAAATAAAAATGAGTTTTTTCTTTAAGAAAGAAAAGTAAACTAATTTTTTTTATCGCTTAACAAATGATTTTTCAACAAAAGATCTAAGTATTGTTATTAATAAATTATTTCAAAGTTTAGATAAGCTAATAATAAATTTGAAAGTATTAGTAATGAAGATTTCTTCAAACAATAAAAGAAATTTATTTCTTTTATAAATTGGAACTAAACACTCTATAAAGATGTAATTTTTAGCATTAAATTTCAAATTTTAACCAAACCATATTTTTTACAAAACTTAAATAGGTTCATCATAGACTTTGAAAATCACTTACTAAGTAAGCTTCTACAAGACTTAATTTTAATATTGTTATTCCTTTTTCAAAGTTAAAATGAAATTTTTGGTAAGTTCTAATGTTGATTTTTTTTATTATGAAAGCTTTTCTTATAAAGTTATCCAAAAGGATTATGCCACCACTTGATAAAAATTAATGATAAAATAAGTTTTTCAAATCAATGTAAAATCAATTTACTATTTTAGAAACCAACTTAGAGAAATAAAATTTGCCGAGAAAATGAAGTTTTAAAAGGGTAAAGTTATTTTCTAAAGAAGTAGAAGAATATAAAAATGAGAGGAAAACATATATTTAACACAACTCTAAATATTAGACAATGTCAACAACTTAAGAAAAAAAAATTTAGAATCTTATTTTTCAATCACTAGAAATCAAATTGGTAGATAACTTAAAGGACCAAATTTTTGCAATTTAATTTATCTTTGAAAAGTTAGGAAATGAAATTATAATAGGAAAATACTCACTTATAATAAACCAAGAATTTTTTTTTTAATTTTTCTTTTAGCAATTTAAAAAGGAAAAATTTTCAAAGTTTTCATCTTTTAAAACTCTTAAAGACAAACTGTTTTGTGAAAAATTAATGTTGAGACAACACTACAAAAATCATGCATACAATATGAATATATATATACATGTTCAAAGGATTTTTCAACTATACAAATATCTATGTATTTTGTTTCAGGGTTTTTGGATGAAGGAAAGTTGGAAAAATTGTATTTTTAAAAGTTCGGAATTTTGTGGCTACTTTGTACCATGGTGTTTTGCAACCAAAATGGCTTTTTATGATAAAAATAACCTTAAAAATGGATAAATTTTTTGGAGTAGGTAGAAAACGAGCAAGTTATGGCTATTTTAAGTTGGAATTTCCTGCTATCTGAATTTTAATGCAAATACTAGAATAAAATTAGAAAGTTCGAGTAGAACTTCCAGGAAATACTCATTTTAGGTATTTCTTTCGTTTAGATAACGAAGCTTGAGAGGATCCGTATTCGAAGGACTATTACAAGTAAAGAATTTTAGTAAGGATGGTCGAGTGAGTTTATCTCCTACTTTTACGTACTTGTTTATGCTTGTAACTAGAGGCACTAGAAGTAAGAAAAAAACGAAAACGGAATATGCATGATAATATTGTTTGAAAGTATTCTAAGTATATTAGGACATGAATTGTTGCTAATTAAATTGTGTTTTATTTTCATAATGAAGTGTCTGCAAATTATATGATCGCTTTTAAATTACCTTAATTACATATTACAAGTTATATTAATTGATTCATGCATATCACATAGTCAATGGCATTTCATTAGCTACTATGCTCGATGGGACAAGAGTATAGTAGTAGGGTTTACAGGAACCCATAAGTCTATAAGATGGGCGAATAGGAGCCCGAAAGAACTATTTAAGGATGGCAAATAGGAACCCAAAAGAACTATTTCAGGATGGGCAAGTAGGAGCCTAAAATAAACTACAAAGTTGGATTTCAAAGATTGGTTTTAAAGAGCCCAAAACACCTAACCTCGAATGGAGGGGTAAATGCATTCAAACATATGATTTTCGGTAGATCATATGTATTGCTGGTTCACTTACTTGATGCATTTCATATGATTGTTTAATAACTTGTTTGAATTTATTGATACAAGTACGTTAATCCAGAAATATTGCGGTTTAAGCTAGTTGAGCTTACACCGCAATAGACTTTTGTTGAAGTAGGACCGGTATCTCTTTTACCCAAGGACTTCATATACTCGAGTGGAATTATGTTTTGGGAAGCTTTTGGAAATCCCTTGAAGATCTTAGAATAAATTTCCTATAATACCTTTTGGTTCTAGTATTGTTTATTTATGTGAAAGACTAAGTTGATATTTTGTTCTTTAGAGATTTACCAGGAGAATGCCCTTAAGATGATGTAATGACCATATTCTTAATGTGAAGTTAGATATTTATCTAGATTTTTTGTATGCTATATTTACTATCTCGAACTACACATCCCACCAGAGTCTCCTATTATCGTGATAGACACCTTACATATGTTGTTAAAGCTTTCGCATGACTTCAGGAAGTCATTCTTAAGTTTTAATACCGTATGTGGCGAACTGCCACGTCTAGGGTACCCTTTAGGGCATGAGACAAACGCATGTCATGCAAACCTAGGCTAATGCAATAAAAACAAATTGAGTTTGTTTAATGTTAAGTCAACAAACAAGTATTTTTAGTGTCTCAGAAATACAAACACACACAAAAGTACTTAAGACTCTCGCTAAACAAAAGGGGTAAGGTTCCCTTAGTGGATCAAGCACCAGAGAGGGGTTCAATAAGTCCCCAAAATTTACTGGAAAGAAAAGAAGAAAATAGTCTCATTCAGATTATCTCCTTATAGGCTACCACCAATGAGCATGGTCCATTGTTATGTTTTATATTGGTCTCATAACGCCGTATAACTTGTTACAAGTTTGTATTTACTCCTAATTAGCCGTCTAATCTAGGAAATTTCCCTATTGACTACCTGTTGAGCCTAACCACACATTCATGGGAGCATAAGCACCTAGACTACAACATCTCCCAAAGTTGCAATCAGACTCAGAACCTAGTCTAGGGTAACACTCCTAAAGTAAGTGGCCAAGCAGCAACCAACACTTAATTAAGTTGAGTTCAAATTCTTAATCCAGTTAATAAAATTATCACAGTAAGCAACACGCAATTACTACGTACCTATTGGTCGGTTCAAGCTTGTTATCCATTTCCAAACTTGATGTTTGAAAACAATTCACGATTGAAATTGTAATCAATTCGTGATTAATTATCTTTAATCCTCTGTATTGTTTGTCACATCTAGGTCTCTTTGACTTAACCAATTTACTTAAAGATCATGTTTAGAGGGTTATTTAAGTCCAAGGAAAAGATTGGATCATTTTTGGTTTGATTTACATAAGAATTGAAGAAGGAAAAGAGGTTAGCAAAGAATACTACTGGTATATAGGGGGATATATCTCCTAGTATTCTAGTACGTGATTGGATAGGTCAATTGTGTTTCAAGTGTATTCCTTCTTTGTTTGGGGGTCAGAGAGAAGATGGCTGCATGTTCCCCATGTTCTTCCATGCTTCAAGGCATTTTTGAACAAAAAGAAGCACATGGAGAATTCGGCTGCATGTATCTTCTCATGTTCTTCTAGGTTTCAAAGCGTTTTCAAGAATAGAGAGAAGCATGGGCAGGTACATGACGTCGCGTACATGTCGTGCTTTTTAAGAAAACATGAATCGTTGTGTTTTTAAGCTCATCAAGAAGCATAGACAGGTAAACGACTCGTGTACATGCCGTACTTTTTTAGGTTTGTATTGTTTCGTACTCAAACTTGATTGTCAAAAACTTGTTTTTAGACAAATTTTGGTGATCTTAAAGGTATTTGATGGTCCTCTTTATGCCAAAACTCATCTATTTTTCATCTTTCATTTGTTAAAACTTGATTAATCTAAGTTAGGCACCTTAAGCATCTAGTTGATAGCAACATCCACTTTTACCATAGTTCCTCTACAAATTTTGACAAAAATTCGATCCAAACATGTTCTTTTTCTCACTTTCTCATTTGTAACAAAATCTTATCTTCATATTACCATAAGTTTTGAACATCAAGAGTTGTTTCCAAGGTTCTACCTTTGCTAAGATGTAGTTCCAACCTACTTGCAACTATGAGGAGCCTTTAAGACTCCAAAACCACTTCAAAGATTAATATCTTGACCCCTTAAACATGTATTAACCCACTTAAGTTAGTATTCATGCTTACATAGCTATAAAACACTCTAAAACACATTGAAATCTCAAGTTCTTACCTTATTACGGATTTTGAAAATCTTGAGCTCCTTGGATGTTCAAGTCTTCTTCATTGTCTTGAGAAAAGATGGAGAAAACTAATCTTAACACAATCTTACATATCCTAGCTTCAATATGAGCTAAAAGTGCTTAAAGAATGGATTTTGGAGGCATTTTACCTTACATGGGTTTTAAGGAGGTTTTTGTGAAGAAGAAATGAAAGAAAGGAGAAGATAAGAGGGAAAGAAAGGAAGGTGAGGGCAACCATCCAATTTTTTTGCAAATGGGGAGGGCTAGGGTTACATGTGCTAGAATTTGACAATCTAACTAGTTTAGGACTTCTTAGAGAAGTTTGGTGCAAATCATGATTTAATTTCTCAAATAAATTTATTTTATCTATTTTAATGAAATTTTAAGTTCTAATTCACCCTTGAATCCTGTTAAGGATAAAATTGAATTTTTTTTCAAAAAAAATGAAAAGCTTTAATTCACTTTATTTCGATATTTGAATTGTTTTCAAATTTTTTAAATCTAGGTTTTCTGTATGAGACTAATTTAGGAATTTTAAAAAATTTAGTCGTTTAAACCTGTGTGTGACTCTAATTGGATTTCATTAACTCTATTTGATTTTGATTTCTTACGATTGGTGTCTAGATTATTTCATACTCACGCGCCCCCCCCCCCCCCCCCCCCCCCCCCCCCTACGACCACCACCAAAATAAAATTTCGGCTCTAAAATTTTACTTGGTGTTTGAATGATTGATTTTTGTATGTTCGATGCCTAAGACTTCCTCTATTTGAGGGTGATTTAGTTCCACGTGCAAGTTCATTCATATTAATAATTGTTTTTCTCTTAAGAATTTATACCTTAGAGTGTAAGCATAGAGTCTTGAATTTTCTTCTTCCTACCTTTTATTTACCAACATTAGGTATTGTTTTGATATTATCGTGTATAAGATGGATTTCCCGTTCTTCTATCCCTTTGTATCTTATTTATAGTCCATTGTGGTTGTATGATCTCTGTACATATAAATGTTATAGTTATTGTCCTCAATTTCATAGGATTATAACTTCATATGACTTAGTATGTATATCCATAAGAATGTTTAGCAATTCTTGACTCTTCATTAACTCAGACTCTCCCAGTATAATTAATGAATTGAATTACTAGATATGATGGACGAAATGCCTGATGACTCAACTCAACAAATGCAAACTTGAAAAAACACAAGACTTGTCATGACTTTAAGCTAATGTGGCATAACAACCCAACTCAACATAGACGAGAGTCACCATAGATTTTCCATTGCATTCTATTTGCATATGCATACTATTGAGCATAAGGAGTGCAACTTTCCAATTGTCTTTTAATTGTCAGTTGTGTTTGATTATAAGTTTCTTGCTAGTCTAATTTTCAATTATTTATAATGTGAATACATTGTCATTGCATAATATTCTATCATTGGTGGTGTTATAAGGTTCCTTTGGATAAGCAAATTTCTCAGTGACTTTAATTTAGTTATGGTATATCATTTCGTTATGGCTATGTTATCATCTACATTTTAAAGATGTTTGGTTAGTTCGTAAGGCTTGAAGTCATCTTTAGTGTTCGACTTTAATATTTTAGTTTTCATGATGCATTAAACTTTTGTGAATACATCGAACATCTTGTTGGCTTATGTGTACCATCATTAACCACTAAAGATTGGATGTCCTATATCTTTTATTCAAGATCTCACAAATGTCTCCTAACCTAAGGTTAAGGGGTAGTTTATTTTATTTGTCAACCATTAGAAGTGAAGTATGATGGATTACCTGAACCATCTATAACAATACATTACATCTAACAAATGAAACCAAACCAGCAGACTTAGTTCCTAACCATCTTTAATCTCATCACTGCCATAATCAATCCATTATGGCTCCATCCCCTACATTTTACTTCACAAGATATATACGATATCATCTCATCCTCACAACTTTAAATCTTAACTAAGCGTTTTACCTAATATCGATTTCTATTAACATTGTCCCTATATTCACCTAAGGTATCAATCTACAAATTATATATCTCTCAACGCCATGAAACAAGGTTTTGCTTCCAAATATACTACGTGATTCTACTTGTCATCTCCAACATTCAATTTTTGACTGAGTAATGGAAATAAGTCAAGATTCTAATTAGATTTGCTTATGATCTTTAGGCTACACATTCCAAGTCTCCCTTTAATATCACTCAACATATCTTATGTCTCTTTATTTATCACCTCAAGTTCTTATTCATTAATGATCGGGGTTTATACACTAATGTGATTGTATTAATTGATTCTTAAGATAATTATTGATTTAATCCTAACAAGTGGTCACACTTAATTCTTATTTTATCTACATCCAAGTCAGTTTCACTTTGATATCTAACTAGCTTGATAGTTCATTAATTCCACAAGAGGGTAAATTTTCACTTCAATAGCCACTTGATCTGGATCCTAAAGTTAATAATATAACCTCATGTGTCTACCTTACTGCTCTACCAAAGTTAAGGAAGTGACCTAAGATGGTATATAATTCCTTTCTTATGTACCTTTTAGTTTGAGTAATTAACTCCTCATCTCCATAAACAATTGCAATACCTTGCTCTTATGGTCAATCTTTACATGATACTAATTAACCAACTTAGTATGACAAAGTCTTGTTTTAGTTTCTCTAACCATAATCCCTATCTACACTTCTAAATTTGTCTAGCAAATAATTAGTTATTTAATGCTCCATAAAAAATTTTCATTAGGATTTCCTAGGTTACATCCTAACTTCACGTGGACAAATTAACAGCATCTTCATTGACATTCTCTAAATAAGACAATCACTCATATGTCTAAATTCCACCCATTTTATATTTAGAAAGTCTCTTCTAATTATCTTAAATTACTTCTCATTACCGACAACAACAATTATGTGATTTTCATGAATACATTTAAACTAATCACTAAACAAGCAAACACAATTTACCACTCCTCATGTATCTAAAACATCATTTAGCCATAAGCTCGTTCATTAGATTTTACTTCCAATTACCTTGATAATTGAAGTAATCCATTTATCAGTTCCTCTAGAGTCCTAACCTACATTAGTTAGAATCCACATATATGAACTACCCTGTATCACCCTTTATATATCATCACTTATATATCAGCATTTATGCATCATTTATAACAACATCTCTTACTAGTTTCAATATCACATTTTGTCAATATCTCCTCATAACGCAATTGAAAGGAAGTAATTGTTCCAATTAAGAACAACTTTCATCCTATTCCGGTTATTCTGTCTCATAATCTTTAAACAACTATTTATTTAATTGTAATAACCATCCATCAACTAAAAACTTGTCTACATTCTTTACATAACTAACAAAACCAAGTTTGAAGTTCTAAAATAATTCTAGCAACTCTCATAAGCTTAGTAATTTGGCCACATTCACTTGTAGAATTTCATATGTCAACCATCTCAAAATCATTACGTTCTTATCTCCTTTGACATATTAGTCACCAAGTTATCAAGATACTAAGAATCACGTGGGTGAAGGGGTAGGGAATTTCCTCAAAGGGAATCACCACATTTGATACATCTCTTAACCGTTTACATCATCCAAACAAGCAAAAGCAGCATCTCAATTCAATTCAATGATCTCAGCCCATCTAGAAGGAATAAAAATATAGCATGCACACTGATCCAAAACAGATGTTAAACCATGTTCAATTTTAGGTTCCATTTTCAAGTCATAACAAAGTGGGGAAAATAAACAATTACACTTTTAGCCGAGTTGTTAATTAATTAGTTAATATCCATTTTAGGGTTTTTAATTAGGTTAGCACTTCAAGCAACATAAACAAGCCAAAGCATCCCAACCTACTCTCATTGCTCATCGTTCTTGGTATTGCACCCTAACCAATTTAAACTTGTAGCTTTGGTACCAATCGAAACGACCCAGCCTTTAGGATGCTCAAGGGCATGGTTGTTTCACTGCACACGTCGCCTTCAAGCGATATATGCAAGGCATTTTGATATTTAAATAGGTTTCTAATGAAGTTTTAATTTGAGAAATCATTTTCAATTTTTGTAGAAAAGAAGTCTGGTAGAGTGTTGTCTATTTCCCCATGGTTTGAGTTTATCAAAACCTATAAAATTTAAGCTATTTTGAGAAAAATATCGACTTACAAATATCGCCTTTAGGGACCATTAAATGAGTACAACTTGATTAACAAACTTTTGCGACTTAAAGACCCACATTAAATTAAATGAAAATGCTTGAAAATCAATTGGATATATTCATCAAAGTTTATAATATAATATGATTATAGCAAATGCTTTCATGAAAAGCTCATAAAGTCCATATCTCATACAATGACATCTAATCAGTTCACCTCGTATAGTGTCATTCCCATTGGTTCATTAGCAAGACCTGAAAGGTTAATAAAATGAGCGTGAAGCCCAGTACATAGTAATCAAACACACACATGCATGTCATGCATGCTTAGGCTAATGCAAGGAACATAAATTAAGTTTGTTTAAGTTTAAGTCGACAAACAAGTATTCCTAGCATCCTAGAAACACAAACAAGCACAAGAGTACTTAAGACTCCCATCAAACAAAAGGAGTAGGGTTCCTTCAACGGATCAAGCACTAAAGAGAGGGGTTTGATAAGTCTCTAGAAATTACTGGAAAGAAAAGAAGGAAATAGTCTCATCCTTCTCATCTTCTCACAGGCTTTCACCAACAAGCATGGTCCATTGTAATACTTTATACAAGGTCCCATAATACTGTATAACTCATTATAACTTTATACCTACTCCTAATCAACCGCTTGATCTTGAAAATTTCCCTTTCGACTACCCACCTAGTCCAACCATGCATTTATAGGGGCCTAAGCTCCTAAACTACCTCATCATCTTGACATTGCAATCAGAATCGTAACCTAGTCCAAGGGTGCCATTCCTAGAGTAAGCGGCCAAGCAGCAACCAACACTCAATTAAACTGAGTTTAAATTCTTAATTTGATTAACAAAACTATCCTAGCAAGCAACATGCAATTACTACGTACCTGTTGGTCGGTTCAAGCTTCTTATCCTTTTGCAAAATCAATGTCCAAAAGCTTTTCATGATTGAAATTATAATCAATTCATGATTAATTATCTCTAATTCTTTGTATTGTTTGTTACATCTAGGTCTCATGAACTTAATCATTTTACTTAAAGATCATGTTTAGAGGGTTATTTAAGTCTAAAGAAAAGGTTGGATCAAGTTTGGTTCGATTTAGATAAGGATTGAAGAAAGAAAAAAGGGGCTGGCAAATAATACAGCTGGTACACCGAGGGATGTATCTCCCTGTGCTCTAGTACACGATTGGACTGGCTAGTTGTGTTTCAAGTGTGTTTCCTCTTTGTTTGGGGGTCAGAGAAAAGCATGGGGGGAAACACTGCTACATGTATCTCCCCATGTTCTTTTGGATCTCAAGGCATTTTTTAACAGAGAGAAGAACGGGGGAACACGACTATATGTATCTCCCTATGTTCTTTTAGGTTTCAAACTGTTTTCAAGAATAGAGAGAAGCACGGGTAGGTACAACGTTGTGTACATGATGTGCTTTTCAGGGAAACATGACTCTTTGTGTTTTTGAGCTCATCAAGAAGCATAGATAGGTATATGACTCGTGTACATGGCACACTTTTTAAGGTTCATGTGGTTTCATACTTAAACTGATATTTTCGTTAAAAACTTGTTTTAGGACAAATTTCAGTGATCTTAAAGGTATTTGATGATCCTATTTATGCCAAAACTCATCTATTTTCATCTTCCATTTGTTAAAACTTGATTAATCCAAGTTGAGAGCCTTAAACATCTGTTTTGACAGCAACATCCATTTTTACCATAGCTCCTCTACAATTTTTGACAAAACTTTAATCTAAACATATTCTTTTTCTCACTTTCTCATTTGTAACAAAATCTTATCCTCATATTACTACAAGTTTGAACATCAAGAGTTGTTTCCAAGGCCTTACCTTTGCTAAGATGTAGTTCCAGCCTACTTGTAGCTATGCGGAGGCTTTAAGACTCCAAAACCACTTCAAAGCTTATATCTTGACTCCTTAAACATGTATTAACCCACTTAAGTTAGTATTTATGCTTACATAGCTATAGAACACTTTAAAACATGTTAAAATCTCAAGCTCTTACCTTATTATGAACTTTGGAACTCTTAAGCTCCTTGGATGTTCAAGTCTTCTTCATTGTCTTGAGAAAAGATGGAGAAACTAATCTTAACCCAATCTTACATTATCCTAGCTTAAATACAACCTAAAAGTGCTTAAAGAATGAATTTTTGAGGCATTTTACCTTACATGGGTTTTAAGAAGGTTTTTGTGAAGAAGAAATGAAAGAAAGGAGAAGATAAGAGGGAAAGAAAGGGAGTGAGGGCAAACATCCAAATTTTTTGCAGATGGGGAGGCTAGGGTTTTCTTCTTTCATTTCATGGTGCCACATGACATTATATATACCATTCATTTTTACATGTGTTAGAATCTGACAATTTAACTAGTTTAGGACTTCTTATAGAAGTTTGGTACAAATCATGATTTAATTTCTCAAATAAATTTATTTTATTTGTTTCAATTAAATTGTAAGTTCTAATTCACCCTATAACCCGATTAAGGATAAAATTAAAATTTTTTCAAAAAAAAAAAAACAAGAAGAAAGGCTCTAATTGTATTGTTTTGATTTTTCTTGTAAATTTTCCATTTAAAGAATTATTGATTTCTAATTCACTTTATTTCGATATTTGAATTGTTTTCGAATTTTAAAAATCTAGGTTTTCTATTTGAGATTAATTTGGGAATTTTGAAAATTTTAGTTGTTTTAACTCATGCGTGACTCCTGCTAGATTTCATTGACTTTATTTGATGTTAATTTCTTATTATTGGTGTTTGGATCATTTCAGTGTACACATTATATACTCAACATTCATCATTGACCTTCAACACGTGACATTGAGCCAAAATTGTTATCCTACCCACCAAACTAAGCTTCACCACGCCAATCACACATGTCATCACTGAGCTACTTCTGCAAAACAAATGCCAATGAGCCATAATCCATCTCTACCTATCATCAAGACCATTATCAACACAATGTGTCAAGTTGAGTTGGCTCAATCATTGAAACCCCTTGTCTGCTATGCCTTGTCATCCTGGTGTTAGTTCAGTAAGCTAGTTTGTGGAGATGATGCATAGCATTTCCTAGTGGTGCAAGTTCAGTATAGGTAATGATGGCAAGTGGTAGTTATAGCAAATGGGTCTGATGACCTTGAGTTTTGTTCAAAAGTGAAGATTCAGTGAGTTCAAAGGTAGTATCTTTGGTGTTTGTAATTCGAAGATGAAGGTTGCAGCTTGCAATGGGAAACTGGGTGATGGTATGGTTAGGGGGAGAGGGAGGGTGATGGGGTGGGGGGAATTGATGTAAGCGATGTTGGTATAGGCGTGACGTTGGGGAGAAAGTTAGAGGTAGAGTGAATGGGTTCTTATATAAAATGAAGTTCTCTGCAACATCTTGTTTTGGGACAGAGGGGTTAAAGGGAGAAAAGGGAGAGGAGAAGATGAAGTTCTTAAGAGGTTGAAGAAGATAAGTTTGGTCCTCCCTCTTTAGATAGACTAGAGTCTACTGTGTTCCAAAAAGACAGAGAGGGGACAAAGAAGAAGAAGTGGCAGTGGTAGCAAAGAGAGAGAAGATAGTGAAAAAAAGAAAAAGGAAACAAAAAGAGAGGATGCATTTGTCAAATAGAAGAGAGAAAGTGCATTTTAGGAGAGAGAAAATGTTCACATCAACTTCTCACTTGAGAATTTCTCAGATTCCAATATAAAGGTACAGTGGGTATCAACTTAAAAAAAATTGGTATTTTTATGGGATAATTTTTTTTTTTTTTTTTTTTGCATATAATTTTTTCAAAATTGAAAATGTTCAAGTACTGCCAATGAAATTAATCCCTATCGTTTAGATGTTTCCTCATAAGTTATTCTTTATTGGGATTTAAGGTTGGTAATAGTAATTAAAATAGGTATATTATTACTATTATATTTATCTTACCTCTTTTTTGTTAAGAATATTTATATATGCATGTATTATTTTTCCTTTACTAGGAGTGTTCATGGTTCTGTTAATCGGTCCGTGAATCCATTTTTTAAATTGGTCCATAAAGATCAAGTTTTTAATTTCCTGATTCTAAACCGATCAGTTATTAACGGTTAACCATCTTAACAATTCACCATTTATTTTAGGTTAATTTTTTTGGTTTTTCTTTTTTAACCATTTGACATAATAGTTAACCAAAAATTGCGATTAACCATTATTAATTCTTGTGCAATATCTTCCCAGATGGAGATTTAGGAATTGCATGGATAAATAAACCTTGTACAATCTCTTATAGAACACCACTTATTAGTTCATAAATGCTCTCTCTCATTATATTGGTTTTTTAGTTTTGGTTTGATTTTTTGATTTCACTGGTTTTTTTTGCATATCCCTATTTATACATGATAGAAGGCTTTGTTTGAGTAGATTCTATCATTTCCTTTTTACAATTCAAATCCTTCTTCAAAAGTTTACAAGGATTACAAAAACAACATATTGCTGCTAGACGATGTTAAGGGCAACAGTAAAAATTTATTAGTATTCTATCTCTTGTATAACTATAAAAAAATAAATGATATTAAATAGGTAATAAAAGTAGTCACAAAAAGTTTGATTGCGTATTAATGTTAGGCTTATTATTATAAGCTAAAAATAAGACCAAGTCGGCTACTCAAAAATCTCGATCACCACTTTATTAAATCCAACACTATATCAGGATTTTAAAAAAATTGTGTACATTCAATGTACACAAAAGACTAATCCAGATAGACCATCGATATTACAAAAAAAAAAAAATCTACTCCTCACTTGTCTATTTTGTCCTTTTCCAAAAGAGAAAACCTTAGATTTGAAAAAGTGTTTGAGATCCTCTCGAGAAAAAGACTTTCTTGCCAGTAGATGAGCATGAAGTTAGTAGTCATGACCCTGAAGGTAATGTTCCCATCCTTGCATGTTTTAATCTTGAACACCATACTTTGCAATATCAGTGAATCAATTAGGGTTTGCACAAGATAATATTTGTGTTTAAGATTTGTAAATCTAAGAACTAAAGCTTTATATGTTTTGTGTTTTTTTTTTTTTTTTTATGTGAGGTAATTAAGGGAAGACTTATTGGGTTCGAGCTACTAATGGCTCCAGAAACTTAAGAATGAGTTCAAGCAAAATGAACCAGGGTGACACCATTCATGCTTTCTCCATCTATTTATATAACATCAATCTATTAGATTCGTGATATCATAATAGTGTTTATTTTTTGAATCTGTGTATGAGCTATTTATGAGCTACTGTAAAACTTGTAAGCCCCTAGATTTTTTTGGTAATATAAGTAAACCCTAGAAGGAAGTCAAACCAGAACCCTAAAGTTAACCTAGTTCTATGTTTAGTCTAGTGAATCTAGATCCAGTGATCCCGTGTTCTTAAACCTAAACAATGAAATTAAGATAATTATGGTAAATGGTTTATAATAATATAGGAAAGCTTAAAAATATCATTGCAATTTCCAGTGTCTTTTAGATCCGAACGGAAAACCATACTCTAGTGCACTGGATAGTGAAAATAATCCAAAAAAACTAATAGACTCGTAAAAATATAAGGTTTTTCAAAAATATCAGTTTTAGAATTTTTCGGTAACTAAAAATATCAGATATAGACCATTTACGAGTTTTTTCTTTACTATCAGTATTTTAATTGTCTAGTTTACTATTTATAGTACTATTTCTACTATTCATTACTATTTCTCTATCTCTACTTTTTCTTACACTCTATTCTTACACTCTACTATACCTATATCTTACAATTTACCTTCCCCGTACAACTTTAATCACATCACACTTTATACATTACTTCTTTTTATTACAAAACAAAAAAATTAATCAATTTTTCTCTCTTCGTCAAGGCCTTACTGTCCACTCCTTCTCTCTCATCACTCTCAATTTTATTTTCTTTTTCATTTTATTTAATTACATCTAATTTCCACTCCAAAACTCTATAAATACCCCTTCCTCCTTCATTCTTTCACACGATTCATTTCCTAATAAAACTCTATCAAAATTTCTCCACAACACTCTCTCAAATTCTCTCCCAAGTTCTCTCTTCTCTCCATAAAACCATTTCCCACATATTACCACAACTCATTCTTTTCCTCTTCAACAAATACATAACCTTAGGTAAAGTTTATTTCACATACTCATCATGTTCATACAACTTAGCATAAGCTTAGTGTATGTTTTTTAGACTCATGAGAGTTAACGAAGCAACAATATGTTCATGTTCATATTTTACATTATGTTATTATTGTTATTATGTTGTTGTTATTATTGTTATTATTATTTGCTCGAATCGAACTTCTATATAGTATGTATATATATATTTCTTTAAAGCATATAAGCTCACTTGTTATTTATTTATTTCTATGCTTGGCAATTTATTTATTTATTTCATGCTATTTTTAAAACTAGTCTTTCTAGTCTTAGACTTGTCATTATCAAGTCAAAACAATTTTCTTTCCTTTCTTTTCTTTTCCTTTTGAGACTAGTCTATTTTTAGTCCCGGGATACCTTGATGAAGCTAAGGTTCCCAATACTTGACTTTATTATTATGCTCTTATTTATTATTATATATATTATTATATATATATCTTATCTTATTATGTGATATTGTTATATTTTCATATCTACATAATCTCATTCATTCATGAACATGTTGATATTGTCTCAACCATAATGAAAAGGAGTATTCATAAGTAATAAAAATAAGAACTCTCTTTAAAAATAAATTTTGTCACATAAGAAATGATTTTTCCATAGAAACTTAAAGTTTTATCCTAACAAATATTTTCTAAAGTTAGATAAGTTTAGCTCAAGTTTTAGTAATAATATTATATGGGATTTTATCAATGAATACAAAATAAAGTTATCACAAACTCTCTTTTTAATCCAATGAAATAAGAAAGTTTCTTTAACTTAATTCTTGTTTAACAAAAGTTTTTTTAAACTCATATGTAAAAGTTCTTATCAACATACTAAGGTTTAGATAAGTTTTACAAAATTATCAAAGAATAACCTTTCTAAGGATAAGCTTTACTTAGGAAATAAAAATAATAAATAACTTATAAGATCATTAATATTATTTATTTAAAGTGGATCTAACTTTAGAAAAACTTTAGAACACATAACCAAGAAATATTTAAAAAAAACTACATTTTTCAAACTCTAAGAATAAAGTTGTAGGAATCTCAACAAGACTAAAATTACTTTTGAAAATTTAATTATTCTCGATAACTAAGAAATGGAGTTAAAAAAAAGAAATACTCACTTATGATAATTTAGGAAATTTCCCAACAAAGCTAAAAAGAAATTTCTTTTCAAGCCTTAGCATAATCTCACTTTTAAGACATATTGTTTTACAAAAACCATTGTTGAGATAACACCACTAATTTCATGCATATAATTTGATGTGTGTGTGTGTATATATATATATTCAAAGGATTTTTCAACCATACAAATAACTATATTTTTGTACAAGAATTCTTGAATGGAGAAAAGCTTGAAAACTTGAGTTTTGAAATCTATAATTTTCGCAACAATTCTCTATGTCACTATTCCGAAAACCAAATGACTTCTTTTGATAAAAATAACCTTAGAAATGGATAGATCTTTTCGAGTAGGTAGAAATCGGTATATAATATGTGAAATTCCGAGTTAAAATAAGCAAGTTATGGTCATTTTAAGTTGGAATCTCTATTCATGCGAATTTTGACAATTCAACAAGATAGAATTAGAGAATTTGAGTAGATCTTGGATGAAATACTCATTTCAGGTATTTTTTTTTTTTTTGTTTAGGTGTTGAGGATCAAGATCTTCTCTTCTCCGAGGATTACTTTGACTCATAGAAGATCGCTATGGACGAGTGAGTTTCCTTTACGTTTATGTATTCGCGCATGTGCTTGTAGAATAGAGCACTAGATGTTAGGAAAAAATAAAATTGATATGCATACGGGTTATCATGGGAATTATGTATATGAATTGTTATGTGCGATCAATGAACGATAAGTATATCGGAACCCAATCTTTGATTGATATAATTGTTTCTATGTATGTATTGCTATGTGCGCAATTATTATTTGATCGCTTTAAATAAATTAATGTTGGATTTGATTCTCCATAAATAAATTGCTCATGCATATCACTTAGAATATCATTTGGCATTTTTGCTACTACTCCTCAGCATGAGACCGGAAAGGTAAGCTGCCTAGCTATATCTTGAGGATTTAGGACGTTCAGGGAATATGGCCTCAAGTTGTAGCCGAGCTGAATAGATCGCTTTGGGTAAGAAAAGCCCGGGGATTAGTAGTACGGTTCGTTAGAACCCCAAGACTCGCAAACTTTTAAGGAGGTCGTTTGGAGCCCAATTCAAATCATTCCCTAACCACCGATGGAGGGATAAATCCAATATATACGAAACCAGATAGTCATATGTAATGTTTAATCATATAGTTGTTGCATTTCATATGCTTGATTAATGAACTTGGTTGATTACCTTTTATGAGTATTTTTGCGTAAGGAATATCTCACTAAGCTAGTTATGCTTATACCTCTATAGACTTTTGATATTGCAGGATCGTTATTTTGTACCTGAGACCATCTTGATCATCCAGGTAGAATCCTTATTTTGGGAAGTTTTTGGAAGAACTTTGTTTTGAAGTCTTAGACTAGATTTCCTTAAAATCTTCTAGCTTTAGTTAATCTTCATATCGAGACTATGTTACTATGGAAATTATTGGGAGAATGCCCCTTAGAAGTTGTAAGACTTTATATTTTAATGAATATATTAAGTGTTATTTTGCATGTTCCGCTGCCAATATCTTAAAATGCATTACTCCACCGGTTTCCCTTTGATGTGAATGTACGCCTTGTACGATATGAAAGCTTTCGAATGACTGAGGTAGTCATTCTTAAGTTTTTAATATTGTGTATGGCGGGTTGTCACGTGTAGAGTACCCATTAAGGCGTGACAAAACTGGTCAAATATGAATTCTTATTGAACATATTATTCCAGAAGTCTGGGCTTGTATTTTATCTTTGTATGCTTATCAATTTCCTTCTCCTTTAAAAAATCGACCTTGTCCCTAAGGTCAAAAGTTGGATAATCAGTTTAAAACTCGTTTAGATCGATCCAAACAACATCCTCTAGCATGAAAGATTCATACTGAATTCGTGGAATGATCTTTCCTCTCCTTGAAAAGGCACGTTGAGACAAATATGTAAAGGTTTAATAATAGGGTAATCACCTAAAGCTTCTGTAGGTAGCGAAATTGTCTGATCTTGTATGCCTTGTGATTCCTTAAGTAGATAAACATGAAAAACAAGGTGAATTCATGACTCTTCAGCTAGCTTTAGTTTGTAGGCTACTGAGCTAAATTCCTTCAAAATCTAAAAAGGTCCATAATATCTTCTAGCCAATTTTTGAGATGGCCTATTCGTAACTGATGATTGCCTATAAGGCTACAACTTAACACACACATAGTCTTCAACTTGAAAATCCTTATCGACCTCATTACTATCAGCTGTAGACTTCATAACCTGTTGAGCGTTAAGTACATTGGTCTTCAAAACTTTTAAAATCTCATCTCTAGATGTTAACTCAGCATCTATAGCCTCAACAAAACTCAATCCTCTAACATAATTTGGGATATGAGGTGGTTCTCGTCCATACAAAGCCTGAAACAAAGTTAAGCCTGTACTACTATGAAAGCTTGTATTCAATGAAAATTCAACCTATGGTAAAAATTTTAGCTAATCCTTAGGAACATCCATAACAAAAGAGCATAAGTAATGCTCTAAATACCTATTGACGACGTCGACTGGCCATCGGTCTATGGATGATAAGCAAAACTCATCCGTAGCTTAATTCCATTAAGTTTAATAACTCATTCCAAAACTTGCTAACAAAGACATGATCTCTATCACAAAAGATAGAGCGTGGAATTCCATCAAGCTTGACCAAAATGTCTACAAGCAGTTTAGCTACTAAGATAGCTGTTAATTAGCACTCAAAGGCCAAAATGGCAATATTTAGTTAAACAATGAACGATGACCAAAATAACTAAAAACCCATGAGAAACTGGTAGAGTAGTAATGAAATCCATGGAAATGTCTTTAAACACCTTATGTGGAATTGGAAATGGTTATGGTAAACCATGTGGAGCTAAAGTCAAATACTTCGCTTGCTGGCATACATGACATTTTTTAATAAAATCTACAACAATCTTCATTCCTTTTCAAAAAAATGAAAGGGATAGTCTCTTATATGTCTTTAACACCCCTAAATGATCACCAGTTGGGGTATAATGGAATTCCATTAACAAAATTGGAATAATAGTGGAATTAGCCAAAGAGAATATTCGAGATCCTAACCACAACAAGTCATCCTTGTAAACCAATGGCCAAGGAATAGAATAACCTCTCTACAGTTGGTTTACCAGAGTTAAAAATTGAGCATCTTTAGAAAGTGTCTGTTTCAAAACAGTCGAAAAATCAAATGAAGAAATGGTTGGTGCTAATACAATGACTCCTCAGAAAACATCATTGACAATGAGTCTGCTACGCGATGTTCTACCCTTAGCTTGTACTAAATTTCATAGTCATAGCTTAAAAGCTTGATTAATAGTTGTTGTTGTTTTAGAGTTTCAATAATCTATGTTAATATTTCCTTGAAACTTTTCTAGTCAGTTCTAATAATGAAATGACGTTCCAAAAGATATTGACGCCATTTTCTGACTGCTTCCACAATAGCTACTAACTCCATAACATAGGTACTTGCCTTTTGCAACTTCAATGTGAATTTCTTGCTAAAATAAGCTATGGGGTGATTGTATTGGTGCAAAATAGCCCCCATGCCTAATCTGAGGCATTAGTTTCAACAATAAATGTCTTTGCAAAGTTGGGCAAAGCCAAAATTGGTGTTGTGATCAATACCTGTTTTAATTGTTCAAAAGCAATTTGAGTGGTAGAATCCCATGAAAATCTTTCCTTCATGAGCAGGTTAGTAAGAAGAGATGCAATTTTAGCATAATCTTTAACAAATCTACGATAATAGCCCGTTATGCTTAAAAAACCTCTCAACTACTTTGCATTAATAGGTTGAGGCCACATGTAATTGCTTTGAGCTTATTTGGTACAGGGCCTACTATCCCAGCTGATACAATATGGCCCATATACTAAATTTTATCTTGGCCAAAAGAACACTTGGATATCTTAAGGAAAAATGTATGCTCACGTAAATAGTGAAGAGCCTTTTTTACATGAACTAAATGGTCTTCCATCGATCTACCGTAATTAAAAAAAATGATGAACTTCCTTAAATATAACCAAAAGATGGTATTCATAATGGCCTGAAAATGTAGAAGGGGCGTTAGATAAACCAAAAGGCATGGCTATAAATTTGTGTGGCCTTCATGTGTCCTAAAAGCAATTTGAGGAATATCATCTGGAAACATCTGGATTTGATGGTATCTTACCTATAAATCCATCTTAGAAAATATTGCGGCTCCTCCCAATTCATCGAATAACTCGTTAATTATGGGAATCAAAACTTGTCTTGAGCATTAGCTTGGTTCAAAGCTCAATAATCAACATAAAACCTCCAAGATCCATCTTTTTTTTTTACCAACAATATTGGCAAGAAAAAAGACTAGTACTTGGTCGAATGACCCTTACTCCAGTATTTCTTAAACCAAATTTTCAATTTCAATCTTCTAAAAAGTATCGATACCGATATGGTCTAACATTAATAGCTTGCCTGTCTATCTTTAAATGTATATGTGTTGTACATCTCAAAGTGGTGGCAGTGATGATAGAGTCACGAACACATCATTGAATATGCCTGACAATGCATCTAAAGCATCGTTATTCGCGGTACACAATGGTGAAATATCCACTTGAGCCACAATATTAAAATAATAAGCCAATGTATCCGACTTCCTCATGTTCCAAAGCTGCTTAGATGAAATTTCTTTGCAAGCTATATCGGTTGATCCAATTAAACATAGAGCCCTGTTGTTCCAATTAAATTTCATCGTTAGTTTGCTATAATCTAATGTAACAAGTCCTAGAGTGGTCAGCCATTGAATTCCCAACACTAATTTCACTTGAATTGGTAATATGTAGAAGTCGACTGAAATGTGACTCCTTGTAAAACCAAAGGCAGTTTCTACATAAACCAGTAAAACTAGCTTATCCCCATTACCAATTAGTAATGAAAACTGAGGTATTAATTCAATAAGGATTTTCAGTTTAAGAGCTACACTCTCTTAAATAAAGTTGTGAGTACTACCAGAATCAATTAGAACATTTAATGTGACTCCCTTCACTTGTCCTTGAATGCATAAAGTTTTTGGCACAATTGCTTCATATAGAGCTTGATAATTGATCTCAGCCTTCTTCACTAGATTACCTTCATCATAAGAATCATTTCAGATACCCTCATATTCAGGAAATCAAGAAACTTATCATCATCATCCTTAGGATGAATCATGAGTAAAAATTAGATTTACAAACATAGCCTTTGTGATATTTATCATCACAATTATAACATAATCCCTTGTTACTCCTTATAGCTAATTCAGCCGGAGTCATCTTCTTAAAATAAAGGCTTCTTAGCAGATTTATCAGTGGATAATCCAGATG